>CM022949.1:2710938-3132933 GCA_012931725.1 Litsea cubeba | reverse complement strand
TTTTTTTAATGAAGAGCAAAAGGATGTGATGCTTTCCATGAGTATGGTTGCTGGAGACGGACTTACTTTTGTTATTTTTTATCTTTACATTTTGTTTTTCAAGAGACTCATTTTTATCTTTTCCTTTTGTTTTTTCAAGAGACCAAGGTTATGGCCCTCTTTTTAATAAAATTGACCTCAAGAATTGTCCTTCATAAGATACTGATTTTGCTTTTGCAACTACTCTCTCTTCCCATTATTGCTGGGAGTAACTGAAGCTATGGAAATGGAAGGACAATTTTGCTTTACTTAAGTGATAGTTGGGCTTTGTTTTTATGCTATTCATTATAAATAATTAGGACTTGTGCAAACTGTAACAGGATAGTATTAGCTGTAATGGAACTAGAATTTCCACTGACGAATCATGCATCACTTACATGCCTCAGTGTCGGGCATTCAAATAGGAGTTATTTATTGATTTGTTTGACGTTTCGTGTAACTTACTATTTACAAAAGTATTATGTGAAAGTAAAAAAATGGGAACGTATAAAGCTAGGGGAATGCATTTCCATTTTTAGGTTCGAATGAAGCTACCCCCTCACTAAGAAGAGAGTAGGTCTCGAAATTGCCGAAGCATGTACATGAGAAAATTGCATATACTTGTACCATTGTGGAGTCTCCTTGTCTACACATAGATCATTAGATTAGCTTTTGATGAATGGCTTGGTGACTGATCCCCAGTGATGGGAAAAATCCCTATGCCAGTCCCTTTTGGCATTTGCTGGTGGATTTGGAGAGAGTGGAATTCGACTTGTGAAGACATCCACCAAGTGTAGCATTGTGGTCTGGGCATCCAATTCCAAAGCCTTCTCTGTATTGAATCTGGGGAATACTTTTGGTTTTGAGGCAATAACATCTTTAAAAATAGAAAAAATATTTAGAGAGAGAGGAGAGAGAGAGAGAGAGAGAGAGAGAGAGAGAGAGAGAGAGAGAGAGAGAGAGAGAGAGAGAGAGAGAGAGAGAGTTTAACACGCAAAACATAACACAATGTCTCAATATGTCATTTAGATCTGCAACCCAAACACTTCCAAACATGCACATCATGAAAATCCAAGACCAGCCTCAGATATACATTTAGATTAGTAATGATGTACAATTTTTTTTTGTTGTCAAACTCATTTCATGTAGTGATCCTCCAATTGCTGGTATAGGAAAGGCTGCAACATAGGTTTTATTGTTTGAATGCTGAGTTACTGTGTGGTACTTTCTGTATTACTACTCTACTGGACTCTTGTTTCTTTCATGGTATTGTGATGCAAATGACACACTGTTGGATTGTTGGCGCATCATATATGCCTGCACATCTATTTTTCCTACTTACATATATATAGTATGGACTTAATTGCTACTGATTTTTCAGGTATTACTGTTTATTGTCTGGGGTTTTAGTTGTTGCAAGGTTAGTAACACTCGTCCTTATTCTTTTTAAAAGAGTTATCAAAATTTGTGGTGATAGCTATCAAAATTTTTCATGCCATATCACGATCCTATTCTCAGAAAAATCTCTTGAAATGACAGATTAGTTGGGACTCTGTTATGAGAATGAGTGCTGATTTACGAGATTTATTCCTATATGAGGCTTTTTTGTATTATAATCCTCTTCTTCTTATGGTAAGCTCTGCTTCATTTGTTGAGCATATTTAGCTTATTACCAACAGAAAAGGCATGTTTAGGTTATTTCAAGCTTAGCGTACAGGGCTTGTAGGTGCTGGCTTCTTGTATGTGATTTAGGTTTGTAATTGTTATAGTTATATATATGTCTACCTACACATTAGCCAATTCATTTTTGGTTTGTTCTTGCAGACTATGATGGTTTGGCTTTGGGGAGTTAATTTATGGGTCTTTGCACAGTCCTCTGTGAACTATGCCAAAATATTTGATCTTGATAACAATTATCTTACTCACAGAGAAACTTGGAAGGTATTCTGGAATGCAGTTGATGGTTTGTATCTTGTTATGCATTCATATTTTTTCTCAGGCATTTGACTTTTGCGGATCCAAAAATTTCCTGGATTTTATTTCCTGTCACCTGGGATGTGGTGGACTGCATGCATAAGAGGAAATGTGCTGTTTCCTGTTTGCTTCTTTAACATCCCACCAGATCATCCAACCATGGACACAATAAATACAGGTCATATAACCTTTAAATCATTATCAAATAGGGATGAAGATGGGTGCCTGAATATTCAAAGGACCCAATTGAAAATAACCGGTAAGGGTCCAATATATGTACTTGTTTTTCATTCAAGTCTGGGTTCAGGTCTATGGATTTCATACCCAAGAAACCAAATACCTGATGTATGGCAATATGTTGTCTATATACATATTCATAAGAAGCATATGTTATCTAAGTGTATTATATCAATGTAAATCTTTGGGCCTGAGCCCAAGCCTTTATTTGGGTCTGGGTATGGGCCTTTAGTTCAAAGTCGGGACAGTAGAGGTCTTGTAAGCTGGATCTGAGTTGGGTATATGTCCGTTTTACTGATGAACCCAGACTTAAACCTGCCAGTTTACGTACCTAGCATCAAAATTTAAAATATTGACAGAATGAACATCAACTTCTCACCAAGATCCCAGATAGCATTAGCAGGTCTTGCAAAATAATCACATCATCTCCCATGCATATAAGTAAAAAGATATCTAACATTCAATAAATGGTTTACTTCATACTTTATGAGTAGTAGATTTTCTATGCTCTGCTTTTAAATTAGAAGTCCATCAAGCTAACAGCTCCGTTACTTATTGATATTTGAGCAGTGTGCTACTTGGATGACAATTGTTGCTCCAACTAGTATGACAGCTTACCTTTATCTCTACTCTCATGGAGAAGTATCATTGGCTGCATCACAACCTGTGTAATATCTGCCTCTTTTCTCTTTAATAATGATTTTATTTTGTTGAGGGGAAGCATGGATTATGGTTATAAATCTGAACCTTGGGATCTACTTCACTATTTTCAATGATTGCTTAATATCATTGTTATTTTGACTTGCTTGATTATAAATTACCTGCAATCAGTTTGGAAATCATAACTGCAAATCTGTGATTGTTATTTTTGATGATAATTCGTATACCTTTTGACATTTAAGTTTAATTGTGATATTTTTTTAATCCTGCATCAACTACCTATAAAGTTATAAATTGTAAATGATAAAGCGGGCTTGCAAAAACAGAATGTACTGAATTATGATCACTACGGGTATTACTACTACTACTATCATCATTGTTGTTGGTACAACCTTTTTTTTTTTTAATTTCTAGGACCTGTACTTGACCAATAATGGACATAGCTTTTCATGTGGGTATCCTTATAATATTATTTTTATATTTACTACTAGTCTTTGATGGTATCCATCTTAATTCCTAAGTTTTAACCAATTTTTAGGTACTGTCAGTACACTAATATATATTTGTATTGTCATTTGTCAAACATGAATCCGTCATAATGAAGTTGTATATTGGTTTCCCTAGTTGTAAAATCCTAGGACTCGGGACACAAATCCTATGATTCATATGGAATCCTTAGGAGAGAGATTTATATATACAAAGAATCCATTTACAAGTAAATCTTACGATTCAGGTATGAATCTTGTGATTCGATTCTTGATGTATCAAATCCCACCATTCAGACAATTCATTTAGATGGAAATAGCAATAGCCAAGTGGTTATTTTTAGTCATTCTTTTATTTTGTCCTTTTCTTTTATTGGTTTTTTCATTTTTAGGAGGTTATCTAGTGATTAAGAAAACCTCTTTAAGATAAAAATTTTGGGATCTTTGGAAAGGTTTAGAGAGATACAAGGAAGATGCATGCGATTGGAGTATTCAACCATAGAAAGGAATTTAACCTTACATTCATTTTTTTTTTCTTTCATGAACCACTTCTTTCACTTGAGGTAGGGATGACATCAGATCGGGTCGTATATGGGTTTAGGCTGACCTGAACCTGACCCAACTTATATATACCTGTTTTGAACTTGACCCAACTTATGACGGGGTTTATTTATTTATTAGATATATTATATTAAATACCAAACCAGCCTCGTAAGATCTGAAGAACTACAGCTTATTTGATGATTTGGCTGAGGATAGATCGGAATGGAGAAACATATTTCATATAGCCGACCCCAACATAGTTGGGACAAGGCTTTGATGATTATGATGACCACCAAACCAGACTCGTAGAGGTTTGGTTTGGTTCGAGTTTGATGCCGTACTCTTTATTTTAAAAATAGAAAATAGCATATCCTGTCATGTTGAGGGTGAGATTCAGACCTATGACCTTATGTTCTGATAAAGTACCTTCTCCCAGTTTTGTTTTAATAAGATTGTAGAAAATGCTTACAGATTATTATATATGAAGTATATAACTGGGGCGGGGTGGGTCAAGCACACACAAAACCTGAACCCTCTCTGAACCCCACTCTGGTCAATGTTTGAAAATCCGTACTCTCCTTGAACCTAACTGACCCTTTACCAAACCCTACCCCTAATAGGAGTGGGTCGGGACGGGTTGCCTCTTTTAGCTTGATCCTTTGCCATCCTTACTTCAATTATCTTGTTCATGATTTAAATGTGTTTTATTTTTAATTAAAGAGCACCAACAAAAAAATGGTTTATTTTTCCGGTAATATCTATATCTTAATCATATTCAGCTATTCACATGCCATATATGATATATTGATGTATGTTAATGATGTTTTCAATGCAGTTGTATAATAGTCTTATTTGTCAACATATTGATGACAAATACTATGGATGAAAGATAGATGGATTATGAATAGCTAATGTTTTCTTATTTTTAGTTTTTTTTTTTAATATTATTTCTTTTTACAAAATAAAAAAAATTCTAATTTCAAAAAAAGATTCATGATATTTAATTCGTCCCCTTGACTGATTTGCAATCTGATATTGATTTTTAGAACAATGTGGCTGCATAGCCTAATTTATTTTGTGCATTGAGGCCTGCTAAAGACCAATCCAACAACCTCAATCTCACTAACCCCCATGGACCAGCATTCCAATTTTTACGTTCAATTGACCAATATTAACCATCGGGTTAAATTTCAAAAAATGGATAGTTGAAAAAATGTTAAAACTTTCAAGCCCTTAAATGAATGATTTAGATAATATGATAATGCTGATTTTTGCCCAACCGTAATATAGGAAGGGACATTTCCTTTCCCCTACCTAGCTGATTGAAATGCATCTAGATGGGCCCTATGAAGAGTGTTTTATGGAACTCATATCAACCAAAGTTGGTACTAGTTCCACTCCCCTTTCTAATGTCTATATATACATCACTACATGAAACAAGAAGAGGGGCTTTTAGACTACACTTTTGGACATGAGCAATTGTGAATACTCTTATTCTGTTTCTTATTGGTTTCTTAGCTTAGGCATGTGCATGTTTGGGCTTGTGCTTTACTTCCTGGGAACGAGATTTGGAGTTGCTTTGACTTCCATTTCTCATATGGTGCTCTGAACTAAGACTGTCTCAGGCTGCATCATGATCTTATATATGTTGGATCAAGGATGCGCTACGAATTTTTTATATTATCTACCCCATCACAGATATATGGGACAACATCTATTTATTTTCACCTTCCTGATTCTTTTGGCTGGTAAATGTGCATGTCATCGATTACAGTTTGTGTGCATTGGAAATTGGAAGTATACAGAAAATACATTAGGTGCATATTAAGAAAGGAAAATTTTTTTTGATTATTTTGTCTATGTCTTTACAGGCGAATGTTGATCATTTGTCTTTCTTTTAAGATCACATATTGATCGGTTAATACTGATTAATTTATGGTATTTTTTTTTTGAGGATAAGACATAAAACTTTAAACTCTTCAATGTTCCAGGTACTCTTATATGCTGTTGTTCTGATAGTTCTCGTATCCCCATTTGATATTTTTTATTTATCATCTCGCTACTACCTGTTAAGGACACTCTGGCGAATAATACTTCCATTGCAAGTAAGTTTTTTTACCCCTTTTCATTTATCCCTCTTTTACTTGTTTCATACACTTTACAAACTATTATTCCTGTAGAGAGGTGATTCTTGGAAATCCTTATGATTAAATTGATGTCATTAATGTCTCTTGACTTGGCTAAGTGATACCAATTTCATTACTGGAGCATGCGATTGTGACCCAATTTTGCATAGTTAATTTGAAGACAGGATAATGCAGGATTGGGCAGCTGCGTCCTGTGCCAATCTGCTTGGATACAAAAATTGATCTGGCCAGAAACTCTGATACCAAATTTTGATGGAGTTAGGTTCGATACCGAAGGTCAGATCCCTAGCCCATGCTTGAATAGGATCTAGGATTCTTTCCTGAGTTGAGTACAGAAAATCAAAATTGGAGAAAGATCTGTGAATTTTATTAATTTTATCACAAGTAACAAATAAGCCAATTGCTCTTATTTACTGGAGAGGACAGTGGACGACCAGTCCTAGTATGGGTGGTCGTCGAGCTCTGTATTTCCCTGCTTTGAACTCTTCCAAGTTAAAGTAAACTCTAATTACATCCCATGTTCTCATGCTAATAAGATTTTAATTACCATTACTTTTAAAATTAAAAAACTCTCTGTAATGGGTCTCTCAAGTCTTTATTAAAATATTTTACCAAAAAAAAAAAAAGTCTCAATTAAAATAGAACTGAGCAACTGAAACTTGAAGGGTCTCACATGTCTAAATAGTAAATATGCATGGGCTTAAACTTGCAACTCATAAACCATAGGCCTACTTCATGCCTACTCCAAGGGCTGGGCAGTCTCCATGTGTGGATTGGTAACCTGTTGGGCATGGCTGATCCTGGTGGCCTTGGGCTAGTTCTGGCCCATGATCCAAAACCCAATTTGGGGCAACCCCTTGTTTGGCCTGCACCATAGGACCAAACATGATTTGGATAATCAAATTTTAGTAAAGAGTCTGTACTCCTTACACACATGCTAGCAGAGTTCTAGTTAATAAGTACAGTTTGCCGCTGTGGCCTGATTTCAAGTTTTGCAGGATGGACTAATGCCTAGTCTAGTTTCAAGATTCTTCTATTGCGTGAGAAGTTAAACTTGGAAATGGATGTTGCAGTAATGGGATTAGCACAAGAGGGAGGGAGGGAGGGAGACCTCAATATGTATTTGGAAATGATATGTTAAATGTAGAGAACATGGCTTTAAATGGGGATGGCATAAGTATAACTTGTGATACCAACCCCAGAAGATGGGATCATAATCATTGAGGTAAAATGAGCATTTTGCAATGAGCAACCCCTTTAGTTTTTGCTTTCTAGATTGACTAACCAAATCTGTTAAGATTAAAAAAAAATTGGCTATTGCTTTTGAGTCTAATCCAAGGCAGCAAATTTTGGAGGAATGAGGTTGCAGCTGTGATTGTCAGCTTCAAAATAGCTTTATCCATTGTTTAACATGCTTCAAACATAATTGGTTTTTTTTTGCTCCATCTCTGTACCTATTACTGTTTGACAATTTATTAAATAGCCCTATCCAACTGCTGATCTCTCTTACAGGTTCCATCTGCATCAACTAGATGTTTGATTGTACAACGCATGATATAGGTTTAATTGTTAAATGGAATCTTTTGAATTGGTTGGACATGCATGGAACCTTTTAGATTCTAACATTTTTTAACTTATCTTTGATGAATACAGGCAATTTCATTTTCTGACTTTTTTTTGGCTGATATACTGACCTCAATGGCAAAGGTATGCATTCTGGCACAAACAATCCATTAAATTGGGCATTTTTACTTTTCTGTAACTAATTGATTTCAAGCCATTTTTATAGAACGCTAATGGTTAAGTTAATATTTTCTTCATCATTTGTAGTCCAAGGGGCATAATCTTTGCTTAAGTAACATATTTATTCTTCTTTATTGGTAAATGAAATGATATTGAAGCCACCGCGGATTACTTTAATCAACTGCTAAATAATTTATTAAAAAACTCTAGTTACCCATTCTCTTGCATTTTTTATTTTAACTTGAGAAGGCCATGATCTCCTTATTTTCAGAAGTCTTGGTTTGATTCCTGATCATCTTCTTATTAAACAGCTTTTGACCATTATCTTTTATTAAATTTAGGATTGCAGTTTAAGTTGTGTTACCACTCAAAAGGGGAAAGACAGACAGAATCTCATTTGTAGTGTTTATGTGTTTGTTTTACACAATTAACCATTAATCTACATCTCTGGTTGTAATTATTCTTTGTTTAACAGGTGTTTTCCGATTTGGAGCGTTCAGTCTGTCGAATGGTCCATCGACAGGTCAGTATTGAGACGCCGATGTTGGTTTGGATGAATAAGAAAATGCACAAGTATAACTCCAGAATCCAGATGTTTTTGCACTCTCTTTTTCACCAACCACACCACACCTATAATTTTGGTTTGCCTTTGTATTTTCTGCATATAGTACTGATTCTGTGTTTCACACTTTGCAACTTCCCGCTATATGGTTTCTCCTAGGTTAGAGAAACTATGGCTGTTCATACATATTCTGTATGGACTTGGCTGCATCTCATACATTATGCTTATTTTAAAACAGAAATGCCCATATTCCTGTAGTGAAAGATTAATTTTGAACTCCTGATGGCATAAGGTAGTTGCATTTCTTTAATCTGCTTCAGGTTATTCAGTTTTGCCACCTAGCATTCTCTATTTTGCTTAGTTTTTTTTTTTTTTTTAAAGCTCAACTAACACTTGCATTAATCTTCCATCAACACTTTGTAGGCTTCTTCATGACTTTTCTTCTTGGTTAGAGAAACCATAAATATTTATATCTCTTGGACAAACTCATTTGCATTTTTTATACTTTTCTACAACATATTTTACTGCAATGTGATAATCATGGAATTATTTTGAACTCTTCTATGTTTTAGTGTAAGTATTTTTATTTATTTCTCTTTCACATTATTTTTTGAAGTTTGCTGCTTCGTATACTTTGTTTTGGGTTTTGAATAATTTCAGGTTTACAACCCATTTTACATTTGGACCATGTGGAATGGTTTAAGCTTTCCTATTTATTAAACAATAATTCAATAAATGTGGTTGGCAATGCTGTTGATAGAGATCTAATGAGGAGATTGGAGAGGTTTCGAGAAAAAACATGATAGGATTATAATGGCTAAGATTGTATTAGATAACCAATTAATGAAACTAAGGATTGCATTTGCTGCAGAAATCTTACTTGGTAGTGCTTATGAACCATAAGCAGGGCTAAGTTAAAATAACAGGAAAAAAAAAGTGTTGGACTTGATGGATAGTTCAACATTAGTACTTATTGGGAAAGTATAATAATTGAAGGGATCATGTAGTAACGAAGGAGATGTTTACGACAGAGTACATGGATTATAAAGTTTGGCAAAAGATGCGATTGGGGGGAAGATATCCATGTCTTTGTTCTGGAGTTTTGTTCTCACAATATCTAATATATCCTCCAATTATAATACTTTCCCCAATAGGTACATCTTGTGTTGAACCATCCATGAACTCAAAGAATTATTATTTTTTTTATTTTTTTGTTGTCTGCAGTAAAAAGAAACTAAAAATGATCAACAAAATATTTAGCACAAAAGTAATGGGAACCTTACATAAAGATGGAGAAAAAAAAAGCATTAAGACCATAAGGCATGCCTATAGTAATAAGTAGATTATGAACAAAATTTTGAGCACAGAGTGCTGATTAAGAAGAAAAATCAGAGAGTAAAGAAGATGAGATATGAAAATATGGTTATGTTGTTGATTGACAACTAGCTGGAGGACTTTCCTGTGGAGTGGATCAAGGTTGGGTTTCTCCTGGTAGTACTGTTGTTGTGGATGCCTTTCACTGTAGTATCTAGTAGGAGGGTGACAGGTCAAAGGCCATTATTTTAGTTTCATTCATTTCAGGGCGAGGAGTGTAGGCTGTGTAGCACAGAGAGATTGATGTGATAAACGGGTGTATAGGTAGGAAGATAGAGGTTCAATTTTCTCATTTTAGACGGACATAATGGAACAAGAAGGAAGATCTGAAGGTACAGACCTTATTCAAGCTAGCACTGGTTTGTGAGTTTGCAGATGGCAAAATGCAGAAGGTTCCTTGGAGTATTTCCCACAAACTCTCTCAATGGAGAGTTTCCCATGATTCATGTGCAGAGTTGTTCTGGATTCCTCAGCAGCAGGAGGTTTTGTGGTTGTGGATGTTAAGTTCATTCAGGCAAATTTTTCATGGCTTCTGAGGAGCTATGTGGGGCCGGTCAGATCAAAGTTCTAATCCCTTTCATTTATGGCCCATTCGAGTAATTCACTTGTAAAGTGAATTCAAGTGAATGGTCACTTTAAGAGACAAGAAAAGAAGGGTCTTATAAAAAGGCACAAAATTTCAAAAATCACCTCTTCTTGTTTTTTTTTTTTTAAGTGAAAAAGTCAATCTCTCATTCCACTAAAAGAAAAAAAGGCCTCTTCTTTTTATCCAAAAAAGTAAAAAAAAGTTCCTTCACATGCCAAAAAATGACAAAGTCAAGAAGGTGGATTTTGAAACTTTGTACTTTTTGATAAGACCTCTCTTCTTTTCTTGTCTCTTAAAGTAACCCTTCACTTGAATTCACTTTACAAGTGAATTACCCATATGTATGAACCACCATGTGGCTTGGATGGTATGACGATTGTGAGGATGAGGGTTTTATTGTCTTTCAAGACTCTTAAGTAATCACCGACATCAAGGTGTTCAAGGAGCCTTTTTAAGAAATCTTCATATCCTTGGGAAGATGGAAGCCAGCCCATGTTCAGTCTAGAAGAAGATCTTGATCCCAGTTTTCAGACAAGGTGAGTGGTGATCCCTATTTATTGCCCAGATTTATGTTGGTTCAGGCTTGTTAAGAGGTTACAACAGTTAAAATCCAAGATCAAAAAGTAGAATAGAGATGAATTAGGGTAGTTATAAGTTTCCAAGTATAGTTTGATGAGGGTTCTAGATTATTGGGATAGCATCGAGGAGGTCAAAGGCTTGAGTTAGAATGAACTTAGCGACTAGGTGGAAGCACAAACAATGTTATGGGATGTAGACCAAATGGAAGAAGTGTCTTGTAGACAATAACCTAGAGTTGTGTGGGTTAAAAACGGTGATAGAAATACTAAATTCTTCCAAAAGATGGTCAACGCCAAGAAAAAGATTAATTTTATAGGCGAGATCAGAAGAGGAAATCTGGTGTATTTACTCGGACGACTGGCATTAAAGAGGGGCTTTTTTAAAGATCTCTACATGGTGGAAGACATTACTATAGCTGATCTAGATGGGATCCCTTTTCCTTGTATTCCTGCAAATGTAAGGGAGTGGTTGGAAAGAGATTTTGCAGAGGAAGTCACTAAAGTGGTAATGGATTTTGTGGGAGAGTAAAGCCCTGAGCCCAGTGGTGGCTTTAATCTTTACTTCATTAAGATTATTTCTGCCAAGAATGCTGCTACATTGTAGCTTCACAAGCATTATATCCTGAAGTCACACATGAATCACTTATAGCAATGTTGTTAGAAACTAACAGTTAAAACATAATTAATTGTTGAATTTCTTGGATGGTAGCTGGGGAAAGCAAATATTTACTGAGAGTAGTACAAAACATTTCTGAAGTGACTAGCGTGTTTAAATAAGATACTAGAAACACCTTTGTTTTTCCAGAGTTTATCTATAATAAACAAGGAAAACAAATCAACCGCCTTTTTTTTCGTGCATTTTGGAATTTTATTTTTGAAAGTTCTTGAATGGGGTTAGGTATTGAGGCCTCTTGGCCTTGGTGAGGTTTTTTCGCCTCCCTTTTTTATTCCTTTTGGATGGTGTTCCTTGTTTTTTGGTATTTTTATTGGCTTTCCAGTATATCCCTCTTGTACTCTGTGTCTTTGATTAATGCAAGTTACCATCGAACTTTTTTTTTCTCGGATTACAATGCCCTTATATGATGTTATATATCATCATCATTACATGAAACGACTAAGTTTTGACTGCAATCCCAATGAGTTCGGATGCTTTGGGTGGTCTATAGGCACATACATGCTCATGCCACTTCTAATGCTACCGTACTAACTTTTATTTTACATTAAGTAATTAATTGTTAAGTGCATGCAGTACAAAAACTTGCTTCTTAGTAACCTACATGTTTAGGAATAGTCAAATTATTTCCTGCATCTTAGGAATTGCTCATGCCACTTCTAATGCTACCATACGAAGTTTTATTTTAAATTAATTAATTAATTGATAGTTAATGCAGCACATAAACTTGCTTCTTTGTAACCTACTCGTTTAGGATTGGTCAAATTATTTTCCGCATCTTTTTAGGAATTTTTAAATTATTTAATGTTGTGAATTTGGTTCCAATCTGCCTGGATGGTCGTGGCTTTTTTTTGGCTAATGCAAACATATACATTTTTATATGTTTAATGTAGGTTGCAACAATTGCATGGTTTGAAGCTGATTCTGTTTGTGGTAGCCACTCCATTGCGATCCCTTTAATTCTTGTTTTGCCATATATATGTCGTCTTTTTCAATGCCTTCGACAGTATAGAGATACTAGGGAGAAAACTTCCCTTTGGAATGGTAATACATCTTAAGAATCACTGTATGCATTTCCCTTTTATTATTGGTCACTTGTTTCCTTATTTTACTCTGGATACTTTCTTGCAAAAATTATTTTAACAACCAATCATTATTTGCATGAGATGTGTCTCATCTTTCCCATTTAATTCTTTTGAGTGCTGAGTAGTATTACTCCTTTAATTACTTAGTAACTTTCTCACAGGCTTGAATGGTGGTTTTTATTTTTTTATTTATTCCTTTCTTTAGCGCATGAGCTATCGCGGTAAATAGAGAAAATCCGGATCCTTATAGATCATGCGCTGCTATTGATCAGCTGGTTATGGACAAATGGACATGTGAAGCGTGAGTTCGAATCCCTTGTTAAGCTAAAGAAAAAAGGTCCGCTTCCCTAAAAAGAAAAATAAAAGTCTTTGCAAACACCAAGCATGAGCAGTGGTGGCTTTAGGATGTCACGCCTGTGGCCCCCCTTAGAAGGGCGTTGGGTCCGGCGAGCATCCGCCTAGAGAGTAAAGGCGGGGGAAACTCTTAAGGATTGGGTATGCAGTGGTGCACAAGTACCACATCGGAAACACTCTAGTCCAGATCTTGGGTATATATGTGTGACGTGGTCCTTAACTCCACATGAGGCCTTTTGGTGGGTTAAGGCCTTTATCTAGTATAACGCATTTTGGGTACACCAATGGGGGCCCAGAAACAAAGCCGTGCGGGTACGCCTATGGGGGCCCAAAGCGGACAATATCATGTGGAGAGCGGGCCCGGGTCGTTCTAGATTGTATCAGAGCTTTTCCGGCGGGGGAGTATCTCACGCCTGATCTTGGGTATAGGGTATATATGTGTGTGACCCGATCCTTAACTCCACATGAGGCCTTTTGGCGGGTTAAGGCCTACCAAAAACAAAAACTGTGAGGCATGTGGGCCAAAGTGGACAATATCACATGGAGAGCGGGCCCGGGTTGTTACACAGGATCATGAGCTGTTAAAGTGGTGGTTTCAAAATATAAAGAAGTGAGAATACCTGGAAAAAAGTGTGCATGAGATTGCAAAACAAGAGCGGAGATTCCTGTAACTACCTGCATAATTTTAATATAAAAATTGTGAATTTCAACAGGAGGCTTTATTTATTTAGCTCAGGAAGGCTCGTACTCATGCACTTCTCACCCTCTCAAGGGGAGGCCGGAGGTGTTTGGAGTCTCTAACCAGCTAAGCTATAGTCCATGATACAACATACAGGAAGCTTTATTTATTTATTTTATGTACTTGGGAAATGATGAAGCTGTAATGCAGTAATATTAAATATTATTTTTGCTGAAATGGGAGTCTCAAATGAAATCCCAAATCCCCAATAGGTAGTTAGATAACATATCTAAGTTGCTGCATTTTTTTAGGAGAAAATAATGTTAGCGTCTCATGTGAGGCTGCTCATGCTGTCTTTCTCCACTGGAGTCTTTTTCAGTTCTTGTGCTTTAGATAGAAATATGCATACAATAAACAAGATTATTTTTTGAGAAATTTTGGGATGGATCCAAGATCAGCAGTCCGAGTTTATATATCATCCATTTATTATATATCTGGTAGCTAAGATCAATCTGTTCTGATTACAACCAGTCTAGGACAAAGGATTGTTATAAAAGAATAAGAATATTGTAGTCTTAGTAAGCCGAAGGTCAACACAGTATGTTGTCGTCTTTACTTCTCATAGTATGTTGTTGTCTTTACACCCTCCAAGCTGATGATGCGGAAAGGTGAACATGAGAGACTGTCAAGTAAACGAGAGAATCACTTAGGGGGATGGTCTTGGTGAAGAAGTCAGCAAGCTGATCAACTGAGGGGACAAAGAAGAGATGAACAGTGGCAAGCCTAATGTGATGGTGTACAAAATGAAAGTCAATTTTGATTTGCTTGGTATGCTCATGGAGCATATCATTGTGAGCAATGTGTGAAACTTTTATTATAACAGGATGGAAAAGTGGATGAGGAATTGCTCTCCCATATATCATAAAGCAACCAAAGAAGCCATACTTTCTCTGCTGTAGTATGTGCCCGAGCACAATATTCAGCCTCAACAGAAGAATGAGAAACAGTATCTTGTTTCTTACTTTCTAGGAGATAAGGAGATGATCCAGAAAAATCCAGAACCTGCAGTAGAGCTATGGGCATCAATTATCATCAACCCAATCAGAATCAGGGTATGACTGTAGATCCGGAGTGCCATTGAGGAAGTAAAATGGACGATTCATAGTGGTTTGAAGATGGCAAATAATGAGTATAACTACCCGTTGAGCAATTGTTGGTTTTACCATTGAAAAAAAAAAAAAAGACAGTTGGGCAACAAAAATGTGAACAACATAAACAATGTCAGGCCTAGTGATCATGAGTTAGACATGGCTACGGATAGGCTAATGATTTATGAGTAGGATTATTAAGTCATGAAAGCACTTCAATTGAGACAAAGGTTAAACCATAGAAGAATAGGCTACTTCAATGCTTGAAAAATATTTAATGTCCCAAGTCTTTCATTTCAAATTGTTGTTTAAGAACTGAAGAGTCTGGATGCCAATAATTCCACTGCTTGTGATGATCATATCATCAGCATCTAAATGAAGCATGCAGCCTTTTGAAGAATGAAGATTAAATGTGGCTAACTGGTGATGGCTTTTATGATACTCAAGGCTGAGGATACTGGTGTTGAACCTATGAAACCAGGCCCGAGGAGCTTGTTTGAGATAATAGAGTGCGCTTCAGGTGACAACTTGATGTAGGAATCACGGAAAGGAGGGGAGTCATGTAGAAGCATGGAACGTTATTGTAAATTACGTTCGGGAGATTGATTATCTGTTTATCTCTCTGGGTCGGTGGATTCCAAATTGCAGTTATTTTTCCAGGTCCGTATGGATTAGTTGCTTTGGGGTTCCATTGCATGCATGGGATAAATCTACGTTTGAGAAGACTGGAGGAAGATTTGGGGAATTGATGAATCTGGAAGGAGACGATCGAGAAGAGTTGCTTAGATTTCAGCAGGGTGTCCATTGGTGTAAACAGTTATAGATCTATAAATGAGGAGATGGAACTGGAAATTTTTGGAAGGATTTTCACTGTGTTAGTGATGGAAGAACCAGGGTTGGAGTCTGCAAGCAATGTATGGGAGATTTCTCAGGGTGAAGTAGATGGGAAGCATAGAAGTGAGCAATATATGAAGATCAGTGGAATTAGAGCTGGGTATTTCAAGAGTCAGAAGAATGACGTGCTGGTTTCTAGTTTCTGCACCAGAGGAGAACTCAGTGACGTTTGCCGGTGCCAGAGAGGACGACAACAAAGAGTCAAAGTAGCTCATTTGTTGAGGCAATCAGAGATTGGGTGAGGTCAATTGCCCAACGCTGAGGTGGCGAGATCTTGATCATCAATGTCTTGTTTCAAAGCCAACAAAGCCCCCGAAGCATCTGGTAAGAGGTTGGCGTGGAGGAGAGGTAAAGCTGCAGGTCCGAAGATACTGAGGGAGGCAGTGGCACAAAAATCGAAGAGATCCTGGAAGGTTTTTCATAGAAAGAGTTATGGGTAGGGTAGC
This sequence comes from Litsea cubeba, assembly GCA_012931725.1. Lineage (NCBI taxonomy): Eukaryota > Viridiplantae > Streptophyta > Magnoliopsida > Laurales > Lauraceae > Litsea > Litsea cubeba. Next base: position 3,116,747 of record CM022949.1, on the reverse strand, counting down.
GATATATATATATATATATATGTATAAGCCTCCTGACTTATGGCTTGTCCCAATCTGCTTCCTGGGGATCCTACATAAATTAACCAGTGGAAGTGAATGAGACCATATTTCTATAGGCAATAAGTTGGTTGTGGAGGGAAAATTATGAGAGAGTTTAGGCCACACACAAGACATTTGAGACAGAAAGCAAACCATTCGAGGTGGATGAAATGGCGGAACCAATGGTTGTAACAGAGGTGATTCTCATCTGGCATGCTCATTCTAATTGCTGTGACATATTGCCCTTTTGTCCAAATTAGACATCATGCTTCCAGTGTTTCTTCTGTTAGTAGTTGCAACATCATTTGCACTTAGAGCTTAAAGATTTATGAGGGAATATTCGTTGAACCAAAATTTTTGTTGGAAAACTTGTCTGGTTCAACACTCAATTTTCTTGGTAAGAGAGTACTGAGTTGGTTCTGCAGCAAGCATCTCAGATAATGCTACAATAACAATAAGAAGTGGAGTGCGATGAAGAAGACCACAAACTCATTTGAAATTACACCAAAGAACCATAGAAGCAGAACAAGTCTAATTCTTTACGAATGTTTGAAAGGTTGTGGAATCAGTGGTACACACAAACTGTGGTTCTATTAAAGTGAGTTGGTTCCACAAAGCAGTCATTTTGGCATAAAAATCAGAAATAGTATCAGTCCCTTGTTTTGCATTCTTTATTTCCCACTTAATTGATAGCTTCTGGCCAAATTGGTTTGTACAAACTTTTTTTAATTGGTAACATGACATGACAACCTCAAGGTTGCAATAGTGAGCACCTTCCACTGCGCCATTCACTCTTGTCCATTGGTTTGTACATGTGATCGTGCCAAATAATCTCAAGCATCTTTTTGGTGGTTGAATTTGGCCAGTTGATTTCTAATGGATGGTACTACTGAGTTAGCTATGCATGAGCTAATTTTCCCTATATGTGATTCTCATTCTTGATATGTAGAATCTTTCTCATCTGGAGGTTGAACCTTGCTAGACACATCTCATAATTTTTATCGCTTCAAAAACTTCTGCATTAGATGCAACCAATATGCACTTGTGTCATCTTAGATAACAGGGACACCCGCTGTTTGGTTCAGAACTCATTGCATATCAAAGATGTTAGAGCAACAAGCGAGTTTTTGTATCACAGTCAGAAAAGAATTGAAAACAACAATGGGCGTCATCTCTTACCGTGCCTAGAATGCTCAGATCTGAATGGATATGTATAGGAAAGAAAAGGTAGATATGTACTGCTGGTAGAATTCTCAAATAGAAAATGAAAATATCCAATGATTTGGATGGTCCAGATGAATTCTACGTTAAGAAACTGGACGAATTGGAGATTGCCAAAACAACCCTCGTAAATATGCAGAAAAATTCTGGAAAAATATGTAGAAATCCTCAGAGTGATGGGAAACCAAATCTATATCATCAGATTGTAGGTTCTCCAGTTGCACTGTGCCCAAGAATCCAAATCTATTTCATCAGATTGCAGATTCTCGGGTTGCAGTGTGCCCCACATGTATTTCATGGGTAACAGGCACCAGATGTTGATGAAGACACAAATCCAAATTATGATCTGATCTAAATGTGAAAATGAGGATTGGAAATCAGGATCTTAAAGCTGGACAACTCTCCTGCAATCTTCTGTATTGCGCATAGCTGCTTTCGCATGAAACAGAGTTGAACAAGATATTTATTTAGATGTGGCCCATCAGATCAGATGACAAGAGTTTGGCTTTAGTACCATGAAGAGATGCATACCGTAAGAGAATATTTTGGGGAAACTTCGAGATGGATTCAAGTGCTCACCAGTTCCAGTTCATATAGCTTTCCTTTAGTGTATGTTAGGTAACTAAATCAATTTGCTTGGTGATTACGACTTTACGAGTGACCAATCTAGGATTGTAGGAAATAATGAATGGTTAATCCTAATCTACAAAGGATTACTATATAACTGTAAGAATATTGTAGTCTAATGTACATCTGAAATCATATTCCATTCTCTTGGTTGTCCGAAGGTCTCTGCACAGAATGTTGCTGCATTTACATAGAAAGATGTACTCTTCAGGTCATCGACATGTATAATTCTGAACCTTTCACTGTCACTTTTTTCAGTTCTTGGCCCTTATTTCCAGTTCTCTCTTTTTATTTGCATCTTTGATTTAAACTTTTTCCAAACCAACTCTCTACGTAGATATCAGAGTGATAAACTGTGCAATTAAAACTAGAAAACCATATTAACTTTTGATTCCTCCTTCCACAGAACACATGGATTAGGATTTACGACCGTCTAATGACTGGGGCCCTATCATGGATGAACAATAATTCGAAAACCTGCCTTGTCATAGATAACCTATAATTGGAAAACCACACTTGCCGGACAATTCATTCCCCACATTATTGGCCTTTAAAAGAATGGTAGAAGATCATATATGTTGACCACTGATTTTATGGTGAAAAATTGAAGGCTAGGATTTTTCAGTTAGGCATGGTTTTTGAGCTGTGGTTCTTCCATGGAAAGGTGTTAAAGATGGACCCGATTCTGTCAACCCTGTAACTTCAAGTAGAAAGATGTATCCGTGCATACTTCCATAAAGCTATTGGTAGTAGTTTGTTAAAGATGGCTCCTCTCCTTGTTCTATATTTGAGTAACCTTTAACTTCATTCTTATGTTATTGCAGCTTTAAAATACTCGACAGCAGTCCCTGTCATTTTTCTTTCAGCCCTTAAATATCATGTCATCCCTGATAGGTGGACAAACATGTTTCGTCCGCTTTGGCTTCTTTCAAGTGTTATAAACTCATTGTATTCATTTTATTGGGATGTGACTCGAGATTGGGACTTGAGGTACTTTTTTTTGTTTAAAATATTCTCACACTTTTTCTGAGATTTTGGGTTATTATACTGTTGTATCATGTTCTGTATCTTCTCTTTTGACAGTGTTTTTTCCCGAATTTTCAAATTCAAAAACCCGCATCTATGCTCAAACATTTTGTATGGAAGGCAATGGGTAAGGATTTGCAGTTATTGTCTTCTGGACATCCACTTGGTGAGCCATTAAGATCTATGAATTAACTTTGTGAAACTGCAGGTTTACTACTGGGCTATAGGAAGCAACCTAATCCTCAGATGCACGTGGACATATAAGCTGTCAGCTCATCTCCGCCATAATTATCTCACTGTTTTCACAATCACAGCCTTGGAGATGCTCCGTCGATTTCAATGGATTTTCTTCCGGGTAGAAAACGAATGGAACAAGATGGCACTGAAGCCGAGCTTACAAGTGTCCATGAGCGATGTCCCAAAGGAAGACGACAGTCTTCTTGGCTCTGATAACCACGTTGTATGAACCCCTGTTATTCCATCCAGCATTTATTCATTTTTACTCATTTTCTTCATATTTTTGCCTAGGGTTACATATTTTTGTTACTCGAGTTCATCTTTCCATGGTAAATTTTCATTCTTAAAGAAGAATATCTCAATTACTAGAAACTGATTTTTTTAGATACCCATATATCACATTATTCTTTGATTTTAGTAATACTGGTTAATAAATATCCCAAGTACTGAGATCAATGGTTGTTGGCAAAACTGTTGAGATCAACTGATCCTGGCTGTTGGATTTATACAGAATTGGCAATGAGTAATTGTCTGATCACAAGTTTGATACTTTGTTCAGCAAGGTTTCTATAATTTTGGTGATGGCCTCAAAGCAAATAGAATCAAATATTGTAGGATGTGTCCCTAGTAACACCCAAAAAGGGTTGGAAACCGAAGGCAAATTCCTAGGCCATGAATTCCTTGGAATTTGGTTGCCCTGTGAGCTCTTTACCTGCAAATCTTTTTACATGAAATTGGTTATGGCAAAGGACAAAACAAGTAAATGACTGTCAGGTAACTCAGGTCCATCTTGAATACCAATCTCCTTTGTCTATTATGGTGGTTGTCAACCATGCACTTTAAATTTGGGGAGGACCTGGTGTCGGTGAAATTAGTAGAAAATTGCCTTCTGTATTGTTCTCTACCAACTGCCACTATTTGGCGAACATTTGGATTAGTAATTGGAGAGAGATCAAAAGGTTGAAATAACCTTAATTGATTTGCAAACATACACCTCTTGTCAAACAATATGCTAGTTGGAGAGAAATTGGAAGGTTAAAGCTAACCTTTTAAGTGATTGTTGTATCTAAAAGGGTAATATCTAGTGGGCCATGACATTTCATTCCAATGCATACAAAATACAGTGGCATGTTTTCTAGTATATATTCATTGAAGCACAACTGTCCATTTAATGATGGATTAGGACTTAAGAGTTAAGATGCTTTCACAGCTGTCAAATGTCTATTCAATTATCTAAATGCACATGACTGCCTAAAATAATGATGATGACTTAAGTGCCTAAAATGACATCAAACTGCATCTTAATTGCTCGCTGTCTGATGCCCTTTTCGTTTTGGAAGTCTTTAGTGAAGAAGTTTCGTAAAAATCTGATCTCAACAAAATATTTAGATGAAATATTAATTTTCCGAATGGAGAAATAAAATTTCTGTAGCCGACTCCAAAATAGTTGGGATAAGGCTTTAATGATGATGATGATCAATTTCTTTCGACAAATTGGTTGAAGCAATCCAACCTAGCTGGTGATTGAGGGTTTGGGTTAAAAACTTTTTTTATTTAGATCTTTTGGGTTTGGGCTAGGATTGACATTCCAACTTGATTAATAGAAAGGTCGAATCAGGGTTGGTACGGGCTATTCTACCTACGAACTTGATTTGTAACTGTCCCAACCTGGCTCTTTGAACTCTTAACTGTTTAGATTGACCTTGGTCAACTGATCTAAATGCTACTCATTGCAACCCCAACTCTAATTATTTAATACTACAGCGGAAGTTCTTGGCATTTTATTTTGACTGGTTGCTCTGAATAGGAATTTTGACTGGTTCCTATTTTGATTCTAAATAGGACTTTTTTTGAAGATTAGGGTTGGGGTTTTATTTAATATTATTGGATAGTGATACAAAATTTGATCTTAACCTTCTCAATTTTGATTTTGACCGCTTCCTTAATCTTGTTTTCTTATGGAGGCCATGGAACCTAAATGTAATTTGCAATTTCCTCTAGTTTTGACTTTTAGTGGAGCCCGCTGAGCCAATTCAATTTTGTTTACATCGGATTTGATACGGGTTAGGCTAAACTCATTTCATACTAATTTAGAAGTGATGCAATGAATTTTTTTTTTTAAAATGAGGCTGCTCCATTTTCTCCATTCTCCAACATGTACAAGAAAAATAGAAAGACATTTAACCACAAAGGAAAAAAAAGAAAAAGAAAAAACCCACTAAGAACCTCATGGTATTACCAAAAAAAAAAAAAAAATAAATAAAAAAAATAGAGTCTATATATGAGCCAAATCAGGAATTATGGCCATAACATTTCTAATTTATCGTTATTAACATTGTCATCATCGTCCTCGTTTTCAACTTATATTTATCTTATCAATTTAGAGTTGGCTTAAAGGGCTCTATTAAATATTTTGAAAGCAACTATCTTTTCTATACCCTCTTTCTAAAGGCAGGAGGTACTCTCTTTCTCTCTCTCTCATCATCACATGTAACGAAATCTGGTGCATTAGTCCCTATAAGCAAGTATGGATATATTTGTTTGCATCATAATATATAAAAATTCGAGGAATTTACGTGGAAAATCACCTTTGGTGGCCTCTAAACCAAAAAGGCCCTAATATATATTTTGAAACCGGAGTGGTCCCCTAGGGTGTTTCTCGGTTTTTTTTTCTTTTCTATTTCGTCACTATCCTACACTCTACAATAGGCACGAAACTTATTTTTACTTTTCTTCTTCCTCACTGCTTCTCCTCTCATATGATTTCGATGTTTCTCTCCTCCAAGCTCTCTTTCTTATAGGTGGTCATCTTCTCCACATGCCCCCACTTCCACTTAATCCTCCCGTCTTCCTTTCCCGTGCCATTAAATCCTTCCTTCTACCAATAATGAATCACACACACATGTACTTCTCTCTCAATCTCTACTCCCACCTTCTTTCAAATTCAACCTGCACTCCATTCCTTAAAAGACCCTTTTTTATCTGTCACATCCACCACAACCACCAAACCATCTTCATTCAAAATCCTAGCCTCTCTCAAACCTCTTAAATTCGATCCATACAAAGCTTCTCAAAGTCTAGGAATGAGGACACTTTACCTTTTGTTTTATATGCAACTTGAGATTTTTAGCTCCTCAAAATCTGGAGATTTTTTCATATGCAGCTTTTAATGCATACTTTAAGAGTATAGAATGCCTCATATTTCAAATTTCTTTCGCTATCCTTACCTATTATAGTATTGGTCACCTCAGTTGATGTTTAAGGAATGTAGATAAGTTGTTGTAACTTTTTTTCTTAAATAAGAGGAAATATACCTATAAATGGATACTTCTTTTTTGTTGTGGAAGATGAATAATTCTTATAATATTTGCATTTGTTACCGGAAATACCGATGTAGATTTGTGTGGAAGATGTAAATGGAGGATGTTATAAATGGAGAATTTTTATAATGTTTGCATTTGTTGTACACAATTATATGGCCACATAACTATAGAAACAATTCTGTTGTGCGACGAGATCGTCGTCCGACAGGGATGATTATATCTTATAAACAATACAGTGGGTGATGATATTATCGCTCGACAGAAACATTTGCTTATATGTAAGGGAAAAAAAAAAAAAAACGGGTGGGAGGGTTGATTCTGTTATGTAAAATCTATTGGAGCTTTTTTGGTGCAGTGGATATCTAAGGTGATTTTTCAGGAATTTTCATCTAAAAATTTATAGGAGCTCCATTTTAAAGATTATTAAAGAAGTGTGAATGATATGAGGTGAGAGGTGGCGGATATAAGTGAGTAATGTAAATGAGACTTTAACTTTTTTAGGATATAAATTACTAAGGTGATAGCTGAGTATTCATTTCCATCTTCACTAGCTAAGATTCGCTTTTGAACAAGGGAAAGCTCATTGGATGATCATTTTTATATAATCACCTTGTATCTTCATTTTTAACTACTTATCACAAATGCCTGTCCATTGAATTCCTATAATTTTATATAGATAAATAGGCCCACATATGATTAATTACATATAAGGCGTGAGGGCTAGTTTAGCAGTTTTTTAGCTGTTTTCTTGTAAAGGAAAAGGATGATGAAACCATTGCAAGAGAAATGAAAGTGGATAGTTAATTTTTCCAAGAAAATAATTCTCCACTCACCCCTTGCTTTAATCCATGTGTATGAGAGAAATTTATGGTCCTATCATCTCTCCACTCCTAAACCTCGACGTTTAACTCTTTGTTAACGCCCCTAGTCTAAGATACAACTAGAAAATCTTATAAATCCTTTTCGCAATGTTTTTTTTTTCTTCTCAAATGATAAAGTAGAATTAATCTATGGTAAAGTAATCTTAGCTGCCAAATATTTTACTTTACCATGTTTTGTTAATTGGTCACAATAAGTGGAAAGTAAAGTTTTACCTTACTTTCATGGGAGACTTTTAGTTAAAAGTATTTAGTTTAGTAGTCCCATTTTGTAATTGATGGAGATTGAAAATCTCGCATCGCTCCAAGTCGTTGAGACTCTTTTGAAGTGAAAATGCCAACTATTTTATTTTATTTATTTTATTTGCTATGTGGGGTATTGCTGCACTGATCTACTTAAAATTTTTTTTAATTTATTTAAGCAAAAAAGGCCTTTCATTCACCAAACAAAGCAACAACATAGATTGACAAACATACTAAAAAAAACAAGAAACAACCCCACAAACAATACTAGAGTCAACCGTCGCTACCATTAGGAACACTCCAGGTCTATATCCTGACTATAAGTAAAACAAAACAAAGCAATGAGTGGGCTATAGAGTTAAAGATTCTAGGAATATACGAAACCTCCACAACATCAAAATTAAGAATTAGGTTCTTAATTAATATCAGCAATAACTGGGCAGATAGCCCTATCAAAATCGCCATTAACAACCTCTTTAGCATTCAAGTATATCTAGATCCTTGTATAATCTAATTCCCTCTCCTTTTTTAGAGCTGCTAGAAGTGCACTCTCTTGGGTTTCCTTTGATGAGGCAGCTTTGGACCAACTCAATTACCTGCATCCACAATCGTACCCCTTTAAGCATATTGGTCACGAAACCAAATGAAGCTTTGTCATTTGCTGTCCTATAAACAACATCTGAGTACATCACAATCTCCTTCTTGGACCTGATCACTCTGATGGTTTTTTCTTCCCCATCCTTCTTCTTTTCTCTTAAAGAACAAGGAATATTAAGAGTATTAATCAAAGTTTTAACCGAGTGGATTATATTGATAGGTTCATCTGTTTTTCTGTGGCAAAGAATTTCATTTCTTGTTTTCCATAAGATTCCACATGGTCAACATTAATATTCTAAAGTAATCATTTTCTAGATGCATATCACAACTCCAACAAATTAATTATCAAAAGACAGTGGAAATCTTGATTGTTAGGTACAATCATGTATCACATGAAGCCAAATCACTTTCCTTCAGAGTCTATTAGTAACTGTAGTTATTGTATATCCATGGTGATGGGTGATGGTTAAAGTTCTGATAATCAAGAAGGAAATCCAGTTGAAAGATATGTACTTAAAATGATTTAGTGCATTGAATAAACAGACAGATTTTGCATTTTTATCTTGAAGACAAATGGTCAACTAAGACAGTGACAACTTCATGGTGTACAGCATGTCTGGCTTGTGGGTGGCTTGTGGACTTTTGGTTCTTGCTTTGTAATTTTCTTATATTTCTTTTACTTTGGCCCTCTCTCCTCTGTTGGTATCACTGCAGGTGGCCATATGCATTGGTATATATAGCTTTTGTTGCCTTGAAAGGGTGATGATGTTTGAGAGTGTAGGTGCTCTGATTTTGTACAGCTCTCGGTTTTTTTTTTTTTTTTTTAAACTTAAAAGATTTTAATAGTAATCTTGTTGTTCAGGAAAAATCAATGAAAAAGTATTTCATGGATTGCACATGGCTTAAATGTCACCTTCATTGAGATGATCATGACCATTTCCAGAGAGACCTTTAAAATAGACACTTTGGAACAATTCACTTCAACCATTTATTTTCCATGACCTTGGTATTAGATCATGTCATGCTAGGAATGCTCTTCCTATCTAACCATTCATCAGAGTGAAATTAATGGTTTTACAGCAGTTTTTAAATGGGTGGATCAAAAAGTAGCTAGAGCAGGTAAATGGATTAGTTAAGATTTGATACTACAAAAAGGATATCAACAAATCTCTCTCTCTCTCTCTCTCTCTCTCTCTCTCTCTCTCTCTCTCTCTCTCTCTCTCTCTCTCTCTCTCTCTCTCAATCACACACACATCCAAATGCAGTTGCTCAAAAGTCAAGTGATTAATTTAATTTGTGATGACATTTGGAAAGAGATTGATAGTGGTTCAAACATAGCTTGCAAAACTAGATATTATAAGCAATACACTATCCATTGTGGGCTGGAGATTTGGATGGTCAGGATTGGCAGTATCCCATCAAGATTGGCATGACTTGTGACCCTTTCATCTGACCACCCATAACCCATGATAAGAGGTGATCTATTGCTAAATCTTGTTTGGTGCAAAACGCATATAGGAATCGGAGTTCTCAGTACTATTACTGCAGTAAGGTCCACACCTATGTTGGGTGAAGCTGGGCAGTGTTTTCAGTCAATAAGAGTGGGCCAATTCTCTTGCCCAGTGGTTAAATAGGCTGGGCCTAGGCCTTTGCATGGTCAAGGATCTGGCCTGTCTTGTTAGATTTAGAACAAAAGCCAAAGGGCTATTGAAATTTTTGTAAATGAACCAGGCCGGGCCCAATACCAGGTTCATGACTGGATCAAGGCCTAAACATAGGGCCTATATGACCAAATGGGCTGGCCTTGGAGAATCTTCTACCTGGTCCAGCCCATGAAGACATGGCTTTGGGCAAGCTTGGAACTCATTAGAATAATTAAGTAAAGAACTCTCCAGGTAATGAATAGAATTCAAACAACAGTACTTTGTTAAATATTGGGGTTCAGTTCAAGTTGAGTCTATAGTTTCTATTTGACTCATTAAGCAGACCTCCCTTTTTTTTTCTTTTAAGGTAAGTACTCACACAAGTCGCTCACCGTCAGCATTACAGCCAGAGATTGATTCCTGATTGTTTTTATTGTGTGAGTGGGGTGGGGAAGGATGGCAACCGGAAGGGTTTGGTACCGATTGGTGTAAACACAAGCCGGCTTTAACTAGCAGTCCATCCAAACCTGACCCCATCCCATTTTTCAGTTGTCTCTCCAATAGGTGGCATGATGGTTTTAAAAACCGGTTTGAGTAAACCATTCTAACTTCTGGGTAGAAATGATGGTTATTGTCCAATATATAAATAAAATGGGTTTCGATTGAGCCTATTCATGATAACCACAGTGCTCAACCTGACATGACAAATTGCCACCCATAGGAATAACACAACACATCCTCAATTGGGGACTCAGATCCTGGGAACTGATCTGGACCAATATCCAGTTTCAATGTATGAAATTAAAAAAATAGAACAAAAGATGCAAGCAAATCACACATAGATGACATAAAGATTTATGTGGATCCCTCGAACTTGAGGTACGTCCATGGATCACACTGATTCCACTATGTTCAAAGGCAGAAGATGAGAATACAAGAAACTACCTTTCTGGCAGTACTGCTAGGGTTATATAATAGCACATGATAATATTACAAAAATACCCTTATAAGGTTCTGCGACAGTGGACCTGAACTAAGGGTCGGACCCAGGTGAAATCAGACTCCACACATATCATTGTGCAGATTCAGTCATCAGTGGCAAAATCCAAATTGAATCTAGATTTGGATCAGTATCTGCCCCAAATCCATGTGGTTGCAACAAGTCAAACGATGAATGACTTGTATTGAATCACATGTGTGCCACAAATAAAATGGCTTTATACATGTTCATTGCGTTTATCATTTTTTTTTCAAAAGAGAAATTTACATATAACCATCTATGTATTCTGACAACTACATAAATACCTGCCTTTCTTATTTTTGCAAATAACATCCTCTATTAATCTAAAAAGGGTAAAAAACTGGCTTTTGATGAATTTCAACATATTTTACTGCAGAAGGATGAAAACTCAGCCAACCATCTTAACTTGAAATCAAAAGCCAGTTTTCAATGGTTGATGAATTTCAACATATTTTACTGCAAAAGGATGAAAACTTTCCTAGATCTAACCTAATTTGGGTTTAATTGAGAGTGCCAATAATGGAAAAATTATCTTGAATTTAATGTTTTGAACAGTTAGTCACCCAGAATATGTTCTGAATGAGGCTTGATCTAAGGTAATTTTATCCTTTTTAGGGCCAAGTACATTTTGTCAGCAAATCTTAAATTCCAATGACTTACAATCAAGGTGGTTTGCCAAGATTTCATATTAACATAGAAACTTACAAAAAAAAAAAAAAAAACTCCAACAAAAAAGGAACACTTCCAGAATAAAAGTGTTCTTTGTAATTTTCAAAAGATTCAAGGGAACTTATGACTTATCTTTTATTACTTGTCTAATAATAAGACCCCTTGGATTTTTTGAAAATTACAAAAAACTTTTTTATTCTGGAAGTTCTATGCAGTAGTTTTATGTCTGACAAAGACAAACAACATCAATACGGGAAAAAGAGGTTCATTGATGAGCAGTTATGCAATGCATTGCAATGCAATAGGCATTGGAGTTGATGCAATGGAACAAACAAGTCAACAAAGAGCATTGGATTTGAGTAATCTACACTGTAGATACAGTTCTTGTGCAACATGTAGCTATCTTTTTTTAATATCTCATCTCATTTACTCACTCTGATGTGGATTTTAATATACTTGGCTCCTCTTTTTGAATTCTCTTACCTGCTTGGCAATGCATTTATTTCTCCACCCAGGAAGGATGCTGGTTTCCATTTTCATTTCCTATCTTTCACTCCTTTCTTTCTCTTCCCCCTTTGACTTGTCAGTATTTCCTTCTTTCTTTTGTTCTTCCTTCTCCTCTGTGCAGTGCACAGAAAAAAAGAGGCAACAACTGCACAAGGCCTTACTGAAGGCCTTCTGATCTTACATCACCATACCATAAACAGCAAAATTCCATTTGGGGTTTTTCTTCTGAGCTTTGATTTGAACAGAGAGGTGAGTTTTTGGAGAGGAGGTGAGCCAGATCCATTTCTACAGTCCTGGTGAGTTCTCTTTAGTTGATGTTAGAAAGAAGAAGAATAAGATGAACTGGGTTTTGCATGAAACCACAGAAGAAGACTACTCAGTCTCTCCTGTTCCATCAGTCAATCTCAATGCAATTAGCCCAAGCATCCTGCTCATCATACTCATTCTAGCAGCTATCTTTTTCATATCTGGTTTGCTTCATCTCCTTGTGAGAATCCTCTTCAGTTCCCGTAACATAGACACACAAGATTTAGAAGATGGAACTGCCTTCCAAGGGCAGTTGCAGCAGTTATTCCACCTCCATGATGCAGGGGTGGATCAGTCGTTCATAGACACTCTTCCTGTTTTCCTATACAAGGCCATCATAGGCTTGAAAAACCCATTTGATTGTGCAGTCTGTCTCTGTGAGTTTGAGCCTGATGACAAGCTGAGGTTGCTCCCAAAGTGCAGCCACGCATTCCATGTTCAATGCATAGATACATGGCTCTTGTCTCACTCAACTTGCCCACTCTGCAGGGGCAGCTTGCTCCCTGATTTCTCCCCTCAAAGTGGCTTCTCTCCCATTCTTCTTGTTCTCGAATCGGGAGGTGAGAGCGCGAGAGAGATCGCCCCCGACGCCAACACATCTTCGAGAAGAAGCACATGTACTCAATTGGGAATTGTTCATGGAGAAGGCGAATTCGGGGCGTCTTGTAAAGATGAATTGCAGAAATCACATGAAATCACAATAGCTCAGGAGGCAAAAGTGGTCTCTGTTAAGCTTGGGAAGTTCAGGAATGCTGATGCTATTGTTGGAGGAGAAGGAAGTAGTAGCAACAGTACTGTGGATGGAAGGAGGTGCTTCTCTATGGGGTCATTCGAGTATGTTATGGATGACAATTCTCTTCTACAAGTTGCTCTAAAGCCCCCCATCAGAAAGCAGAGTAGTACAAAGCCTTCTCTGCCTTTGGCACCCGGCCACCAGTCAGCAATGTCTGAATGTGATTGCCATTCCACCAGGGAGTTCTTCAAAGGTCTTGATATTGCAGAATGTGCAGAATTTCATGGGGACGGTAACGTTATTAGTACTACTAATAATAGTACTAGTGTTAGCAATTCGGCTGCTGTTGGAGGAAGTAAAAAAGAGAGCTTTTCTATATCAAAGATCTGGCTCCGGTCGAAGGAGAAGCCGCTGCCGATCATGGGTTCTTCAAGCCGGGCCTTATCGTTCCGATTGCCGCTGCAACAAACTCCAGCTGATGAATTGAAGTCCAAGTGCAACTGCAAGAGAAGAAATGCTTCAGAAGTCGATTTCGCCAGGTGGGGGAGACATGGAACTGAATTGGGGTTGGATGTTGAAGTTGAAAGCTCTAAGAGTTTGGAGTCTCAGCCTAATCCACCTTCATTTGCAAGGAGAACATTGCTTAGGATTGCAGGGAGACAGAACAAGCTAGTCCATTCATCTTCCACTCTCAATGTTTGATCTCATTGTTGGAGTTTGATTGGATTACAAGCTCTTGGATTCCTGAAATTTGAAGTGAATCCAAAGTTTAAGAAAGGAAAGGGAAATGAAACAATCAAAGCAGATCTTTGCATTTTGTTGAAAAATGTTGATGTAGAATTCCATGTCTAAAATTAGCTATTTCTCAAATTTAGATCTTTGCTTCCTATCTACTTTATGTGTGAGTTCTTTTTTCTCTCTTGAATTTTGAAATATTAATACTACATTCTTTAAAATTCATGAAGACGATCGTTGTTGTATTGCTTTTATCTTTTTTTCATCTTCTTGTGTTGTTCTCTTTTTCTTATGAATTTTTAGATTATTGTTGGTAGATTCATATGAAGTAAACTAGGAAATGAAAGAGAATGATTATTGATGTTTTCAATACTCATTTCTTTATTCCCATTTCCTGGGTCTTGGAATTCTTAGACTCATTGGTTGTGTTTATATATTCATTTATTTCTTTCATGTTCAAGCGATTCTTCCTCTTGTACTGAATTTTTTTAATGCTACGGTGGATCTGATAGATCACACGCTCTCAGATTCTTGCATTTGGTAGATAGATGATGAAGAAATGGAAAGAAAAAAGAACCCATTGTAGTTGTTTACATTTGTTAAATAATTGCAGTGGATGATCAAAATTTCTCAGAAACAGCTGAAATATTTGTAAGATTGGAACAGTCTAGATGTGAAGCTTACTTGCACCCTACTTTCGAATTAGGACTGACCCAATTATGACAGTTATCACAGTTGTGTAAGCTCTTTAATATTTTGCCTTTTTGGTACCTCAGCCGCGGGTGCTGGGACCCATGACAGCCCACACGCATGGAAAGATAAGCCCACACAAAGTTGGAAGAGTGCCGTACCCCCAGGCAACCCCTTGTTCTCGACACTCTTACAGCATTTTATAACCATTAAACTTGAGAATGATGAGAGTAGTAGATCAAGGGGTTAGGATGATTTGACATACACGAAGACACACTAATCGAACTCAGACTCTACGCCGATTTTGGAAACAGGACCCAAGCACAGACCCAATCAGGAGAAGCCCACCCAAGTTTCATTTTTGGTGGTGTCGATCGAGTCAGGGTGATTCAGTCGGGCCCAACCCAAATTTCACCCCTGATGCAACTCTCATCAAATGCCTAAGCATGATGTCATGGACCAATTTTGTGCTGGTCATTGCATAGAGGAGCTTACCACAACATTGAATGTGTGGCATAGCATCCAAGCAAGCTATTGTGTTAATTGCATAAGAAACAAATGGTTGTGGGGTATGGATTTGGGTTTTGAAAGAAAGGTAGTGCCGTGCTTATACAGGGATATTAATGTGGCTCACGGGTGCAGTTGATGCAGGATGGCATGTAACATGGTCATCTTTCATTGCTGTTACCTAACACCATTGATAACACCATTGATGGTCTGTTATCTCCTGAGCCTCTGTGGTCCTCAGCAGGCTACCTAGATCACTGGATTGATCTCAATTTTCAGTTTGTAGTGAGTGGGTCCTGGCTTGATTTGTGCCAGTGATCCTGATTCTTAAAAGGTAGGATGAGATAATTCATAGCAATTTTTACAGATTAGTACAACCCAGGTCATGTATTGTGGGATTTTGACCCAATGATATAAATTGGTAGTTAAGAAGATTTTGAAGGAACTGATTAGGCATTTTTGTTTTACATAAGTTAGGCTGAGTCTGGGTTGCTAATGTGGCCTTTACAAGGACATTGGTCTACATTAAGCCCATTTAGTAACTGGGCTACAAAGTAGGTTCAATCTTCTCCCACAGGCCTAAGAGCCTATCAAAGGAATTATCCAGTGGAGGAGATTTTGTTTTTGTTACATCGCTCATCCATGGTGGGGTCTATCAAATGAATGGTCTGGATCATTATACTGTGTAAACTAGGGTAGTTAATTTTTATGCTTCCCCTCAATCTTTAAATAAACCATTCACAAATTCAGTTACTAAAAACTTTCTATTTGTTTTTAATTGATTGTTCTTAAATCTCTTTCTAGAGAAATCCAAGAACTATTCATGGTGATAAAGATAAGATTATTGCATGATTTGGAATTTTATGCTTCCCACATGGGTTGTCTGGTGCTTTAAGAAGAAACCATGCCTAGAAAAGGCAGTTAGAAGAATGGAATCCTGACATAAGAAACTGCACATTTGGGCTGACTTTTGAGAAAAGGTTTGGCAAATTCCTAATCAGTTCCTAGAGTTGATATGGAAGGAACTTTCATAGGGTGAAAAATGAAGGGGCAAAAATCTATATCCAACCATTAAAATTCTTCAGATTTAATTTCAATAGACAAAGGTTGTTTGCAGTCATTTGGATATTAGAAAATCATGTAGTATATAAGTAAATTATATTTCTTTGCCTCAAACGGAGAAGCAAATATTTTAGAGAAATGCTAGGAAGGCACTTGAAAATTTTTAGGGCCTGTTTGGATAAATGAGGAGTGGAGTAAAATGAAGTGGGTTTTACATGTGGAGTGGAGTGGAGTGGAAGAGAAGTAGGTTGAAGTTAAAGTAGAGTACTTCACTTCACTACATTTGAATGCTTATTTTGAAGTTAAGGTTTGAAATAGAATCCAGTTTTACTCAAGAAAATGGAAGTATTTAGAGTTGAAATGAAATTGTGTGTACATGTGGATCACAACATTACTTCATTTATCAAGCTAGACTCATCCAAACATGGTATAGTTAAATTTTAGACTGTTAGGGCTCATTTAACTTCACTCTACTCTATTTTTTGCCTATCCAAACAGGGGAATGAACTAATCAACTGTATAGATTCCTTTCAACAATAAATGTAGTAATGAGTTCTGTCGTGAGGAAAAGAGGAAGGATGCATAAGAACTGGGGCTGCACGACCGGATTTCCGGTTCGGCCAAAAATGAAGGGCCAAACCGGAACACCCCAAACGGTCCGGTTGGACCACTAAAGTGGTCCAGACCGGTCTTAAATTTTTTTTTCTTTTTTTTTTCCGGCTCACATCATAGAGAAAAAATATCATTTTAAGTAAATATCGTGATATTGGGCTATTTTCTCCTATTTTGATGTGAGCCTTTAATGCTGGGAAGTTGACGTGAGCCTTTAATATCGTGATATTGGGCTATTTTCTCCTAACTTGATGTGAGCCTTTAATGCTGTAATGTGTATATATACGAGTCAATGAATGACTGAATGGAGAAAAATGTATTAGGGATTTTGGATCATGGGCTCAGTTGAGATTAATCAGGTAGTGGGTGCACATCCAGACCGAATAATCAATTAATCATCATCATCATATATTAATATATATATTATTTTAATAAATTTGCTCCGGTCCGGTCTAGACCGGATCCCAAAATTCCTGGACTGGACCGGACCGGATATAACCGGTCTTCCAAATCCGGTCCGGACCGGACCGTATTTGGACCACTAAAATCGGAAATCCGATCCAATCCGGTCCGGTTTTGTGGTCCGGTCCGGTTCTGTGCAGCCCTAATAAAAACATGCAAATTATTTTCTTACCCTCGTTGACACTTATTTTCTAAAACATTCTTTAACCATAGCTAGTTTTTTTTTTTTTTTTTTTTTTTTTTTTTTTTTTTTTGAAGAAAAAGACACTATGGTTATGCTAGTGGAGGGAAACACTACGGCGGGCCACCAATAAAAATTGAACCAATCAAAATCCTAAATCTATGTGTTTTAATCATTTTCTCTTCTTCCACCAATCCCAAGTCCACAAATCTGATATATAAAGGCATGATCGTCTTTACCAAAAGGCCCACTAGAGGAAAATCTGGATTAATCTAATCAAGTGTACATAGACAAAATGGTCCCTTGCCCTTCTGAGCATTGAACATTTTCATCATATGGCCTAATTTATGATCATGTTTAGATAGGACAAAGTGGTCATTTACCTTTTTACCAGTCTCTTTCATAAAACCCTAAATCCTAAACCTTAAGCCCTACAGTCCTTTCAATAATACGGCCCACTAGATGAAATCTAGATTAAAAAGGCCTTTTTGGTATAGTGTGCACCTACCGTAAATTTTTTGATAAAATCCTCAATTTTTAAAGAACACAAAGTGCAAACAAATTTATTTATTTTATTGATTTATTGGATGGGGTACAACGCAAAATACTTGATTGATTTGAAAATTGTCAATGTTCTTTCTTTAATTTTGCATGTGAATCGAAGTTTCGGATATGGCCAAAGTAGCAAAAGGATCTCTAGAGAATTTGGCTATCTCCACACCATTTTTTATTGGCAAAATTAGCGAAAGGTCCTTATAAGTTAATGTTTCCAGCTTCCAGTCCAAGGAAAAACTTTTTAAGGCCTATGGTCCACTCAGCTAGGCCGTTTGCAGCGAGAGATCCCTGAACCCACATTTTTTCATTTTTGAGGACTAAATTGCCCCTGTAATTGACGCAAGTGGTCCTTAACATTTAAGGATTAGTCAGCAACGTGTCACGATTATTTCTCTTTTCAACCTGACTCGCAACGGACCCAACTGGGTCGTCTTCTTCCTCCCAATGCCTGCAACAGGCACTATGCCTCCTCTAGAGGTTGTCTTATGCGGCAACGGTGGGAGGGAAGTCGGACGGCGAGGCGACGTCGACGGCGGAGAGGATCTACGGCGACGGCTGGGCGGCGGCGATAGGCTACTCAAACTCGGATCGGGGTTGCAGAGGATGGGGCAGACAAGCCTGGGGATCGATTTTGAAGGCTGCAGAAGATTGTAGTAGATCAGTTCTCATAAACGGAGAGGGTTTGTGGCTGCGGTGAGGAGTGGGTCTGGTTTCTGTCGAGATGGAGATCGATGAAGGTGGGATGCTTCTGGAAGTGGGCAGTGATCGATGGGTGCGATGGGACTCGTTGAGATTACTCTAACTGACCCCACTTATTATCCATCTCTTCTCTTGAGTTACTTTCTAATTGTTTGTTTATTAAATGTAGCTGCCAGGCCTATCAACCCAATCCAAAAAAATGGAAAAAGTACTGGGTTTTTTTTTTTTCTGTTCAAAATGCAATTGATACCACTTGGGAGAACCCATCATCTGCATTTTGCAGGTTGAGACGGTTCCTTTTAGGTTTGGATGATATGAAAGTCCTTTGGTCTGCAGGTTTCTTCTCCTTCCCTTCTCCGACGCAGGCAACGGGCGGCGAAAGGCGGCGACGGTTACAAATTTATCTGTGTTCAAGATGATGAACTTAGGATCCCTTTTGATGTTTCGATTGTCTTGATGATTGATGGAAGTGTTAAGACTAGGTGGCTTTGATTGTAAAAGCTTGATGAGTGTCAGACCCCGACCCAGGTTCGGTATTTAATTAATATTTTATTCGTGATTAGTGTTTAAGTGGGTTTAGAAGATGATTAGTGTATTGTTAAGCTAGAATAGGTTTTGAATAGCTTTGGGGATTTTTGAGAACCGATAGATTTAGTTTCACGCGGGATGGGGTGCCCGTGTGTTGCGTGTGAGATTGGGAAAATTTATTCCTATATTGGAAAATTCCGACTTTCATGTCTTTCGACTCATTTTATTGTTTTAGATAACTTTTATGTTTTATCGAATTTCGTTTGAGGCTCAGAAATCACGTTTTTTGAGAAAAAGGGGCAAATACATCTTTTTACACTAAATCTGTACCCAAATATCAAAATTTTTAAATCATGTCAAAAATGTACTTTTTGGAAAGTAGAAATGTCGTTGAGCGATTTTGTCTTCTTCGTCGTCTTCATTTGGGGCCCGCAAATATCATTTTCGTCCTTAAGAAGTCTGGGGCCCACTTGTCACTTAGTATAAAAGGACCCTCTTCTTCTTCTTCTCCCATTTCATTTCCTGCAATCTTGAAGAGGGCCTAGGGTTTCTCTTGTCCAAGCACTTCCTCTCTCCTCTTGTTCACCATTTTCTTGAAGCCAAAGCAAATGATTGATCTCCAAGAACTCTTCCCCACCTTCCAAGCTTCTAAAGGATACTTTTTTTTTCAAAAGATTGGAGCTAGACAACACTCTTTTTCAAGCTTTTTCTTTCTTGTTCTAGCTACATAAGGTTGGTCATTGTCTTTCTTTCATGAAATCTTGTCTTTTCAACCCATTTAAAGAGTTGTTCTCACACATGCAAAGGTTTTCACAAAGTTATGCAAGAATTGATTTTTTTTAGGGTTTTTCTCTTGGCTATTTTTGGGGCTTTTGTAGATTGGAGGCTTGGGAAACTTGAGAGAACATTTTAGTGTGTTTTGCCCTCCTTAACCAAGGCAAGTGAATGATTCAGCTAACTTGATGGTTTTTATTCAATATCAATGATTTCATTTCATTTTATTCTATGTCTTATTTTCATATGATATATGGAATTGTTTATTTGATGTTCTCAAGCTATGTTTTTAAGTATTTCATCTTTAGATAATGTTTTGTAAGAAGCTAAGTTCCCATTCTCCTTTTGATTGTATTGGTTTAACTTTCATTCTTCACTAGTTAGTGTCTTTTTGAATGAAGGAATCCTTGTAATTATGTGAATGATTTGGTTTAATTAGTGGGTTTAGTGTATGATTGATGTTAAGAGACAAGAGGAGGCCCATTAATGTTGATTTTTTTGTAGGAAAGAAAGGAGGGAAAGGAATGCCCAAAAGAGGGCTGGAAGAGTGCAATTTCTGCACTCTTCCACGAACCCAACAGAACCGGGTCTGCTCGAGCGACCCAATGGGCTGCTCGAGCGGCCCAGGTTCTGGAATGGGTCCGCTCGAGCGGACCCAGCCCAGATTCTGGGCCCTTTTCAGGGCCTAGTTAGGGACTATTTTGAGGCCCTTTCTAAGGCCTGATTTTAGACTTTTTATGGGACCTTTTTAAATCTATTTTGGGCCCTTTTCCATCCCGTCTTTCCTCCTTACTTTGAGGCCCAATGATCTCCTATTGATTGCATAAAAGCCCATGAAAGAATTGTATACATAGTGATGCTTGAAATGTATAAATTGAATGGGAAATATGAGAGAACACTTGATGTGTTATATTACCTGGGATTTCGTTAGTCTTAAAATACACTTATTTATCTCAAATGTTGAGGATTATCATTGGTGCCAAACTCATAATTGTAAATCAACTTTTGGATACTAAGTGTGCATTGAGACTTTCCCCTGTAATTCATTGAGATTTGTCATACACTATCCCTTTTTCCAAATTTTTGAAAATGTATAGGTTTCCGCATGTAATTGATTTATGAAAAGAAGTGAGTGGTTCTCCACGATTTGATAGCATCGATAAAACTACTCGATTGAGTGAGTGAAGTGTCCCATTTGCAAATCGTTAAGAGTAGTTGTTTATTGAGAAAAGTGTTTGAAATGATTTTTTTGAATGTACCGATTCAAGTCTTTATCCGGCACCACTACGCTTAGGACCCTTGTTGAATTGATCACCCGACTTGGAATCCTTGATTGTATAACCAACTGCAGTTTGGAGCTCTATATGAGCGAGTGTTTCCGGCCATGGCGACGGTGGGATCTTTCCTTCCATTTTATATGGTTTGGAATTGATCAAGTACTCTCATTACTTCGGTAGTAGAGTACGTATTGACTGAGTACTTCTATAGTATGTATTGAGTGAGTGCTCTTATCGCTTCGGTAATAAGAGAATGTAGCCCAT
Organism: Litsea cubeba; assembly: GCA_012931725.1. Classification (NCBI taxonomy): domain Eukaryota; kingdom Viridiplantae; phylum Streptophyta; class Magnoliopsida; order Laurales; family Lauraceae; genus Litsea; species Litsea cubeba. Next base: position 3,095,331 of record CM022949.1, on the reverse strand, counting down.
GTGGTTTGCCAAGTGTTTTATTCAAATGCCATCGTTTTATCTAAATATTATTGTTTCACTAAATCGTCATCGTTTCCCCGAATCTTTATACTTTACGAATTGTTTAATGTTTCGCAATTGTTCCTTATATTGTCCCTATCATCAATAAGGATTTCAAATGTAATTATGTTTCTCCTATAATGTTTTAGAAATCCTATCATTATATTACTTGTTTTATTTACTTGCCAGACCATTGTGTCTGACCCTTTCATTGTTTGGTACCAGATCTTGACACCTCAGCCTTCGAGGCGCAGCTTGAGGAGGAGGCCTTAGTGCAGACTGAACGTGAGTGGCAAGCCGATGATGTTGTTTAAACATCAAATCGTACTTGAGTTGCAGTTTGGGGTTGGTTGTTTTGTTGGATTTTTGTTTATAGCCATTGTTGGCTTGTTCTTTTGGGATTTGCAATTAAACAACTTTTATTGTATGAACTTAAATTAACTTTGGGGCCATATATCATATGTTTCTCATTTTGATACTAGTCATGAATGTCCATTTTACTCGTATGTTGGAATTAATTGTTTGCTACAATGCTTCCGCGAGTTTTATATATTGTGAGTGTGATTGCTAGATTGTAATGGATCAAACTTCGAGGATCCTTACCACGGAAAACCTGTGGGAAACATGCATGTGCGGGCGGAATTTTCTAGCTCCCGCCACGCCACGACCCCGGTTTAAGGACTTAAATTAATGGGTTCTCGGTCCTGGGGCGTTACAATGAGGACTACTATGGTATTGATATTGAATGAAACTTGCTTGTCTTGTCTTTATCTTGATTTGATAAATGGAAAGTAGTCCCTCAATTGTTAATGAATCTTGTTCACGCAAGAAAGCCTATAGTTTTTGTAAAGTTTATTTGAGTTTTTGACAAATTTATCTGAGTTTCTGTGAAATTTATCTGAATTTTCGTCAAGTTTATCTAAGTTCTGGATAAATGTATCTGAATTTTTGTCAAATTTATCTGAGTTCTGGACAAATCTATCTGAGTTTTTGGCTAATGTATATGAGTTTTGGAATAAATTTATCTGAGTTCTGAGCTTTTTTTTTATAAAATTTAACTGAGTTTTGTGTGAATTTGTCTGAGTTTTGAGTGAATTTATCTGAGTTTTCGCCAACGCCTTGCATACTTTTTTTTTTCTTTGGAAAAAGGACAGGGCACGTGTTGCTATTTTAGAAGCTGGCAGGAAATGAGGGGGCTAACGTGGCAGGGGATTTTTTTAAGATTTATTTGTACCATGCATTTCGGCGGTTTGGATCGTAAAGTCCCGATTTAGATCGGAGTAGATCTAAGGCTTCCGTCAGACCCAAACTTCCTTCGTTTCTCTCTGCAAACCGAAGTTGAGAGGAAGAATACAGATCCTTATTTGAGTTGCCTCGGGTTTCGCGCATCATAGGGAAAGCGTGCAAGTGAAGGACTGGAACAGGAAAAGAGTAGCACTTATATATCTTGTCGTCATCAGGTCATTAGTTTTTCTCCTCGGGTTCGGTGCGTCAGGGAAGAAACGAACTGAGCACGGTCCATCGACCAGCTCATTGCATTCACTCTCTTCTCGGGATGCGTGCATCATTGGTGGCCAGTAATAGAGGGCGACATTTTAGAAAGGAGCAAATTGGTCTTTTCAGGTACCCATAAGTGTGAGAGGTACCTTTGGCTGCATGACTTTTTTTGTGGATTGTTAATAACAAATTTATGTTACGAGCGACCTCCGGCCAGAGCTCCCTTTTTTATTTTACAAGAGTTGTCCAAAATCTTTATCCTGCAAATTTACGAATGCTGCTATTTATAGAAGTCAACCAACATGTGGGGATGCATCAATGGTGACTTCTCCCACTAGTGCTCCTATGACCAGAAGCTCATTAAGGATCTTGTCCATATCCACTTGTCTAGCCATTTAGGAGATCCATTTTTGCTAAAATAAATTCATTTTCCAACCAACTAATGATGGGCTGAGATTAAAAAGGTTAGTTGGTAGTTAGGGGTTAAGGGCTTCTTGATGGGTAGGAATCCTCAATAAAAGGACTCCTTGATTAACTACTTTGGCTAATACCAATTTCTTGGCCACCATCACTGAGTAAGAAAGAAAAGTAAAGGACAAATGAGTTTAAATCCCTCAAGTGTATTCCAAGCTTCTTCCACTTTAAGGGCAAATCAATGGAGTCGGGTATACTCTTAACACTCAAACATTATTTACATTATTGTTGTGTCATTTGGATAAGGCCCAAGGAGATCCTCTTATGGGTAAAGGCTTATCAAGCTTACATGTGGTATCAAAGACATCTTTGGCTATAACCAAATGACCGATTAAATTGTATTTATTATATTTTGAGGTTTTGGGGCTTCTTGGGTTCTCTAAGGAATCAAATCCAAATGCCCGAAGGAAAAAGGTTTCGAGTATTTGATAAAAGAAACTCCATTTATACGAAGTAAATGCTTCAAAAATAAGGATTATAATTTATAGTGCCCAAACCCATCCGGAAAAGATGAGAATAAAGGTTTATTTGTTGTTCATGTATATTTTTTTTTGGTTTAAGAAATTACTAAGAGATTTTATCTTCTGTGGGTTTACCGTTGTCATTTTATTTTGATTTTGAGTATGAAAGGATAAAATGATAATGAAAGTTGCATTAATTTAATTTGTTTTATTATGAATACTTATTTATTTTATTAAAGCTCAAATAAATAAATAAAGAGAAGGGCGTTGGACAATGCACAATTCAGCGCATTGTGCACCGACAGCCACCGCCCTAGGCAGGTGCCATGTCCGCAAACCCGGTGCTAGTAGCACCACCTAGCTGGACGGCTAGGCCGGGCCAGCCATATTGGGCCAACTCGACCTGCACCTAGCCTGGCTGCCTAGTCCGCACACTCGTGGGTCGAATCGGGTCATGTGGCGGGTCAGATCGTAATTTTGGGCCGTCATGGGTTGGGTATGACAATTAAAGGCAACAATTAAGCCCGAGTCAGTTTTGCAGTTGGCATGTTTAGTATATATCAAAGTGACCCATGAATGGCCCATTGGATATGAGTTAAGAAGGTTCTGCGATATCTTAGTGGCACTAGGAATTAAAGGCTCTCATATAGAAGATATGATCAATTAAAAGTGATCAGTTATTTAAATCCAAACTTCGCTGGATGTCTCGATAAGAGAAGGTCGACTTCATGATACATTTTTCTGATAGCTGGCAGGGAAGTATCATGAAGAAGTGATATACAAACCCTAGTGACTCCATCCACATTTGATGCTGAATATGTGGCATGTTTCGAATCGATGGGTCACACTTTATGGATGTGTGATTTTATCATAGGTTTACAAATTGTGTATACAATCTGTAAACCTCTTAAATTCTTTTGTGATAATGACTTAACAAGGAGATTTGCTCAAAATGACAGTTTTCAGTAGGTTTTTGAAAGTTAAAAACTTTGTATTAAAGGAAAATGCACGATATCAATTAGTGTCTACTATTGGGGCTCCAATGAGCTAAATGATAGTAGATCCGTTGTAAAAGGCATTGGCACTAAAGGCTTATAAAGAGCATGTTAGAAATATGAGCCTTATTGATTTTCCTTATTATAGAGGACATCCTTATAACAATGATTTCGTGATTCTTATTTTGTCAAATTTTGCATGTATTAAGGTGGTTGAATAAATATGACGGCCATTACAAATTTCCTATTTTTACCCTTATCAAGGACTTCGTGAAGTTGGAATGCTGGCGGAGTAAATATGGAAAGATTCACGTCATTAAAGACATGTAACCGCCATTGTGCACATTCAGGAGTGGATCCAAGTACAAGGGTCTGGGGACTAAATGCCCCACCCTAAGTTCAAAACTCTAAAAAAAACCCTGCAAACTCTGAGAATTAATATGCTTTTTCTTTATAACTTCCCCTTCCCCCAATATCTTTTTACATAGAGCTCCCACAAGGACAATTTCCTGGGTCCTCCCCTATTCACATTGGCAAACAATCTAGTCACAGTATTAAGGCTCGACATAAGAGACACATTGGCAATTATTTTTCAAAGTTGGCACGCACCCGTCGAGGTCAATTTTTTCATTTTTCAAAGTGCTGTTAGAAAATGAATTCCTTAAATCAAAATTCTTGGGTTTTGTTTTCATGGTTATATGAGCCAAGTGGGAGAATGTTGGACCAAATGGGTGTGGCCCACATGAACACAAGCACATTAAGGATCCTATTTATATCCACTCATCTACCCATTTAGGAGATCCACTTAATTTTACCAAAAGAGGTCCATTTTCCAATCAACTAATGATGGGTTGAGATTAGAAGGGTTAAGTGGTAGTTGGGGGTTAAGGGTTTCCTGATGGGTAGGAATATTCTATAAAAGAATCCCTTGGGTAACTCCTTTGGCTAATACTCTTTTCTTGGCCAGTATTACTAAGCAAGAAATAAAAGTCAACGATAAAGGAGTTGTAAATCCCTCAACGATAAAGGAGTTATAAATCCCTCAAGTGTATTCCAAGCTTCTGCCACTTAAAGGACAAAGCAATAGAGTTAGGTATACTCTTAACACTCTTAGATTATTTCCAAATCAACTGTTATGAACACTTTATATGCACACCCTTGTAAAAACATGTGAGAAAAAATAGATTTTTTTGTTTCTACTTGGTCACTTTGGAAAAAAAATGATGCGAAATATGAATTCTTCTCATTCATCACCCAAGCATATCAGTATATAAGCCTAGATTATATTTTTCAATGAAAATTGGTAAATTCCGATCCTAAATCCCAAGCAAGAGGTACGTAGTCTTGGGTTAGGGTGGAACTCTTAATTTTTATTTTTTTTCTTCTCTATGATTTAAAAATCTTAAGAGTAAAAACTCTTACGTACTAATATGCTCTTTTCTTTTAGAATACTTGTTCCATCATCCAGTATAGGTCACCAGAGGAACAACTAGCCAAAATGATTCATTCATGACCAAGCAAAAAAAGAAGGCAGCTCCTTACCATTCCATCAATTTTCCGGATACAAAATGCATTCATTTTTTTAATATACAAATGTCAGTTATTTCATTAAATATTATTCTAGATGAAGACATCATATTCTTGGTTATAAATGCTCAAGTGACCTTCAATCGAATATGGACCACTGAAAACTATTTTTAGCTGCCCATTTTTGAATTTCAACCCAATCATTTGGCCTCAATTTTCAGATGATTTTATAAGTTATAATGCCCATTCCCTACCATAGTGATCTAATGAATGATTGGGTAATCTCGAGAGTAATTCCACATGCATGAAATATTTATGCTGAATTCCACATGTTCATCTTTGTAGTTTGAACATTGTTTTCTTATTTCTAACCAAGATGTGAGGGTTTTTTTTTTTTTTTTTAAATTTTACGGAGGGTGTCCATGCGTTTGGGCCGAACTAATCCCTATGGGCCTTGGGGGAGCCAGGTAAATCCCCTGTGGCCCCATTGCGGTTAGCTGTCAAAGATATAAATGGTTCTCAGTATGAAGACATAAATCCTATTATCATATATTCTTCCAACCCACTTGCCAATTCAACAAACACATTATATGCACTTACAACTATAAATTTCTTAATTTGGGTAATTTAGCAAACATATTCGACCCTAGATTCCTTGAAAAAAACTAAACTATTTCAAAATAAAAACCATCACAGTAGAAGAAGATCAGATCAACCTAAAATTATAGAAAAAGAAATAAAGAGAGGGGAAATGGGTGAAATAAGGAAATTGAGAAAGTGGGAGAGGTGGTTGGGTTCACTTAGTGGTGGAGGGTAGATAAGGGGGTTGGTTTGGTCGTCTGTGTGGGGTGGGGGAGGGAAAGAAAGAGTGAGAAGGGGAAGGGTTGTGTGGTTTGTGGTGAGAGAGAGAGAGAGAGAGGGGCAAAAAATAGCATTGCCAAAGTGATGGGATCATTCAAGCATTTTAGGATTACAAAATGGCAAGCCCCTCGGACCATGTTCATCAAAGTGATTAGGGTTTTTGTCACATCTGTCCCAAATGCCAAAAAACACCCCAATTCAACCCCCATTTCTTATCATCAAAACAATTAAAGAAAAATAGAAGAGATCAATAGAGGGAGATACTAGAAGAGGATCATAACTCTGTTTTGAGGGCTAACCATTGGGCGTTTCACCAAGAGGGACAGCCGTTGGGTGTTTCACAGAGGGAGAGCAAGAGAAAGAGGAGGTGAAGCTCTCCATTTTCTATTTTTAGGCGGTATATGAGGGGAAGAATCAATAAAAGACAGGAAACATCGAGTGACCGAGCAGAGGATTAAGCATTTAGGAAGCGAGCAGGAGGAGAAAGAAGTGATACAAGAGGAGAAAATGTGGCTTTTATATTATGGTATGGATTTATTTAGAAACTAAAACACTTATCCAATCTAACATAATTGCCAAAGTGATGGGATCATTCAAGCATTTTGGGATTGCAAAATGGAAAGTCCCTCAAACCATGTTCATCAAAGTGATTAGGGTTTTGGTCACATTTGTCCCAAATGCCAGAAAACACCCCAATTCGACCCCCATTTCTTATCATCAAAACAGTTGAAGAAAAACAGAAGAGATGTGAGAACCCGACCACAGATTTCCTGGTTTAGCGTGTTTTTAATCGTGGATTAGTTGTCTCAGTGGGTTTACCGATTGTTTGATCGAATTTTTGAGTTAGACTACCTTCTTTAGTTTTGGAGAGTTTTGAAAGCCAGTGAACCTAGACAGTGACCGTAAGGTCCTATTTATTTTGTGTGGTCATTGTGGAGATATTCACTTATATTTCTAAAAATTCTCAATTTAACTTCGTTTTACAAATCTCGCCATTCCCTACAGCTTTCGTGTTTACTCCGTGCCCATCCGAAGCTTCGAAAATCAGTTTCTTCAGCCTTGGGGGCAAAACCAATCTTTTCATATTGAATTTGGACCCAAATTTTGAGATCTCAGAACCTTGCCAAATATATACTTTTTGGACACTAGATTTTATGAGAAACATTTCTCTCTTCTTTGTCAATCGCATTCAAGCCCCAAAAATCGATGTTTTAATCATTGAAAAAACAAATCTTCCATTATTTGATCCATTTGACCAAACAGTTGACTTTTTCTGTGGATCCCGGAAGTATGTCAATATAAATCTTGTTGTAAAGATAACTTTGTGCCGGACACAATTCATGTTTCAAGTTTCTTGATCCGAGGTCTATAAAGTCCTCTAATCTCCATTGCAAGTTTTAAGGGTGGTGGGGCCCACACCCACCCATTATAATGTACCACCCTCCTATCTCTTCTTCCCCAAAATCGTCCCAGCACTGTGTGTGAGAGGAGTACAGCTCCTTTGGGGTTTTTTCCCCCATTTCTTCTCCTTCTTGCTTTCTTCATCTCAAATCACCTCAAAGCTTTCTTCATTTCTACTCCGTGCCCATCCGAAGCTTCGAAAATCAGTTTTTTCAGCCTTGGGGGCAAAACCAATCTTTTCACATTGAATCTGGACCCAAGTTTTGAGATCTCAGAACCTTGCCAAATATATACTTTTTGGAAACTAGATTTTATGAGAAACATTTCTCTCTTCTTTGTCAATCGCGTTCGAGTTCCAAAAATGGATGTTTTAACCATTGAAATCCCAAATCCTCCATTATTTTGATCCATTTGACCAAACAGTTGACTTTTTCTGTGGATCCCGGAAGTATGTCAATATTAATCTTGTTGGAAAGATAACTTTGTGTCGGACACTTTTCACATTTCAAGTTTCTTGATCCGAGGTCTAGAAAGGCCTCTAATCTCCATTGCAAGTTTTAAGTGTGGTGGGGCCCACACCCACCCATTATAAAGTACCACCCTCCTATCTCTTCTTCCCCAAAACCGTCCCAGCACTGTGTGTGGGAGGAGTACAGCTCCTTTGGGGTTTTTCCCCTATTTCTTCTCCTTCTTGCTTTCTTCATCTCAAATCACCTCAAAGCTTTGCCAAACAAAGAGAAGAGCTTCACAAATCTTCTTCATCTTCTCAAGAGCTACCCTTTGACACCATTTTTGAAGAAAACCAAGCTTTTCAAGATTTCCATGTTCATAAAAGTGATTAGGGTTTTGGCCACATTTGGCCCAAATGCCAGAAAACACCCCAATTCGACCCCCATTTCTTATCATCAAAACAGTTGAAGAAAAACAAAAGAGATGTGAGAACCCGACCACAGATTTCCTGGTTTAGCATGTTTTGAATCGTGGATTAATCTTCTCAGTGGGTTTACCGAATGTTTGATCGAATTTTTGAGTTAGACTACACTCTTATTTAGTTTTGGAGAGTTTTGAAAGCCAGTGAACCTAGGCAGTGACCGTAAGGTCCTATTTATTTTGTGTGGTCATTGTGAAGATATTCTCTTTGATTTCTAAAAATTCCCATTTTACCTTCGTTTTACTAATCTCGCCATTCCCTACAGCTTTCGTGTTTACTCTGTGCCCATCCGAAGCTTCGAAAATCAGTTTTTTCAGCCTTGGGGGCAAAACCAATCTTTTCACATTGAATATGGACCCAAATTTTGAGATCTCATAACCTTGCCAAATATATACTTTTTGGAAACTAGATTTTATGAGAAACATTTCTCCCTTCTTTGTCAATCGCATTCGAGGCCCAAAAATTGATGTTTTAACCATTGAAATCCCAAATCTTTCATTATTTTGATCCATTTGACCAAACAGTTGACTTTTTTTGTGGATCCCGGAAGTATGTCAATATTAATCTTGTTGGAAAGATAACTTTGTGCCGGACACTTTTCATGTTTCAAGTGTCTTGATCCGAGGTCTAGAAATCCCTCTAATCTCCATTGCAAGTTTTAACTGTGGTGGGGCCCACACCTACCCATTATAAAATACCACCCTCCTATCTCTTCTTCCCAAAAACCGTCCCAGCACTGTGTGAGAAGTACAGCTCCTTTGGGATTTTTTCCCCCATTTCTTCTCCTTCTTGCGTTCTTCATTTCAAATTACCTCAAAGCTTTCTTCATTTCTACTCCGTGCCCATCCGAAGCTTTGAAAATCAGTTTTTTCAGCCGTGGGGCAAAACCAATCTTTTCACATTGAATCTGGACCCAAATTTTGAGATCTCAGAACCTTGCCAAATATATACTTTTTGGAAACTAGATTTTATGAGAAACATTTCTCTCTTCTTTGTCAATCGCATTCGAGGCCCAAAAATTGATGTTTTAACCATTGAAATCCCAAATCTTCCATTATTTGATCCATTTGACCAAACAGTTGACTTTTTCTGTGGATCCCGGAAGTATGTCAATATTAATTTGTTGGAAAGAAAACTTTGTGCCGGACACTTTTTATGTTTCAAGTTTCTTGATCCGAGGTCTAGAAAGCCCTCTAATCTCCATTGCAAGTTTTAAGTGTGGTGGGGCCGACACCCACCCATTATAAAGTCCCACCCTCCCATCTCTTCTTCCCTAAAACCGTCCCAGCACTGTGTGTGAGAGGAGTACAGGTCCTTTGGGGGTTTTCCCCCATTTCTTCTCCTTCTTGCTTTCTTCATCTCAAATCACCTCAAAGCTTTCTTCATTTCTACTCCGTGCCCATCCGAAGCTTCGAAAATCAGTTTTTTCAGCCTTGGGGGCAAAACCAATCTTTTCACATTGAATCTGGACCCAAATTTTGAGATCTCAGAACCTTGCCAAATATATACTTTTTGAAAACTAGATTTTATGAGAAACATTTCTCACTTTTTTGTCAATCGCATTCGAGGCCCAAAAATCAATGTTTTAACCATTGGAATCCCAAATCTTCCATTACTTTGATCCATTTGATTAAAGAGTTGACTTTTTCTGTGGATCCCGGAAGTATGTCAATATTATTCTTGTTGGAAAGATAACTTTGTGCCGGACACTTTTCATGTTTCAAGTTTCTTGATCCGAGGTCTAGAAAGCCCTCTAATCTCCATTGCAAGTTTTAAGTGTGGCGGGGCCCACACCCACCAATTATAAAGTACCACCCTCCTATCTCTTCTTCCCCAAAACCGTCCCAGCACTGTGTGTGAGAGGAGTACAGCTCCTTTGGGGTTTTCCCCCATTTCTTCTCCTTCTTGCTTTCTTCATCTCAAATCACCTCAAAGCTTTCTTCATATTTACTCCGTCCCCATCCGAAGCTTCAAAAATCAGTTTTTTCAGCCTTGGGGGGCAAAACCAATCTTTTCACATTCAATCTGGACCCAAATTTTGAGATCTCAGAACCTTGCCAAATATATATTTTTTGAAAACTAAATTTTATGAGAAACATTTCTCGCTTCTTTGTCAATCGCATTCGAGGCCCAAAAATCAATGTTTTAATCATTGGAATCCCAAATCTTCCATTACTTTGATCCATTTGACCAAACAGTTGACTTTTTCTGTGGATCCCGGAAGTATGTCAATATTAATCTTGTTGGAAAGATAACTTTGTGCCGGACACTTTTCATGTTTCAAGTTTCTTGATCCGAGGTCTAAAAAGCCCTCTAATCTCCATTGCAAGTTTTAAGTGTGGTGGGGCCCACACCCACCCATTATAAAGTACCACCCTCCCATCTCTTCTTCCCCAAAATCGTCCCAGCACTGTGTGTGGGAGGAGTACAGCTCCTTTGGGGGATTTCCCCCATTTCTTCTCCTTCTTGCTTTCTTCATCTCAAATCACCTCAAAGCTTTGCCAAACCAAGAGAAGAGCTTCACAAATCTTCTTCTTCTTCTCAAGAGCTACCCTTTGACACTATTTTTGAAGAAAACCAAGCTTTTCAAGATTTCCATGTTCATCAAAGTGATTGGGGTTTTGGTCACATTTGTCCCAAATGCCAGAAAACACCCCAATTCGACCCCCATTTCTTATCATCAAAACAGTTGAAGAAAAATAGAAGAGATGTGAGAACCGGACCCCTGATTTCCTGGTTTAGCGTGTTTTTAATCGTGGATTAATTTTCTCAGTGGGTTTACCGATTGTTTGATCGAATTTGTGAGGTAAACTACCTGCTTCTTTAGTTTTGGAGCGTTTTGAAAGCCAGTGAACCTAGACAGTGACCGTAAGGTCCTTTTTATTTTGTGTGGTCATTGTGGAGATATTCTCTTTGATTTCTAAAAATTCCCATTTTAGCTTCGTTTTACTAATCTCGCCATTCCCTACAGCTTTCGTGTTTACTCCGTGCCCATCCGAAGCTTGGAAAATCAGTTTTTTCAGCCTCGGGGGCAAAACTAATCTTTTCACATTGAATCTTGACCTAAATTTTGAGATCTCAAAACCTTGCCAAATATATACTTTTTGGAAACTAGATTTTATGAGAAGCATTTCTCTCTTCTTTGTCAATCGCATTCGAGGCCCAAAAATTGATGTTTTAACCATTGAAATCCCAAATCTTCCATTATTTTGATCCATTTGACCAAACAGTTGACTTTTTATGTGGATTAATCGTGTTTTTAATCGTGGATTAATTTTCTCAGTGGGTTTACCGATTGTTTGATCGAATTTTTGAATTAGACTACCCTCTTCTGTAGTTTTGGAGAGTTTTGAAAGCCAGTGAACCTAGACAGTGACCGTAAGGTCCTATTTATTTTGTGTGGTCATTGTGGAGATATTCTCTTTGATTTCTAAAAATTCTCATTTTAACTTCGTTTTACTAATCTCGCCATTCCCTACAGCTTTCGTGTTTACTCCGTGCCCATCCGAAGCTTGGAAAATCAGTTTTTTCAGCCTTAGGGGCAAAACTTATCTTTTTACATTGAATCTGGACCCAAATTTTGAGATCTCAGAACCTTGCCAAATATATACTTTTTGGAAACTAGATTTTATGAGAAACATTTCTCTCTTCTTTGGCAATCGCATTCGAGGCCCAAAAATCGATATTTTAACCCTCGGAATCCCAAATCTGAAATTCCAAATCTTTCATTATTTTGATCTAATTGACCAAATGCTTGACTTTTTCTGTGGATCCCGGAAGTATGTCAATATTAATCTTGTTGGAAAGATAACTTTGGGCCGGACACTTTTCATGTTTCAAGTTTCTTGATCCGAGGTCTAGAAAGCCCTCTAATCTCCATTGCAAGTCTTAAGTGTGGTGGGGCCCACACCCACCCATTATAAAGTACCACCCTCCTATCTCTTCTTCCCCAAAACCGTCCTAGCATTGTGTGTGAGAGGAGTACAGTTCCTTTGGGGATTTTTCCCCCATTTCTTCTCCTTCTTGCTTTCTTCATCTCAAATCACCTCAAAGCTTTGCCAAACCAAGAGAAGAGCTTCACAAATCTTCTTCATCTTCTCAAGAGCTATCCTTTGACACCATTTTTGAAAAAAACCAAGCTTTTCAAGATTTTCATGTTCATCAAAGTGATTAGGGTTTTGGTCACATTTGTCCCAAATGCAAGAAAATACCCCAATTGGACCCCCATTTCTTATCATCAAAACAGTTGAAGAAAAATAGAAGAGATGTGAGAACCCGACCCTAGTTTCCTGGTTTAGCGTGTTTTTAATCGTGGATTAATTTTCTCAGTGGGTTTACCGATTGTTTGATCGAATTTTTGAATTAGACTACCCTCTTCTTTAGTTTTGGAGAGTTTTGAAAGCTAGTGAACCTAGACAGTGACCGTAAGGTCCTATTTATTTTGTGTGGTCATTGTGGAGATATTCTCTTTGATTTCTAAAAATTCTCATTTTAACTTCGTTTTACTAATCTCGCCATTCCCTACAGCTTTCGTGTTTACTCCGTGCCCATCAGAAGCTTGGAAAATCAGTTTTTTCAGCCTTAGGGGCAAAACCTATCTTTTTACATTGAATCTGGACCCAAATTTTGAGATCTCAGAACCTTGCCAAATATATACTTTTTGGAAACTAGATTTTATGAGAAACATTTCTCTCTTCTTTGACAATCGCATTCGAGGCCCAAAAATCGATATTTTAACCCTTGAAATTCCAAATCTTTCATTATTTTGATCTAATTGACCAAATGCTTGACTTTTTCTGTGGATCCCGGAAGTATGTCAATATTAATCTTGTTGGAAAGATAATTTTGTGCCGGACACTTTTCATGTTTCAAGTTTCTTGATCCGAGGTCTAGAAAGCCCTCTAATCTCCATTACAAGTTTTAAGTGTGTTGGGACCCACACCCACCCATTATAAAGTGCCACCCTCCTATCTCTTCTTCCCCAAAACCGTGACAGCACTGTGTGTGAGAGGAGTACAGCTCCTTTGGGGTTTTTCCCCCATTTCTTCTCCTTCTTGATTTCTTCATCTCAAATCACCTCAAAGCTTTGCCAAACCATGAGAAGAGCTTCACAAATCTTCTTCATCTTCTCAAGAGCTACCCTTTGACACCATTTTTGAAGAAAACCAAGCTTTTCAAGATTTTCATTGAGCTAACCTTGTCTATTTGAAGGTCTTCCATGTAAGTGATTCTCTCCATCTCCTAGATTTGTGTTCTCCTAGCCTTTGAAAAGCTTCATCTTGATTATTGGGAGTTATCTTTTCCTATTTCTTTGTTTGCTCATTTTAGGGTTGTAATGGGTGTATTTTTGGGTTTTGTGTAGATTTGTGATTTTGGCTTAAGAAGTGATTAGAAGACTTGATTTGCATTAGCTTGGACCCAACGTAAGTGGATGAAATGATTCATATTCATTGATCATGTTTTATACAAATGTTTAGGTTTCATTAATGATTTCATTACTTAAAGCTTTACTTCATGACATGCTTTTATTGAGATTTGAAATATACTCATTAGTGTATCTTTCTAGTATAAGACTTTCTTGAAAATGGTATCTTGATTGTATTAAGTTTTGATTTGTTTCATGTGATGGATTTCTCTTGGTTGAATGTGGATGGGATGAAGAGGTTGGATCCATTTCTATGGATGATTTGATGGAAGAATGGATGAGGTCAAATGATGGGATCGTAGTGATGAATTGGAGGAGCTTTTTAGCTCATTTTATTGTAGGGAATGGAAGTATAGAAAAGAGGAATGTTTGGGGGAAGAAAGGACCGAAAAATAGCTTCAGAAATGATGTGTCTGCAACTGTTGGTCAGCTTGTCGGCTGACCGACATCCAACCGACGGCGAGCCGACAACTTCTTGGTTCCAATTTCAGAGAGCTGCAAGTTTCTGCAATTTCTGATGCTGAAGCGTCGGTCAGCCGACAGTGAACCGACGGCCTCTAGGTTCCAAGTCCCGAGAGCTTTTTTCTCCCCATTTCTGGACTCGGCTAGCCGTCGGTCAGCTTGTTGGTCGACCGACATGACCCTGTCGGTTAACCGACAAGCCAACCGAGGGTTGACTGAAATTTCAATCTTGATGGATTTGTTTTGAAGAACTTGTGGAGCTATATGGGTGAAGAATGTGGAACTATATTGAAGACGAAATCCCTGTATCATGTTTTGTTAAGATCCTTAGATTTGTCAATGTATGTAAGGTCCCGAAATGTTTTTAATTCTTAAAGAGTACCAAATGTTTTATCAAACCTAACATACAGAAACATATACACATTGATTTAAATCTTGGACTTTTGGCCCGGAGATTTATAGAATCCATTTGTACCTGATTTTACCGGATTTCACTTGTACATTTCAAGTTTCGTGCCTTGTAACTAGTTTTGTCCTGGATATGGTTTTTAGCATAATTGTTATCGTGTTCCTGCTTGACCTGATATGATATGTTTTATGTTGATGAGCATCTTGCCCCGATATATATATAGTATTATTATTTTTTTCTTGCACATGACCTATTTGTCGGCACCACTAAACTTGGATGTACCTTGTCGGTTTGATCCACCGGTTTGGAGATCCCCCTCTTATCCTGCTAGCTACAGCCTGGATCTTGTCTTGTCTTACTATCCGGTTCACTACCGTGTTCTTGTCTTGCTATATGTATATTATTATAAAAATCGTTGACTCTCCTCACCTCGTGTGACTGAGGTCAACGCCTTGACTTGCTCTCATCACTTTAGTGAGAGAGGATTTAGCTTCTTGTGGTTGCCATCTTGACAGTTTCTGATTCTTGGTTCCTTTACTGTTTTAAATATACATGCTTCATACATGCTTTAAATGAATCCCCGATTTGTTAAATGTTCATGCTTTGTTCATGTTTTAAATGAATCCCCGATTTGTTAAATGTTCATGCTTTGTATATGTTTTAAATGAATCCCTGATTTGTTAAATGTTCATACTTTGTACATGTTTTAAATGAATTCTCGATTTGTCAAATATCCATGTTCTATACACGTTTTAAATGAATACATGTTTTGCTAGATATTCATGTTTTATACATGCTTTAAAGGAATACAGGATTTTATCAAATATTTATGTTTTATGCCCGTCTCATATGAATACAGGATTTTGTTGGATATTCATGATTTCTTATACATTGTAATTATGTACAACTTTTGATCAGATAATATGATTTATTACATGTTTTATCATTTAGTATATTGTTCATATCTTTTCACCTACTTGCCAAACCGTCGTGTCTGACCCACTACTTTGGTACTCGGGTTCAAATTTCTTGCCCGAGTTGAGTGCACGTTTTGGCTATGGAGCCATGAGCTTGCAGGTTATTTTGTCGGCTATGTCGTGTAGACACTGAGCTTGACATCGGAGCTACGTCACATATGGGATAGTGATTATTAGCTTGTTTTTGTATGGCTTTTATTAGCCATTTTTCTTGGGATTGTAATTAATATACATTGTTATTTGTAAACATACGTGGGAATATAATATCCAGATACTGTCAGCTCTGTATTTTTTTATAATGGTTTGTTCCAGTCTGATATGTTCATTGATATGATAGCATTAAGTTAGTGGTTGAGTGCGACACGGAATCCAATGACCATTGTCACATCCCCCGAACCTGATTAAAGAATAAACCGGATCCGAAGAGTGAATTTTAGGACTAATTAAAATTTTATCCTTTGGGCCCACGGATCGTAAGTCCGCGGTGATGATATAATATTTCAAGCCTCATGTAATATAATATATGTAGAGTTCATACAACTCTAGGCAAATGGAACATCAACAGTGAATGATAATTCTCGTTAAATTTAAAGTTGCAAGAATAGTAAACAAGAACTAAGAGTTAAGTTATTACATTGGCCAATCCAATAAACAAGGCCAATAAAAGAGAATGAAGTCAATAAAGTTAAAGGTTCAACGAGAGAAATAATAAAAGAATAAATCTAAATAAAGTCCCAAATGAATCTCTCTCGTGCCGGAAGTGATGATCCTGCTCTATGTCATCGGCACGCCTACCTCCTCTGTTGGTTGGAGATCCTCTGGGATCTCCTCACCGGCCTGCTCCTCATAGTAGTAATAGTCACCTGATGTGTCTGCATACCAAGGAACAGAGTCAACGACATAATGAGCAATAGATAAGCAAAGCATAATAAACATGACATGCATCAAGTATATATAGAGTAATGACAAGTATGTAATAATCACACGAATACAAGAATAACGAAGCTAGGCATAAAGCAAGAATAATAATAATGAGAAACAATAACAGGAATCCTAGCAATCATCTAACAATAACCACTATCAATGCAATGCAATACAAGAACAAGAGGGAGAATCCGAGGATGTCCAAAGCCACCTCCCGGGATACCAGTAACAATCCATACAGGACTACTGATACCAAAGTCCGGCTCCAGTAGGATCCTAGCTCTCGGTCCTGGGAATAACAGCACTGTCCTAGCCCGCTCCTAGCTATTCAACGCCATGGACGTCGTCCTACGCCGACTGCCCACCCAGACAACCGAGTAACCGGTTCGTCATTAAAACCTCAAACTGCAGAGCCATGATATGCAAACAACAATAAAGTGGTTTTGACACAAGGACAACAAGACAAACAAGTCTGGTTAGTTCCATGTATAAGACAAGATCATAGGGATTATCTCATCCAAGATAATACAAGACAAGCAAACCACGTGATAATCCCCTTTCATTGCTAGCCAGTCATGTTTATCAATATATGACACAGGTTCCTAAGTGCACTTTAAGTCAGGTCCAAGTCCTAAATCCTACAAGGATTTATGTTTCATAGTTAATTAAGTATTTTATGCCAAGAGAGTGTATAATGAATATGAACAACGGATACAAGTCAAAAGTCAAGGAGATGTTACAATCCAATCCTAAGCAAATGATGTCATTCCTGTACCCCACATGTCCTAACCGAGTACGTATGGAAGTTGGATCAACGATGCTTCTAAGGAAATCCCTTGGTGTACAATCATGTTAAGCATATATTGGTTCAGTTCCATATGCATTCGGTTATACTATATGTAATACACAAATACCTAGACAACTCATCGAATTCACACCAAGCCACGTGTTTCTATCTCAATCCCCATTAATGGTCAAGTGAGAGTAGGTTAATGGTTTCCACCATCTAAGGCCAAATCCTAGGTTAACAGTCTATTTTTCAATAAAAATTAAATAGGATCATTAATCCGAGCATTTACATCACTTTCTAACCTCCGATTGTGATGAAACTAGAACCATTGGATTTTCTGTTTCAAGGGCTTTCCAACGATATATTATACGTAGAAATTCAACAGGCGGATTGAAAGTTATGGGCATTCCAAAATGGCTTGTTTTAGTCCCTGCGGGTTACTGGCGTCCGGACGCCTGAAAGTTGTATGGGCGCCCGAACCCTGGCGTCACTCTCCACAAACATCCGAAATGACCCTGTTTCTTCTACTGGCCTTTACAAACACCATAACCTGCATGAAATTGAGCCTCCTGCTCTCCCAACAATCCATTCCCATTATTTCTAAATCAATAATTCATCATTTCTAACAATTTGAAACAACCTGGCATTACCAATTTATAAATTACCAACACAAATCCCCAAAAAACTAACCTAGCATATGAATCCCCAAATCAATATCAAAACATGCTTGAACTTGGGGGAAATCTAACAAGAAACATAACCAATCAATTGGAGACAAACATACATGCTTAAAATTACAATGCAAATCTACTTGCCTCAACCAAGAAGAAGATTGGAAATCGGGTAAAACTCGAGGAGAAGCCTTTTTACCCCCAAATCCACAATCTAACCAGAACAAACACAGCCTAGAATGCAAAGGAGAAGAAAGAAAGGAAAAAGATCAAGATTGAACCTAATCTAAACAAAAAAGAAGATGGTTGAAAATATGAGATTGAGGAAAATCTTACAAAACTAGAACCAACGGAAATAGAAGATCACGAGGAAGAAGATGTGCGGTTCGGATCTTCGAGATGATCTCTACCAAAAAATCTGGGCTTGAGAAGATGAAGATGAAGAAGAAAGGGGGCTGCTGTCGTTCAATTGCAGAGATAATAAAAGATATTAGGGTTAACTTCGTTTAAGAAGAAGGGAAGAAGGAAAAGACAAGTTTGCCCTTAAGTGGGTCCAGTGAAGAATGGACCACTTGAAGGGTTTCTAATCGTCGGATCGCGACGATCCAAGAGACAAAAATGATCAACGCGACGAAATCTTTCCAACGAACACAAAAGTCATGGCGTTTGGAATATTTCGGAAAAACACTCAATTTTTCCTAAATTGCAAACTACCCCCTGCTATGATCAAACGAACTCGGAATCGAATGAAACTTCGCAGACACTAATCTAATGCTAAAAGAAACTTGCTCATGATCTAAACCCACTTAAATATCTAAAATACAATTAATTATAATAATAATAATTAAATGGGTCAGGGCTTGATATTGGGCCCAACTGACCCAATAAGGTCACGGACCTTAAAGCCACGGACTTCGGGTCGCAACACTACGAAAGCTCCTGCAAAAATATTCAGGATGTTTTGGAACGTGTTATCCTCATACACGCGGATCTTGGGAGAAACATAATTTTTTACTTAGCTCCCAAATTTCACGGCCCCTCGGGTTTGGGGTCGTGACAGATCAATAAAGGGAGATACTGAGAAGTGGATCATAACTTTGTTTTGAGGGCCAACCATTGGGCGTTTCACCAAGAGGGAGAGCCGTTGGGTGTTTCACAGAGGAATAGCAAGAGAAAGAGGAGGAGGTGAAGCTCTTTGTTTCTTGTTTTTAGGCAATATATGAGAAGAAGAATTAAGAAAAGAGAGGAACATAGAGAGACTCTTTTTTCTCTTTGGGTTTCGAGTCGGGGATTGAGCGTGAAGGAAGCAAGCAAGAGGAGAAAGAGGTGGAAGCAAGAGGTGAAACTGTGGCTTTTATATTATGGAATAGAAAGAGTGGACTTCAAATGGTTTATTGTTAGATTGGATAAATATTTTAGTTTCTATGTAAATTTAAATGTGTATTTTGCTGCATGATTTTATATCTGTATTTTTGATGGAACAGATCTTTTGAGCGGTGCTCGACTCTAGTGGTTGGTTTTTCCTTCAAAAACCTAGCGGCCACTTTTTAAGTATTTTCCTATAAAATCTGGGGAGATTTTTCAAAAATAATTTTTTTAATAAAAAAAATCAAAGAAAATAAACTTTATTGTTGAGTTCAACGTCCACCCTCTCTTCTAAGCGGTCGTAATTGTGGTCAAGCCCTCGCCCTCATCATAAAACCATTGTTGTGTCGTTTTCCATCACCAATTAGTTTTGGGATAAGTGGTGGCTCCATGGGGTGTAAGATCTTACTTCCAACACCAATTGATTAATTTAGCCAATTAACCTAAGTCTAATAAAAAGCAATCAACCACAAAAAAATGAGGCACACAATTTTTAACGTGTAAAACCCTACTCGGGAAAAACCACGGGTGATAGACGCCATCGGAAAAACCAAACACTATATAAAGAAGGTTATAAGGACTCACAGAACCTTTTTCAGTTGTAACTCAACCTAAGGACTGCGATGGACTTGCCCATTACCCGCCGTTCAGCTTCACCGTGCTTGATCCAGCCACACTTTGATGCCCCTCAAAGTGATGCCAACACAACCCACCTTGATGCCTCTCAAGGTGCTTCAATCAGCAATGGAGAAAGAAGAAATCTTCTTCTTCAATAATTAGCCCAAGTACCCTTGCTGCGGTATTCTCTAAAATCTCTCGAAGCGATTCTCAATCTTTAGATGGGAGAGGTGTATGTTCTAGGGTACCAATTAATAAGATGAATATATAGACCAAGGTTCGTGCACAAGGCTTTTAGAATTTCAATAGAACTCTGAGAAAGAGTTTGAAACGGATCAGCACAAACAGAGTCCGGATTGGGCAAGAAACCGTGCTTGCTATAGCGAGCGTGCTCTCTGGCTCTAGACCCGGTACTATAGCGAGCCACGGGTCTACTATAGCAAACCTATTTGCTGGAATTTGGCTTGGAGGCGTGAAGTTCGTCCGGGTTTGACTCTTCAAACCTCTTCTAATGCATCCAAAAGTCTTCATACTTCATCTAATGTGTCCCAGAAACTTCATCCATTGTCTTAAGGTTTCATCAGAGTCCTCTTTCTAAAAGAGTAGAAAATACAATTCAATTAGGACTTGAGTTTTGCTCAACATAGGAGAATTAGCCAACTAGAATTCTAACATGGTCGTATCTATAAATGTAGCTAAGTGGGAGAAAGTTAGATTTTTCATGTGGATGTGGGCTTACATAGATCAGTCTTTTCAAAATCCAGATATGGACCTTGGATTTGTAACGAGCAGACTGGACTAGCGATTCTGGGATAATGAGGGCTATGGTACACATCAGAAAACTATTCTACCATCTGTAGTTAATTGTGTTGGGAAGACTTTGGGTTTCTTATAGTAAAACTCCCCTTCTTGGTAATGTGCACTGAACTCCACCTCTTGGTAAGGTGCAATGAATGCATGGTGGTCATGAATTGTGTAGTTAATAATGGAATATGGAAAGGACGGTGCAGAGGAGACTTTTCATCTCATAAGGCTATATAAAGGAGTCTTGGTCCCTATTCCCACCACCCCAACTTATCATCTCATCAATGAAGCTGCAGAATTGGTAGAGGGTAGAAGGTTAGCTCTTTGTGAATTTTTTGTCAAGAGCTTCAAGGCATGTATATTTCTCATCTATTCCAGTCTTACAGAAGTACATGGGTGTGGATTATATACATTGCTTACATAAATAAAATGCTTCTTAAAATTTAAACTAAATTAGAACAAGAATAAATAACAGATCATAAAACCAACCTTACATGAGAATCATCCATGCCAAATTAATTATTAGGATTCTAAACTAAAAAAACACTAGCAATAACATAACAACAACAACAATATTAAAAGTTTGAGAGAGAGAGAGAAGAAGAAGAAGAAGAAGAAAAAGAAGAAGAAGAAGAAGAAGAAGAAGAAGAAGAAGAAGACATGTTCCTAATCCATTCACCCTACATAGTAACAAATTTGTCTTTCTTCCATGTATCTTGGTAGTGTAGCAAACACATTCAAGTCTTCTTGTTGGGCTCAAAAACATACTTGATAATTGAGTCCTTGATTGAAAGCAAACTTGGGAACTCTTGTTTTAGCTTTGATGCATCCAATTCGTTGTTACTCCTAGGGGCCACTATCACCTTTGCCTGTTCTTCCAAATTGAAGTTCTCCCACTTGAAGTTTGGATCAATGTAGTTCCTGTACATCTCCAAAATTTCATTGTGGCTGACCACGCCCGGATTGGTGAAGTTATAGATCCCCCTCAAGTTCCTTTTAGCCATTTCGATGGAGATGGGTAGGAGCTCGTCTAGCACAGTCATGCTGTTTGGTATGTTGACGACTTTGTTGTAGCGGGATATTTTAGTGATGAAGTTGCGAGGATTGCTCAAATCAGATGAGATAGGCATCCGGACTCGGAGGGTGCACACGTTGTCATATTCCCTCAAGAGCTCCTCCACCTATGAAACCATCAAGAAAGAACAGAATTTGATCAGTCATTTATGTGTAAAGAGTAATCATTAATGCAAGTAACTATCATTAATTATCATTATTACCATGGCCTTGGTCTTGGAATAGAAGGATCCAATGAAATTTGGCTTGTCCTCTTCCTTGAATCCGATTCCAGATCCTTCAGGGTGCTCTTTGTCATACTCAAATATGCAACCAGTGGCAAAATTGATCATGAGAAGGCCATTGCCCTTGCAAACATCTGCGAGAGTAAGTGTCCCAACGACGTTTGCTCGAATTGTTTCAGGCTTATGAGACTCACACCAATCAACGTTTGGGCGACCGGTCACACCGGCAGCGTTAAAAACATGTGTGGGCTTCACTCTCCTAATGTCCTCTGCAATGGCCTTCCTATCTTCCAACCTCCCTCTTCCAAACTCAAAACGTATCCCCCCTTTGTTACAAAGCTCCCCAAGTAGTCCACCTATCCACCCTGTCCTTCCATAGATTAAGAACTTAAGCCCCTCCTTCTCGCCTTCGGATGTGAGGCTTGCAGTACTGAGAAACTCAGCCAAGCAGGCATCATCACAGCCAAGGCCTGTCGTTGTCATTCTGGGGTGAGGGATGAGTGCACCACTAACATCCCCCCACCAATCTGGATTTTTGGTGTACCAATCTATTGTCCTTTTAAGGCCTTCTTCCCATTGTGTGGTCTCTTGCCATCCCAAATTCTTGAGCTTTTGATCATCCAGGAAATAGCGTTTGTCATTAAATGGGCGGTTCTCGACGAACTTGATTACTTTGTTTGGATCCAAATTGAAAAGCTTGCACACATCCTGGGCCACATCGAGTACGCATCTCTCTTTCTTAGTACCAATGTTGTACACATGCCCAAGAGCTCCATGATGGAGGATCATTTCGAAGGCCTCTGCCACATCCTCACAGTATAAGTAGCTCCTTACATTTGATCCATCACCATGGATAGGTAGTGGCTGCCCCCTCATTGCAAGTAGGATTAATTTTGGGATTAATTTTTCAGGGAATTGATTTGGACCATAGACATTGTTTCCGCGTGTTGTGATTGTGGGCAGACCATAGGATTGGCGGTAGGCCATGACCAGCATCTCAGCACCTGCTTTAGTCGCAGAGTAGGGGTTGGTGGGGAGGAGTTGGGAGGCCTCATGGTTGCCCACATCAGCATATACATCAGTCTCTCCATAGACCTCATCTGTGCTCACATGGATGAACCGATCGATCTGGCGGGTCACCTTGCACGCCTCGAGAAGGACATGGGTCCCATAGATGTTATTGTTTGTGAATTCAAATGAGTTACCAAATGAATTATCAACATGGGTCTGAGCTGCAAAGTGCATTATGGTGTCAATATCCTCAGCCACTAGAAGGTGATTCACAAGGTCTGCACTAGCAATGTCACCCTTGACAAACTTGAAATTTGGGGAGGACCTAGCTGGGATCAGGTTCTTCAGACTCGAGCAGTAGTCGAGCTTGTCGAGTGCCACAATCTTGTAATCAGGGTAGTTCCTTATCAGACGGTTGGTCACATGGGAAGCAATGAAACCGGCTGCGCCAGTTATCAGGATGGACCTTGGAGTGTACTTATCTGGTTGTTGTGACATTCTTCTCTTTTGAACCTAAGCTGGCTTAGGAGTACTATATTTACATACCAAGAAAAATGAGATTGTAATCTAAAGATGATGAAACCGTAGAATGATTACTATCTTCATTCATCATAAACATAAAAAATTGTGAAATCTCCATGCAAGAAAGATTATTTCAATTCAATAGTGAATCCCACTAATTAAGCCTCAATGTGATGTGGCAAGTTGCAATCCACATGGATGAGGAAGGGGGTAGTTGAACATGGTTGATTCTTCTCACATGCACCACTATAATAAACTATAGTGGTAGCATGTAGAATTTCCTAACAGTAGATCCTATATGGAAAACATGATCCTCAAATGTTAGGAGTAATCCATGTGATGCCATGGCTTAGAGTTTTGTACATCCGGGGTCCATGGTTTTGTGATCTAGCTAGATAATGATGGGTCCCAATGGATTAACATTCCCTTAAAAAGTCAAATAGAAAGGATGAGCCAATGTAGCTATCATTCGGCCTTCTTGTCCTTGTGTTTTACACTTTTACACAAAAGGCCATCAAATGAAGACTGCCCCATCTAAGACGGAGCAAATCATATGACAATATAATCACAGAAACATGACCCACATGCACATTAATTTGGGTTCTCAAATTTGTGTAGAGAAAATCAAACTTACTCAGAAGAGAGAGAGAGAGAGAGCACTTACATATATTATATAGATAGATGTTGTTGGGGTGGTGTTGTGGGGGGGTGTAGGAGTTGTTTGTTGCTCAAGTGGTTGGGTGAAGAAGAAGAAGAGGAGGAGGAGGAGAAAAGGATCTCGTTTCCTTAAAGTGAAATAATTATAGGGAGTGCAAGGAAGCTGTGGAAGTCGTAGTAGTGGGTTTGTAGAGGGAGACAGAGTAATATGGAGAAGATCCGCATTGTGTAAAAGGTTGTTAGAATGAGATGAGACTCGTGGTATTGAATACTTGTCCGAATAAAGAGGCATGCAAATGGGAGGACTAAATCAGTAGTAGTACATATAGATCTGACTCGTTTAGCAACTGTCTTGGGAGTTATCCGAACCCTGAATTGCCTGGTTGGGATCGAGTCATGTTGGTGCGTCAATTGAGTCAGATTGGTTCTAGTACTGATCATTTTGTTTGGTCAATTGCAAGTATGATTCAGACCATACTCATCAACCCATTTATTAATTTGGTTGAAAATGTCACCCTGAATCCAACCCGGAAATAGGAAGAGGCAACCTGAATCATGTAATCTTGGGTTGGGTTAAGGTAGAGTTGGTGAGTCGGGTCAAGAATTGCATCCCCTTTAGTTGCCGGCCTCTGCCTACACTATTGTCTGAACACAGACAATTAAGAAATTAGACATCCTTTTTAGAGATTTGACCCAAGTGGCTCACATGGTCATACATGGGTTATGGCGTGTGCTAGTCCTTGGGGTGCAACCTGGGCGGGTTGGGTTGGATATTGAGTCCAGCCAAGCCTGGCTCAAGTTTTATTTAGGTGGAGTCTAGGGGTGGCAAACAGGTTCGATCGCGTCAAAATCGGCTGGCTTGACTTGGTTGTCTAGAGGTGATCAGCTCAACCTGTATCCAATCCATTTTTTAAAACGGGTCAAGTAGCCCAACCTGATCTTACCCAACTTTTAGATTCTTTAGATAATGTATATGCATCTACATGCATATCATAGTGTGTATTCAATGTATTTACAATAATACATATACGTGTATTCACAAGTCAGGTGCCATGGGTTGAAAACAAGCACCCAAGCCTGAACTCAAATTCCACTTGGGTTTCAAAATTCTGGCTGGAATTTGACTAAAACCCAAACAACCTCAACCAAGAATTTCCCTTTTTCAAAGGTTGGGGTTGGGCTGACCCAAGTTGCACCCTTACGAGTGCCAGGACGCGGCTTAATTATTATTGGGCCTCATAAAAGCCCTAAGCCCACAACATAGGAATAGGCTTATGTAGTACTTTGTCCATGTTGAGCCATTCAAGGGAGCCAATTAAACTATTGAGCCATTCAAGGGAGCCAATTAAACTATTGAGCCATTCAAGGGAGCCAATTAAACTATCCTAGCCAATGGCAACTTTAGTGGAAAATGAGAATTTTCAAACAGTGGTTGTGCAAGTGGAATTTAGTTTGACCTCTGAATGGGCTAGGTACTCAAGTTTGTGCTTTTCAGAGGGTATAAATTTTAGAAAACACATATACATCTATAATATATAAAAAAAATATACACTTGAGCACTGTGCATCAGAAATGGTCTCAAAGGTACGTAGTTGAATGTTTTCCTATATATAATAGTGTATTATACTATTTTTTGCAACAAATACACATATTTTTATACATAAGTCACGTATCTCGGGCAAACATCAAGAACCTGAAATCAAAACTAAAACTCAACCTAAATTCCTATTCTGTTTCAAATTTGATCAAGCTCAACCTAAATTTCACTTTTAATTATTACCTAGGATGGGCCATGTTGGTTCGCATTTGGCTCATCCAAATTTCACTTTGAATTATTACCTAGGGTTGGGTTGGTGAATTGTGTCACTAAAATAGGGTTAGTGTTAATCCATGGGGATTATTAAGTACGAGAGGGAAATTCAGATCAGCTTTGGGTCGACTAATTTGAGCTAACTCGATGGGAATAAGGCCTTCAAATCAACTGCAAGATTAGCCCTAAACTGATTCTCATCAATGATGAACTGCTAGATTAGCATAAAACACCTAAACTGATTCTCATCAATGATGAAAAGTAGACACTTGATGATACCAAGTCTCACTTGAGAGCTAGATCCATAAGACATCTTCCCAAGCTCCTAAGCAAACACATTTACATTTCTAGGAATATGGGCAAAGCAGATCTCTTCAAATTTGGAGCTCGAGTCTTAGATATCCAACAAAATATGATGGATTGACCAATTCATCGACCCATTAATGGCTCGAATCACCTCACAGGCGTCCGACAAAAGATGAATCTCGTGGAATCCCCACAAATTAGATTTCTTTAGCTCATGGAGAATTGCCCTTGCCTTAACTTCTTTTGGAGAGTTAACCTTGGGAACGAATCTTGCATGCACCCAAGAACCATCAATCCAAATAGCATAGTCAAAGCATGATTTTCCATCCACGATTCTAGATGAGGAATATGTGAACACCTGAGCCTTGGCCCTTGTGTACCTCGAACTCAAATTCTTGTGATTGTTTGAGGATTCTTGATGATCCTCTTGAGTCTTGCCCATTGATTCATAAATCAAACAGCAAGCATATAGGATTGTGGAAATAATGGGCTTAATTTTTGTGCCCCTAAAAGTAAAATCATTTATGGGTTTCCACAAGGCCCACCAGAGAGCCAAGACCCATGATTTAATTTGAGGATGGATTGGAGGGCTCATCGATTGGCTAAAGCCCTAATTGTAGAGGACCCATGGAATGCAAAAGATCCAAACCAACCCGCCCTAGCATGATCACATAGAAAGAGAGCATGCTCCACAAATTCTTCTGATTTTATGCAAATAGGGCAGATGGCCTTATCAAAGATATTTTTGTCATAAAGAAATTTGCGTACCTAGCGCTCCACTCTACACGAACATCAATTACTGATCTACTCGAAAAAGTGATGGAAAGCATGAAAAAGTAGTAAAAAGCCCAGCCCGATCGACTAAATTAAACGACAGGCACAAGCCTGAGGCCTGAGATGTTTGAGGCCGGCGACTTGGGCTAGGCCTGAGTATGCCTCTTTCCAGCCCGTCCCGGCCCATGAACACCCTTGTTTACACTGATTCTCCAAGCAAACCATAAGGTCTAAATAAAAAATAAAAAAAAAGGTAACAGAGGCATAAATCACCTCACACCCCATATAAGCCATGGCCACATCCAAACATGCCTTGTACTTTTTGGCTTTTACACATAGAAACCTCACTTAAACATGACCTCGTTAAGCACTTTAAAATGATTTTTTTTTTTTGTAGCAAAGAAAGACCATATGATTATTTTATGTCCTGATACTGCCATGAAACATGATTCATGTATGGTTAAATCTGAGTCATGGCTCTGGCTGCATCAATGCTGACAGATCACAAAGTCCCATTTTGAAAAACAGAATCGTACTAATTTAAGTGCTACATTCCAGGATTCAAGCTCTGTTTTCCTTGTGGAGCCAAAATATATGCATAATTACAGTGAAATAAGACACCAATGGTACAAGGACCTAAGCATATTCCATATTACAATATTTTGTACCATTAGCAGTCAGATGTGATTTCTAAATCTTCCTCAGGAAAGCAGCCACAAGCTTATGTCAACAACCCCACAAGAATCCAATGGCAAAATGGATAAGTAGAGCATTATCATTATAAAATAGTTAAAGATCTTGTCACTAACAAAACCAATAAGATCTTTCCATCTGCTTATGGGAAGTAAGGAAATTAATTACTACTCAACCCAAATTTTGAAATGTGCCTTTTTGACTACCTAAGTCGAATGTATTTTTTAAAAATTAATCCATTAATTGGCTTAGTAGAAAGTTTTGAGTGCTAATATGAAGGATTTCTCTCCACTATGAACTACTTCTCACGGCTTGCATAAAATGCATCTTTTTTACCACCACATGAGAAAGTCATCATCAGTCCAAACCCCCTCAAACTCACTAACCGCATGAATTAGAACTCATCCTAATTTGACACTCATTTAAATTATATTCACTATTGGATTGAATTTTATAAAAGATGCACTTAAAAAACCGTTGAACTTTAAGGCCTAAATCAATAATTGTCATGATCTGATTGAGAAGTGAGAAATGATTGACATGCATTCTCATATTTTTACCTCACATGCAAGCCATGAGAGGTACCTCTAAGTAGAATGTAACCAATATAATTTTTTTCTCATTTAATGCTAAGTTATATTGAATGAAAAAAAATGCATTAGGGCACATTTATGCAACCCCTTTCCCATGGAAAAAGCGTGGTTAGTGAAAAGGGTTTTACATGTTAGTAAAAACCACGTTTGGTGCAGCTGTTTTTTCCTAAAGAATAGAAAAAATAACTGAATTTTCCATGATTCTACCGAAAACTATTTCCAATGGGGGACCTGTTCTCCATGGATTCAGGTAACCAGAATACTACACATTTGTCTTCAGTGTTGGGCACTCCTTGGACACAACACTGAATTGGATTCTTCAATGATTCCTCTTATCTTAATTTTGACTTGCTTTGTGGTAGATTAAATGTTTTTATAATCTTTTTCCTGTTATAGAATTTAACTAAAATATTGAAATGTTTATTACTTGGATTCTCAAAACCAATATTTGTACATCGTTTCTTATTGGTGCTATTGTTTATATTAATTTTGTTAGCACTAGGCATTACTTCAAGTTATTTAAATATATGCCAGGTTCTGAAGTCATATCTTGAGAGATTTGTTGAGTTGAACAACTTCTACTGAGATTCAAAGTCGATTACATGTACCCATATATATATGCATCCAACTTAGATAAAATATCATGAAACTCATATGGCAGGTAATAGTCTCTATACATTATAATTGTCTATAATTAATGGACCTGGATGCTTGTATTTACTACCTTCAACTGGACTTTCTTGTTGTCCTTTTTTTTTTTTTTTTTTATATACAAAAAGTCTACACAGCTTTGATTGTAAAAGCCTGAATGACAAATCGATCCCATCTGGATGCTGAGCTGGACTCCAGCTGTGTAGACTTTTTGTGGGAGCTGGTCACATGAAGGAAAGGGAAAAAACAGAGAAAGTGGCTGAAGGCCTTTGCTGCTTTTGTTTCAATGAAGGGAGATGGGATGATGGAGAGCTCTGGCGATGGCCGGCGATGCCGACGGAGATGGTGACCGGCGGTGGCATAAGTATGTATTTTTTTGTTTCTTTTTGTGTTCTGCCTCTCCTCTTCTACTTCTTTTTTTTTTTTTTTATCTGATTCTGGGGCAGGGACTGCCAACAGAAAATTTTTTTTTTTTAACCTGTACAGGGGAGTGATGGGAGGATGGAGATGGAGATGGCAGACCACTGAACCACTCATCCCTACCTCCCACCTGTACTAATAGTTCTACAACAGAACGATTCCAACAGAATAGGGCTCCTCGTCTGAGATATGGAGAATGCAGAAATCGTGAGCCCCACTGATCAGGGTTCAGATCAGACCTCCCATTCAAGGTCGCCCAGGGCCCCGCAACAAGATCTATGGTCCCGATTTGAAATCAATGGCCCACATTGCCCCACAATAAAAAAAAACAAACAGAATTATCCCCGTTTCTTCTTCATTACCGCCATGCCCCTTTTGGGTCTTTGGATGGTGGACCAAACGGGGGTCCACCTCATACGGGTCCACCACCTACTATGTCGCATGTGGGTCTTCCTTCGGATCCACGGATCAGATTGGCCATCAGGTGGCCCACCTGAGTCTCGGTATTAATGCAAAAAAATCAGACCCTTTTTGCCCATGTCCTTATCCACTTCTATGCAAACCTCAAAAAAATTAGACAATTCTGCTGTAATTGTGGGACCCCATGGCCCACCTGATTGAAGATCAGACCCACACATCTGAGTGTGGACCTTTGGCGACCATGATGATCTAGCCTTTTTGTGGAATAGGACATGTGGGGTCCACCATCCAAAAAGAAGAGGCGTGAGTCGTGACTGAAACCCACCCATCTTGACGTTTGGAGAAGAATAATATGAAACGATCTTGTTCTTTGTCTTGGGGCTCTAGTAACAAGTTACATAAAAAAAAAGTGAAAAGAAATCAATACATCCCCCAAAGCAAAAGTAGCCCTCCAACTGGACCTGCCAGCTCAGATTCGGGCTCTCATTCGTGGAAACCATTCGGGCCATGTAGACGGACTGTTTTTTTTAAGGTAATGGAGTATTTCAACCCACATACCCCAACTTCAAAGTTACAATAGTGAGCAAAAGCTAGCCCTTATGAATGATGAATTGATGATGTAGCTACAAAGGTTATTGTAATGGCTGGGAGAAAAGTTCAAAAAGGTACCAAGGATTTTGCTATTTTTTAGAGAAGGTCTTAAGAATTTCTCATTTCAGAAAAAGGGGGTAAACGTTTTCCTTTATTTTTTTTTTTAAATAGGTTCTTTTTGGTGGTCAACCCCAATCTCCTGCTATTTTTTACCCAAATTTTCATAACAAGCAAATGCCCTCCTTTAAAATATCAAGTAGGCATTCTTTTCTATCATTTTCCCTATCTTCTATCTATCTTTCTCCTCCAATCCACCAACATGCACTGCCATCATCCCCATCACTGACTATCGGCAGCCACCATTTTACAAGAGTACTTTTTTTTTTTATTGTGTGTCTACTAGTGGTTACCCTTGGCTGGTGAGGGGAAGAAGGAGATGTCAGATGAAAGCCGGCAGATGTGTGGAGGTGTTACATAAATTATTTTGTCGTTCACTAACAGTTTAAGCTTTTGGTGTTACTAGTTATTAACATGATATTAGAGCTAGAAGTCACGAATTTAAAACCTGCTAAGCATAGCATGCTACTTACGAAGGACCTATTCGGAAAAAAAGAAATGAAAACCTTCTCAGACATTTCTTCAAATAAGCAATTCATTAGACTCTCTTCGAAAATTGATGAAAAGTTTAGATCATTTTGAAAGTATTCCTTTTGCTGTTACTCAGTAGAACTTTTTAAGTTGACCCTAAATCGTTGAAATGACGCATGTTTGATGATGACCCCATGACGACAAGAACCTAACAAATGGCCACTGAAATTAAGAATGGTCAGGATCATCTGATCTGGAAGAATTTTAAGGTATCTCACATCCACCATCTGATTAATAGTTTGGACATATAGTCATAGAATTGGGCACCTCAACAAACTCTACATTTCATTTGTTCTATAACAAATTATTCATTTCCTGGAACCCATGACCCTATAATTTCTTAAGATAGGGACTTCTTTTGTTTCTTGTTCACAAGGTCCAAACACATTGCTTGCATGGGCCCTTATTATTTGACTTAAAATTGCTTAGAAGTCTTACATATCAGTACTATAAATAGCCTTCCTCTCTTCATGACTTGCAAACCATTTGCAAACTTTCCAGTGTAACAAAGATATAATGGCTATGTTGCACCACTTCCTCTTCCTAACCCTAGCAGCTCTTAGCCTTTCTTCCATGAAAGCTGCAGCAGACACAGGAACTGCAACCTTTTACACTCCTCCATACGTCCGTAGGTGTCCATGCATCTTCCTACCACCTTTTTTCCACACACCATTTTCAATAGAGAGCATGCAGATGAGTTTTAGGGCTTTTGTGTGTGGATGAATTTTCATGAAATTTTACTGCCTCATTCTATCATTTTCCTTGTCTTCTCGGAATCATAAAACTTGTTAGGTCCCATTTGTTTAATTGACAATGAAGTCTTAGGATTTCTAAGCAATGTCTTTCTATCAAAGGTGCAAAATGGAAGGGTTAAAGATAAAGATCCATGCAAGGGTTCCCTCCTGCGTAATGTGGTGGTAGGGACATAGTCTTCCATGCATTAAGTCCTAAGAAAGTGATGGTCCTATCTACATCTCACCTTAGACTCTTAGGTCTACACCTCTTTAATTCTCCATTTATTTCTGTTAAAATAGTAAAGTCTATTTTTCTATTCTCCAACACACACTACACACGTTTCTAACCAGGTGAGCAACAGCTGGGACAGTAAAATCCTCTTTATGAAGTCCATTTGGTTAAAAAGTTGTATGAATTATTGGAACAAATTATCCTACCTGGTAATAAATTGGGTCTATGTGCTGATATAGATTATCCATTTCTTAATGCTGTCTTTGGTTAATAGAAAGGAAAATTTGTAAATCTCAAATATTGCCCATTTACTTGCTTTTTGCCTCATTTCTGAAATTAGTTTTTCTGACAACATGATATAATGATGGAACAGATTAAAAAGAAAATCTCAAATTCTCCCAATGTAAGATGATCCATTCCATCAACTCTGAACCAATAAGACCTTAAGTATGAATTCCTAGGAACTCAATATCAACTAGTAAATAAGCCTTTAACGGTCCTACATATTTAGTAAGCTTAATTTTTTTTTATATGGAGTCAATTGAAAAGCATTTCAGACCAAAATGAACCAATGAAAATGACTAGCGGAGAATAAATATAAAATTTCATGATAATGCCTCCATCATTATCATCAAGCATTGTCCCAAATACGTTGAAGTTAGCTACATGAATTCTATTTCTCCATTTTAATCGATCCTAAGACAAATCATATGCCTCCATATCTTCACCTTCTTCTTCATTTTTTTCTTTCTTTTCATTGGATAGAGATACACTTTAAGATTATCTGGTGAGTGCAGCCTCTTCCTGTGATGGATACCAAAATGAGGGGGTGATGATCGCTGCTGCAAGCGACGCCATCTGGGATAATCGAGCTGCATGTGGGAGGCACTATAAGGTCACTTGCACTGGTGCAACCAACAAAGGTGTTCCTCATCCATGCAGAGGGTCCAGTACTGTGCTGGTGAAGATCGTCGACTATTGCCCGGCTGGCTGTCATGGTACCATCGACTTGTCGCAAGAAGCCTTCGCCTCCATCGCCGATCCTGATGCTGGAAAGATACAAATCACCTATGAGAGGTGACTATAAATTGCATTCAGAATACAGTTACTTCATAACCAGTTTTTTCTCCTCGGTTTGTAGCTGATTTTCTGGTCTTTCTTTTTGCAGGGTGTGAAAAGGCCCAAGGGTGGTTGATTTTCCTTTTAGATAAATAAATGTCTGTAATGGAAGACTGTTATTGGATGTTTGTTGTGGTTGTATCATGCATGTGCATGCATCTCTGAATCCTTTGTTGGTGTTGTAGTGGTGGTTATGGGGTGTGGAGGTAAGCAAGCAATGTTGTTTGTACTCATCTATAGGAAGAAATGCCTGACTGCCTGTAGATGGCATGGGTAGCATCAATAAAAGAGATCATTCAGTGCTTTTCTGTTAGTGAAACTATAGTTTCAATTTTCAAGTGGGACTTTATTACTCCAATCTGCTCTCAGGATTATTATAAAGTATACTAATAATGTTATATTTACCCAGAGGTGTACACCAGGGGGAATAGTTCCTGTCATGCATCCCAATAATCGTTCCATTTAAATTATCCTAGCCCCTGGTTTAAGGGCTTTTATGTTATAACTTAAACTGATTTCTTTGTGTTTTAAATGCAAAATATTAGTCCCATGAGTTAAATTGGTATGACTGCCTGCAGGATGGGGAAGGATTATGTGAGGGTTTGGATTTTTCATAGGTGGCCTTGTAAAAAGTTTTTTTTTTTTTCCTTTAAAAAAAAAGAGAAAAATTAACCATTTCCTCTTGAAACTCCTCACATTAATAAAATATATAGATTAGATTATCATAATATATAAGTAATTGAAGCACCCCAAGGCCCAATTTAGATAAAAAGACACTAGACCTGCAAGGCTACTGGAAAGTCATCAGAACCAGGCCCAAGCTCAACCCCTAGATATTAGAATACCCAGCCAGAATTTGGTTTCCCTGTCAGCCTAGCAATGCAGGCTCAGGCTTGGCCCAAACTAAATTACGTCCCTGATCCTGAACTAATTTTTGTCTTTCAAAGAAGATGATATGCTGATCCCAACATAATTGGGACAAGTCTTTGATGATGATGATGATGAAACAAGATGATACCTTTGTAAAATTAAAGGGCGTTGGACTCCAGTAATACAAATTTCACATAATCAGTGATATAGTAGCAAACCACAGTGCTCATTCTGACAATGCGAAAACAATGTTAATTAAATTAAACTGTAGCAGTAAAGTTACATGATCATATCAATGTTACATAGTTTATAACATTGTTATGGCCAAAATTGGCGGCTAAGATAACAAATAGATGTGTTTAGGCACAGTTTGACACAACATTATCAAGGATCTCCTCTGGCAATAAGACCCTGAAAACTGCATAGTGATGATTCAAACTCTTTTCCCCTTGCAATCTATGAACGCTTCCCAGTGCACCAGCATTTGGGTTTGGAAAGGCATAAAATATGCGTCGGATTCTTTGATGAACAAGCGCCATCGCGCACCTTAAATTTTCATCAGAGAGTTGAAAATTAGTGAAAAGTAAGATGAAATCACAGAAGTCAAGCATTACCAGATACCAGAATCCAGGAACAACAGCTCTGAAATCACAAAAAAGTTCTAAGATAAATGAAAAAAAAGACGTGCAGAAAGCTGAGAAGTAGACCAACTGCATATGGCTTCAGTAACCAAGCACTACCATTTACATACTCCAAAATACTGGAGGAGACAAAATGCTATAGGCATGTTTAGGATTAGCCAAGATAACAGGATGGAATATTTTGGCAGAACAAGTTCACGATCCTGCCATGCATTCCGGCAGCTGAACTTAGAAATCACAGTATAGAATACTGTTTTTCTGCTTCTTCCTCGCCCTATCATCATTAGATTTGACTCTCGGTAATTTGGATAAGAAAAGTCAGAATGGTAGCATGTCAACGAATGTAATTTCTTATTTTTGTGCTGCCCAAATGCATGGTGCAATTTGCCAAGATATTCAAATTAATTGCAGCCTCGTCTCACATACATTTAAACATCTCAACCCTCTAGTATATTATTCAGAACTTACATTGTACATGGTTCCCAGACTAAGTAGATATCAAAACCAGTACAAAGATAAGGCCTCATCATTTCAGAAGGTAAACCATTTGCAGAAGCCTCAGATACCGTTTCATCCTCCTAGAATAAAACAATATGAAATACTTGAATCATAGATTTCGTAGAGAGGTGAATAGTTAGGTAGAAAACGAATGGTTACATCACACCATATTACAACCATGCAAAAGCAAAAAGTTAGCATTGTTCCTCTAAAAGTAAAAATAAATTGTTACAATTTGAATGTATCCTATCACTATCGGTTCAATTATTTTGGCAGAATAGAGGTTGTCCATCATTGGAGAAACAAAATTCATATAGCCAACCTGGCAACCCCAACATAGTTGGGATAAGGCTTTGACGATGATGATGATGATGAAAGGTTGTCCATCGTGTTGTTTATGAGGCAGAGAGAAAATTGAAAATCATGTCATGTCTGGAATATTATTTATCAAATATTGATGAACAGTGCTGAACTACTCTAGTTTATTGCTGGTCCCAAGCCCGGATCAAGGAGAGGGTTGAATCAGGTTGACAGACGGCATAAAGCTTGCCACATCTACAACATGAGTTCTAAGACATTGTAATGACACCGATGAGGAAAAGTTTCTCTATGCAAGTTGGTGGCCCTTTAAGGAAAAGGGGTAGGCCGAAGAGGAAATGGATGTTGGTAGTAAGGATAGATCTGGAATGCAACCTGCCTGAGGATATGGCCCAGGATAGACTCAAATGGCGAAACAGAATTGATGTAGTTGAACACCTGAACCCAACATAGTTGGGACGAGCTTTGATGGTAATGATTGATGAATGATGCTGAAATGATTAGGAATAGGGGTAAAAATAAAGATCACACTGCAGTAGGATATCGCATTTTGATATGCCTTACTACAGCTATATCATGTCATGTGATATCAAATTTAATGGCGCCCATAACACCAATAAATGGAAACCTATAGATTCCTAGATACTCCAGGTAAATCCAAGCTCATAGTATAGTTTGTTTTTTCTTTACACATTTTACTTGAGAGAGAGAGAGA
This sequence comes from Litsea cubeba, assembly GCA_012931725.1. Classification (NCBI taxonomy): domain Eukaryota; kingdom Viridiplantae; phylum Streptophyta; class Magnoliopsida; order Laurales; family Lauraceae; genus Litsea; species Litsea cubeba. The sequence continues at coordinate 3,059,179 of CM022949.1, read as the reverse complement.
GAGAGAGAGAGAGAGATCCCACTGGCTTTAGTTTTGCGAGGCCTTGGATAACAATGGGCAATAGTGGTTGTAGCCTAAAGCTTTCATAGGCTACCATTTGCGAGGATTATCAAACCAGAGATCACAGAAAGTGTCATCCAATAAAAGCAGAAGTCAACTTACTCTCAAGAGCTCAGTCTTCTGCCTTTTCGCTGGTGAGCTTGTGGAAGATTGCAAATGGTCCATGTGATCAGACTGACATGTTGAAAGTTCTGAACTAGGAAATAGACGTCTGTCCCTGGCAGCAGCACAGTCAATAGCAACTAGAGCTGCATGTCTTAAAGGATGCCATGAAAAAGTGCTCCCACATTTTACCGGGGAATTTCGAGTGTATGGTTGTTGCTGTGTCCAACTCCAAGGGTATAGGCAAGAGACATCGGTATAAGACCGTACCTGACCGTTGTCAGTGCAAGTTGAATGCCTTTCATCTTCTGGTACTTCATTTGCATCAACATGATGGGAGGGAATGCTTTCTGCCGGATCATTCCAATTGATATTTTGTACGCTGCTTTTATTAGTGATGGTAAATGTTTGGTCACATGCGTTTGCAATAACCTCTCTTGTTGCAGGATCAACTATGACTGCCGCATTGACAACCTGCAAAATAAAAAACACTAGTACAATCAGATGAAAAGAAAATACTTTGTATGAGGTGACCTAGTCATTACTTATCATGATACAGAAGAAATGTCACCCATGTTTTTTATTTGATATAAGTATTACCCCATGTCAACCACTTAATAATGGATGCTACTGCTGTAATATATTGCCAAGAAAAGGAAGCACAATATATATCGTGTGATAATCAGGAAAAGACATTAACTCAATGGGAAAAGATAATCACAATCTCACCTGATTGCCAAGATGTCCAGATTTGGTTAATCCTATTGCAACCTTCATAAAATGGAAGACTTTTTGTGATTCTTCTTCACTAAACCCATTAATGCCATCAATATTGCTACAATTGAATAAAATGAACAAATAAATCAAGGAAATAAAATGAATAAATCACCTAAATACTTGTGTTACTTTTTTCAATGACAGAATGAATCACACTGATAATACCTCTGGCTAATTCTCTCTCTTTACATTTGAATGTTTGCAAAAGTTTCAGTGATACTTGCACTTGTTTTTTTTTTTTAAAACAGCTGGAGATTCTTGCATTTGCCCTAAACACTACAGATTGTTCTAATACCCGCAAACTCCATAAATAATCTGATACCAGTTAAAATTGATGTGGAAATGCACAAATAAGGAAAAAAAAATTACATGCACGAGAGGGAAAACCTTTTTGTTGGTGAGTCATACACAAGAAACATATTTCACATGATTCACCAATAAGGGCTCTGTCAACAGGCAATTCAGAGAAGAAATCCACTATTGCCTTCTCCACTTTAACTAACTGTTAAGAAAATATCCAAGCAACCTTTGAAAAAAATTCTCCATCTGCAAGTTAAGCCAACCCTGACAAGAAGAGCAAGAAATTGCCAAGCCACATGACTGAGTGTACCCCAACCCCACACATTATAACATTCTATTAACCATCAAAGCTCCAATCTCTTCACCCCCAATCCACTCCATATAGTACCTGCCTACACCAGATCATTGAAGTTCAATTTCCACAGTCACCAGGGAGAACACTGCCTAGCCATAGTTCAGTCTAGTCACAAATGAAAAGAGGCACTCTGACCAGCAAAATATGGTGAATGAACCCATTATTTGTCGCTTTCTCTACTTTTTTTTATTTTTTATTCTTTATACACAAATGTGAATTCATAATAACAATAACATTGACTATAAAAACGAGATAACACAAAGCTGAATTAAGTAAGCAAGATTTATTCTTAGATGTAGAAAGATGGGGCAGTTGAAATTACTAGGTAGGTGGGTGGTATGATGTTGGCCAAAGCTTACACTGTTCTTCCCATTCTTCTTTTGATGAAGCAGCATACTTAGCAACCTGGGTGCAATTACCACAACAGTTATTAAGATCAACAGCAATTTCTTCAATGAATGTCATGAAACGTGTCAAATAGACAAGACCAGAAGAGCAGTACATCAGAATCACCATTTGAGTTATATTGAAAAAGGAAAAAAAGAAAAAGAAAATGCACCCTAGAAGACAAAGCAATTTCAATCTAAGTAGCAAATGAATAAAACAGACATAAAAGAGTAAATCAACATCAGAAAATGACTGCAGTGAGAAGAAAACTCATGAAAGATGGCACAATCTGCACATCTACACAAAAGAAAGATGGGATCATTGCTGTGGATTTCCATAAAGTCAAACCAACACATACTACCATCAGAAAATTGTCTGCTAGTTGATCTAAACGTATATTCCTCAGCAAAATGATAACAGGGTTCCAAAGGGTTATTAGGGGTCCCTATTTTTGCAATTATTTACACATGTAAATAATACACATGCACAATGGTTATGCATAATCACATTTGTTTATGCGGTGTGAAAATGGTGCTTAATTAAGGCCATTCACACACCAAGATTTTCAGGTGTGAAAATCATGTTCACACCTCTTGTGAAAAGGAGCTATACAGTGTCACATGGTGATTACATTCTTGTGGGCCCCATCAACCACCTTTAGTTTTTTCATTGATGTGGGCCCCATACTTAAAACCCAAAACATTCAATTTGTTTATTGAACTAATAAAACCCTAGACCTTAAAGCTGATTATCTTAATCTTCATAGATTTTGAGTAATTCATGAAAAATCCCAACCTATAGATCTAATTTTCTGCACTTTTGTGGGCTCCCAATTCATGATCTGAACCATTCGATGTTCTTGTATTAATGATAACCATCGAGTGTACAGTTTCATAATCATATCTTAAATCTTCATGGATTTGGAGAAGTTTGCGAAAAACATCCAAATAAATCTAAAAAAGTTGGATGTACACATTTACTCATGTGAAAATGGCGATTCTGACAAACATGGTAATGTGTTTCACATGTGCATATATAACATTTACATATGTAAAACCCATTTTCCTATCCCATGCATAGAAGGCAATGCCCCTTGGTTCTTTTTTTTTTCCCGTCAGATGGTTCATTGGTTGGTGTTGTTAAAGGTAAGGCCTCCAACAGGTGTTGAAAGAAGCACTTGAAAGAAACACTAGTAGATATCTGTTGTTCATCTTCAGTTTAGTATTCTTAAAACAAAAAAGGACATTCATTTATAACATATTAAAATAAAAGAACCATTGAAGCAAGAAGATGTACTTGAAAGGAATCCCCACCGACTCCTGTGACTCAGTCAACTGGTCTATAGGGATTTTTTTTAATGGTAATGGAATACTTTATCGCAACACAGAATAAATCATGATAGAGCAAAGTTAATTGGTTTACTCCATTGTTTCCCGACTGATCTTCCAAAGTTTCATCCTGAGAATATGATTAAATGTATAAGGACCTTCATGTGCCAACACCAACTTTCTCAATCATGTCAAACAACAACCACAAGAAGTTACAACCAGTAGATGCTCATTGTATATGCTAAACGTGGCACATATGGGCCTGTCAGGCAATGACCAGGCCCATTATTTAAGGGAATATAATTCCATGTAATCACCCCAATTAAGGGGATTTAGTTACTGTACACATTCTCAAAGAATGTTATACATAGAGGTGTCCAATTGAAGGAAGGATACACAAAATTTGCAAAATCTGAGTCTATTTTGCAATCTTGTTGTATTGATGGTATGGTGCAAAACAAGCCACCCTCAACAATAAGGGCAAGAACTCACGGAGTAGCTCGAATCTGCCAAAAATAAGGAATGCAGCCACCCAACAAAATGCAAGAACTTGTGAAGGACCATGTATCCAGCAAATATAAGGAAAACCATCAAACTAACACTAGCCACCATGTAACCAAACACGCAGATGCCGAGACATGCACATGCACCGACACACATATGCATGCACACAAAGGCACAAGCATGCATGCAAGCACACAAGCGCACGCACAAAAGCCAATGAATCCCAACTCCCAAGCCACCATACATGCTTGTCTGTACCCACCTGAGGTATGGAAATACCATGAGAAACAATCGAAGTAATAAGCAGTTGTGTACTCAAGAAAAGACAAATTGCTTCAGAAAGAAGCCCATATAGTCGACCACCAATGCAAATAAAACTTCAAAAACTTGAAGATGCCCCATTTTTAGTTACTGCATAAAAAGATGGAACCAGGCACGAACAGATCCGCACAACACCAAAATTGAAACCCATGACCAAACCTACACGAAATCAGATGCAAGGATCAACATCTTCCTCATATGAATCACAGCCCTCCAAAATCCCAAGTATGGTACTCTTATCACTTCAACCACTCTTTACCAATATATTTGGTAAAAAAAATGTCTACCAAAGTGTATGCCTCTCTACACTGACACTCCTGCAACCTTTTACCTGGAAGAGCCATATTTACATCTTTAGGATGTCAAACCCCCAATGTGTAAGAAACCATGTACCAACCCAAAAGCTTAAGCTAAAGGGTGGAAGGCCCAAACAGATGTGGGATGTGGGACTTCCCAACACTCCCCCTCACATGTGGACCCAACAGATTTCATGGACGGGCCTGCCACGTGAGCTACACAAGAACAACGGAATCGAAATCCTCTCCAATACCATGTAAGAAACCATGTACCAACCCAAAAGCTTAAGCTAATGGGTGGAAGGCCCAAACAGATGTGGGATGTGGGACTTCCCAACACAATGTGCCCTCTCACAATGTATACACAATATTGTTAGTTAACATCTCTCAAAATAATGATTAAATAACATATGGATTTTTCTTTTATCAGGTGCTTAATGAGGAACAGAAGCAATGTCAGATAACAATTAAAAGTAGCATATGAGTTTTTTGTTCTTTTTTTCTCGGTGCTTTAATGGAGTAATGAAGTAAACAAGTCTCTTTCAAAGTGGACACGGTCAAATTAATTGGCAAGCTTGCGAGAGAAAAAGGTATTTTACTCATTTATTTGAGAGCCGGCCCCAACATAGTTGGGACAAGGCTTTGTTGACTCATTTATTTGAGAAAAAACAAGCAGGAAGCAGAAAATATCTGGGGACTTTTTAAGGAAAACTTAAACACTGAGAATTTTAAACTGAACAGTTGGAATAGAAGGGGGAAAAAGTGTCTATACATGGCAACTAATAAGTGCAGAGAATATTGTAATTGTTGATTGTGATTTTGTTAGATATTATGCATTTTTCCAGTTCATTTAGTGATCCACAGATTCAAAATAACTAATAGCTCTTGAAAAACCATGAGAAAAAAGGTGGACTCACTTTTGTGAAAAAAGGATGCAATTGGTATGATTTTATCAGCTCAAGTACTTCATCTGGGATGCCATCCAACTGATTTTCTTGTCCAAGAGAATGACATAAAATAACAGATAACTGAGCTTTCCCTGCAAATCAACCCAAGCGTCAGCATATTCCGGGAAGATGGTTCCTAAAACCAAGTCATAAGAAAAGCAACCGAATGGATGCAGGCATAACCAAAACTGGCATAATGTGAATAATTTTGAGGTTCTATAAGAAGCATGACTCCTATTTAGTAAAATACAAAGAAGCAGAATTGCTAGCTAACAAATGCTATTAACATTGAGATATTGCTGCAAGAAAAGAAACTCCCAAGAGCGAATGATACAGGAAAAAGGATGGAGTTTGCTGCTAATAAAAACAGACACCCTTAAGCTGTTTAAAAATGATATTGTTGAACACCAATCTGACTCTGCAATTTTGGGATTCAATAATGTCTGTCACTTTTTATCTGCACAATTCAAATAGGTTTCATCTATAAGTTCTATCCTTAGTCACTTGTTAAAGCCCCTAACGTACAGGGAGTTGCACAGAATGGACAGCTTATGGGGTTGACTATTTCCCCTCTAGTAAGTAAACATCAGACTCTAGGTCAGGAATCACAGTTATTAAAATTTCTTATTATATGCACAAATACAGTATTATAGATTGATGTAGCTGCAAAGATCTGCGTAGGTTTGAGAGGTCTTTTGGATACTTTCCCTTTTCAGTGATTTTAACAAGATATATCATGCCTATTGGGTTACCCAAAATAGTTCAGATTCAGCAACACACTTCTTTCTAGGTCCTGTATAATTTCACTTAAAAAAACAGTACATGGAACTACATTAGGGAACCCGGAACCCTGACATAAGATATCAAGGATTGAACTGAACTGCCTTTCTGGGCAGCACATTCACACCATTTTTTATTCATTTTGCATGTTACAAACTCAGCGCCAGTATTAAAATTTAATTTCAGAAGCTGAATCTGCGTAAATTTTATTTATGTAATCTTCTCGCTTGAGTTTAACAGGAAAAAGAAGAAGAAGAAGAAAGGAAGTTGCAGGTCGCAGATTTTTCCCTTAATGCGGCTTTAAATTTCAAAAGGAACTTGTTTTTAATGCGGCTTTAAATTTCAAAAGGAACGTGTTTGAATTGCAAACAACATTTACATCCTCCATATACTATAATTGTGGCCATAAAAACCACATTATCTCAACAGCACAACAGATGGGTCTGTCAATAAGCTGACCGTGCTCATGAACTTTGCCAAGCTCGAGCACGTTCTTTTATTTGACACGTCGAGCCAAGCTGAGCCTATTTTATAAACTCTTTCAAAACGAAACGAACTTGAATAGGCATTGCTTGGGATCGACTCATAAAGTGGATCAGTTCAACTCAAGCTCAACTATATATGATGATAGTATAATTCTTTTTGCAATTGTTGTTGCTGCTGCGGCTGCTGTTATAGTTTATAAGGCTTTTCCTTTTTATTTTTTTGGGTACTGTAATTGAGAAGGTTTGACAATAAATTTAAGAGATTTCATTAAAAAAAAAAAGAAAATATAAAGAAAAAAAGACAAGAAAGGGGTGGGAGAAATAAATAGACAACATTGACCCATCAACAGCAGCTCTACAATCTGGTGCCATAAGAACCCTCCTTCAGCGGATTGGCACAACAAATAACTACCCAATCTGCATTAGTTCATGAGTATGAACAGATTTATATGGAAAAGAAATACATTTCAGTGTGAACTAAGAAGCCTTACAACAATAGAATGTAACTAAGAATCATATTGCATGGCTAGTAAGCAAATTGAGTATGCGAAAATTTGAGGAAAATAGAAAACCTATTCACAATAAGCTGTAAATCAATTTCATTCATTCGGCATGTAGCGTACATGAAAATTCAGTGAATTCAGCCTTTATAATTGACACCATCAATGCAACGAGTGTATATACAAAAAAAAATGTATCCATCCAGTAACCAAACTCTCCAGATAAGTTGTACAAAAGTAAAAGCAACTAACCTTCAAATAAGATCTTCCGCACCCGCTTCACATGACGAAGATTCTCCAATGGGGCTACTTGATTTAATTTCCTATCAATTCACAAAAGAAAATTCAGTAATAAATAGAACATAGGAAGAATGTTCAAGAATTTAATGAAGCATCATTATGTGGAAATAGACATTGACTTCCAATAAGCTACAAAGAGACTAAAATCCAGCGCTGATGGGAAAGCTGACCTTATGAGGGTGTTTGTGATCCTAGGCTCAACCACCGAAGCGAAGACGTCAACTAAAACGAAAAAGAAGATATAAATGACAAATTAAGAGGAACAAAATCTGCACTGTAGAAAAATTATTTTAATGTAGTAACAGAGTGATCTATTGCCCACAACGGCTGCAAGTAGGCTGGCCAAGAGTGATTTTGGCTGGATTTGGGTGTCTGCAACATGTATTTGGGCAACAATGGATTGGTCCCGCCCTACTTACTCTAGATGGTTGGGCCCAATTATTGTCTGGAGAAAGCATACGAGCCTCACTTTAAAGCGTGTAGGCTGGACCCAGGCTTGCATCTCAAGCCTGATAAAATAACAGTATAGCCAACCAAATTGCAAACCTTTGGAAAAGTCTTCTAAAATTTTTAGACAGTGTATATCTAGCCATAGTTTTCTGACCACAGTGGGTCAACTAGACTGAGCAAGTTAACAGGTCAAGTAAACTAGGAAGCCTGATGGATTGATCAGATGAGTTAGTTACTTAATTTTTCAATACTATATATACTCATTTAGGATTTTGATCCCATGAGCGATCTTTCTGATGGGATTAAAGTGGATGAGAGCCCATGCGAGGCCCTCCTAAGATGATAAACAAAAACACCACACCCACTTCCAACATTCCCATCCACCCCCACCCCACCCATGAATTGGCATGAGACCCAAATTGACACTCATCTGGACTCTATCAACCCTTGGATTTATGATGAAAATTCGTATGCTTTCCTGCGCTCAATCTTGGACTTTCATATTTTACCACTTGAAGTTGAACCAAGTTAATTTTTGTATCACACCTTATTCATAAACCTTTCAATCCCGCCGCCCCAAAAAAAAAGGAAGAAAAAAGAAAAAAACTTTGGATGATCTTTCAGGTGGGCCACATGGCTTCTGCCAAGTGTTGCAAAGGTAACTGTCACTCCAAAGAACACATCTGTACACACTAATATTATTATTATTTATTTGGTAAGTCACACTAAATTAAAATAGTTATATTCGGAAAAACCAAACAATATAAAATTTTCAGAACAATCTACATAAATTTCTTCCATTCACTTATTTACAGGTAGTGAGGGATATGGGCTATGCTGCTCAACTCACTGAAGAGATCATGATGATAAGGAAATGGGTGATCTAGCTTTAGGGACCCACTATTGGTTCGACAGCATAACAAGGTAGAATCATGTATGAAATGGTGAAAATCGGTAAAGTGATAGGAACATCTTGAGGTAACGATGATGATGGTGATATGCGATTATTAAGGGGTTTCTAGACAACTATCCTGTTGTAGATGCTAAGAAAAAGGACAAATTAAAGAAGAAAGGCCAACTTATAAAGTAAGCATTGAGATTCTAAATGTTCAAAGCTAAGTGAATCATGAATGTACTTTGGAGATATGGGATAAGGATGCCTATACAGTTTACAATCATGAAGAGTAATCAGTTGTTGTCCTACCCTACAGTGGTCTGCAGTCTTTGTGGGTGCTTCTGTTTCCTTGTAGGAGCTCTCTAGGTGTGGCTTTTCGTGTTTGTTGTAATTGTTGTTGCCTTTGTCTTTTGTTGCCACTTTTGAGAGAGAGAGAGAGAGAGAGACAGAGGCTTATTCCAGTTTTCATATGTTATTTCATTATGCATGGACAGAAATGTCCTTAAGTCAACCCCAACAACACAGCCAAACAAAGAAGAGTAAAGCCGAGTCGTGAGCCAACCTGTGATGCCCAGATACAGAAATGGGTGTGGATACAGACATGGGGAATGGAGATACAACTCTGCAGTTTCGTAGATTCAGGACACGGATACGGATACGGATGTCAGTGTCCTAATTTTTCTTTAGAACATCTCTGAATTAATGAAATTGGCATTGGTTTGCAACCTTTTAAACATTTTTTATGTTGAAAAGTAAGAAAAAGTATCCTTGCAGTCGTCAACTAGATGGGTCAAGTATGACTTGTTCGGTTCAAGTAAAACCAACCCAATTCAACTAGACCGGCTTCCTGGTGAACACACACATGACCTAGACTCATCTAAAACAAGTTAAAACCAAGAGTCATCCAATATGTAACCAGGAGTCAAGTAGGCCGGGTTCTTGGTCAACTCACCAGGTCAGTGTGTCTGTGTACCGATGCATGTGTGTATAGATGGATACATATAAACATATATATATATATATATATATATAGAGAGAGAGAGAGAGAGAGAGGTTACCAGTGGATTGCTCATTTGTAGTTATCTTGTCTGGAACGTAAAGGATATCCCAATTCATGGCTCTGTACAACCCAGCATATACACCATAGCTCAGTGTGAACAATGAAGCACACAAGAATGAATGATGATGAAGAACTTGCATTAGAAAAACCCATCAAAAGTTCAGGCATTTTATTTGCATATTCTGTTTAATATCCAATCTTAAAGTAATTATAAGTCTAATTGAGGTTTGGCTGCTAATCATTCAAAGAATAAATCACGCAACATATTTAATTATGAAAACAGCATAATCACCACTTTGACTCCCACGTTGTGCACCACTTGTGTAGTGTCTAATTTCCATACTTAATACAGCTTTTGTGGTGCCCCACCATATAAAAGGTTCAAATCAGCTTTAGCTATGGGTCCCTTTTACACATGCAGGAATTTTCTGTGCAACCATATCCAAGTTTTATAAATAAAAATAAATAAATATACAGAAAAAAAAAAAAAAGAACTAAACTGATGTCACAAATTTGCTATATTAGTGACAGCCCTAACTAAAGTGCACTAACCACATCACCCGCTCAGACCTGTGATGAATGTAGGACTTACTTGCACAAGTTAAGCATTCTTTCAAAAGAAAGTTAATTAGTTGTCAAGGAGACGCCCCAGAAGCAGGTTTTATTCATAGTTGGGAAAACCATCCATAATGAATTCACCAATTTCATACAAAATAGAAAAAAGGACATCCAAAGTCAACTGTTTGACTGAATCTGCCTGCACAGAAAAAACACCAACCATGAGGAAATCATCTAGTGGTCAAATGCACCAAAGTCAGAAGTCAGCTCACATTCGCACACACATTGAGAGGTGTAAAAACATTACGAAATAGATCAATTTCACTTCTGTTGATCACTCAACTTTTCTTTCTGTATAAACCACTATATGAAGCATTGTCATTGTCTAATCATATGAAGCATTAGCTTACAAGGCAGAGCTCACTGGTTAGGATCACACCCACCATGGAAAGAATCTAATGCGCTTTGGAAACCATCAACTGACCCCGAAACCAAAACATAAACACAAACAAACACACCAACACAATATATTAAACAATCAAACCTCTAGCTCAAAAACCCACCAAAGCACAATGAACTTCATGGTTTGAACAGGTGTTTCACATATATAACTCCTATTAATAACTTCATCAACTATAACAGTGTATGAGAATTGAGAAGACCAACCTATAACCATCCCATTCAATCGGTAATAAAGCCTAGATTTGAAACTGGCAACTGGGTCATCTGTTATTGACTGACCCCAAATTAGAAAACCCATCACTTTATCAACCCGACTGACCCCAAATTAGAAAACCCATCACTTTATCAACCCGTCATTACATCAAACACCTGAAGGGCATGCTCCTTCTCCCTTCAGTTCAATACACTAACTCCCAGCACTCAAACCCTTCTCTTGCCTAGAGATAGAGAGAGAGAGAGAGAGAGAGAGATGGGTAGGGCTCGGAAGGGTAGAAATAAGAGAGACAACAAGATTGAAGAGAGAAATAGCTGGAGCGATGGGGAGGAGAGGCTTTTTACCTCGTATTGCAGAGATGCGTGAGGCGAGCTTTCCAAGCCACTAGACATAAAGAGGTCTGTGCACTGCTTCAAAATTAGGCCGGGCTAGACCCGGGGTTTTCCTTACCCTACCCTCAGTCTATACAACGTGGAGCCAAAATCGGCTCAAAAAGTCTACATGGACAAACTCCCATGGACCACTCCATGGGATTGTCCATGTAGCATCACTCAAATCGGCTAAACCTGTGGAAGAGCCTACTTTACTCAAACCCTTACTCTACCCTCAAGGACTAAAAGTCAGGCAGGGCAATGCGTCACTGCCTAAAAACAAGAAAATCAACATTTTTATTTTTTTTGGGACACTACTGTGTGGGGAGATTTCCAAAACTCCGGGATTATGCTAATCACAATCATCCAATGGGGCTAGGCCTTCTCACGAGCCTCACGTGCCTTCCACGCGCCAATCACGCAGCCTCAGATCCACCACGGCCGCTGGGATAGGGGCCTCAGCCGAAGTCAGGCAGGTCCGGGTCGCAAGCAACGAGCTCGGATGCCCAGGTGCCCACCTCGGCTAGGAGCTCCATCTCGGCCGAAGGCGCCGGGATGAAAGCCGGAGCGAGGAGAGACTCCCCATTCACGCCCTTCGCCCCCCACGTCATCGGACACGTGGGCGAGTAGGGGCGCGAGCCAGGGGGACAGACGTAACATCCGGCCGTCCATAATCTTCGCCAGATCGCTGACAAGGCGGCATCCAACGGATAAAGCCAAATCAAGGCAAGGATCCGATGGTACCTTTACCGCCGAAGGCGTCCAACACGATCTGGCCCAACACGACACGCATTAAATGCGTTGTGGGCTGACCTGACTGGCATTTATTACTTTACGGGCTGATCGGACCCTCATTTAATGAATGGTGGGCTGACACGATGATGCCCCTAGGCATGTCAAGGCGTCATCATTAGCCTCCCTCATGCAACGTAGGCATCTTCTTCTATAAGAGAGGCAACACTTTCCATTACAGGTAAGCACACAAAAACCGGAGCCATCACCCTGTCTCTCTCTTCCTTCTCCTTCCTTCGATTCTCCTACTGACTTAGGCATCGGAGAGTCTTGCGCCGCCCAGGCCAGGGTCCTCTGACCGTTCGCTCTTCTCCTTTCAGGTTTTCAGGCAGCGGGTTAAGCTCCACACTTGGATAAGTCCTGTAAGGCACCTTGATTATTGTGGGTCATTATTTTTCAGCACCTACAATTGGCGTCGTCTGTGGGAAAGCACTATCCCAATCCTCCTGATCTTCCCAGAAACCATGCCTCCGAAAGCCAAGAAAGGCGGAGAGACCCAGCGAGCATTGTTCGAGCGTCCGGGCCCATCGACGGACGTCCCTCCTCAGGGACGGCCCGGAGCGGACCGTGGCGCGTCAGCAGGCGAGGAGCGCGTGGCCTCGCGACCCTTCGTCGAATCCCCCTTCCCAGAGGGAGTCGAGACCTCATGCTCAGACGGAGGAGTCCCGCCTCCCCCACGGGGAGAGCGTCGACGTGAGCACCATCTCAAAGGCAAAGCTCCGGCAGCGGAGGAGCCACGCCGTGTGCAACCCCCTGATGCTGGAGGAGACATCGGGGCCCAAAACGCTCTCCTCCAGGAACAAGAGCGAGTAATCCGCCAGCTCCAGCAGCAGCTGAGGGCAGTGCAAAATGCCTCTCAAAGGCAGCCCTCAGAGCCCCGAGGCGAGAAGAGAGCTGTCCAGAGCAAGGTAGTCTAGCCGTCCCGAGAGGATCTAAGAGCCTTTCTGGATTAGAAGCGCAGCCATGCCTACGATGAAGGCTCGAGCAATACCCGTAGCCACCGTGGCCTTGACGGGCGAGCTCATAGCCACCCTGGTCGAAGCCATATGAAGCGGAAACCAAGAGCGCCGACACCGGAGAAGGACGACGAGCAGGAGCGGCTCGACAAGCGCATCAAGCTAGCTCTCCAGCGCAACCTGGAGGTGCGGGACCAGCAAGAGATCTGTGGCCCCACCGACCTGGGGGCCTCTCCTTTCACTCGGGACATCGAGAGAACCCCCTTGCCCAAGAAGTTCTCGGTCCCGAGGTTCGTCCCCTATGACGGACTGTCCGACCCGTCCGCTCATCTCCGTCACTTCTCCCAAAAGATGTCTATCTGGGGGAACGAAGGTCATCTCAATTGCAAGATCTTCTCCTCCAGTTTGAGCGACCTCCCTCTAAAGTGGTTCTGCGCTCTGCCGGAGAAATCTATTTCGAGTTGGAAGGAGCTCCAACTCTCTTTCTTGAAGAAGTTCCAGGCCTACAGCGTCATTCCCAAAACCGATGCCGACATTCTCGCCCTGAAGATGAGACAAGGCGAAACCCTCACCCAATTCGCCCGACGGTTCTGGGCAATTTACAGCCAAATCGATGATACCAGAGAGGAGGTGGCAACTTTCGCCTTCCAGAACGCCATGTTACCCGGGCACGAGCTGCGGAAAGACTTGGCAGGAGATCCCGCTCCCTCCATGCCGGCCTTGATGTCCCGGATAAAACGCTTTATCGCCCGGGAGGAAGACGAAATCAGAGCTCGAGAGGAGGAAGACCGGGAGACCACGGGCCCGGAACCCAGAAAAAGAAGCAACCGACCCCAGCAGCAGGGTAAAAAGCCATTCCAGAGACAAGAGCCGAAGCAGGCATGGGTCTCCAATTCAGCAAGACCCTCGTCGTCCCGTTCTGGGGGCGGCAGGAGGGCCAGACCTCCCCCCGACGCTTACCAGGCCATGAGCGTCACCTTCAAAGAGCCAATCCACCAAGTTATGAACAAAGTCAAGTCCCAGCCATTCTTCAGATGGCCTCGTCCCTTGGCGGGCGATCCCTCCACTCGTGACCAGTCCAAGTTCTGTGCCTACCATAAGCGTAGCGGGCACAGGACCGAAGACTGCAGAACTCTGAGATTTCACTTGGAGAAGCTCGCCAAGGAAGGCCATCTCACGGAGTTCATGAAGGCAGGAGATGCCAACAGCGGCGGCGGTAGCCGAGCTCATCAGAGCGCGACCAGGGATCTGGACAGTGAGGACTCCGAGAAGATCATCAATGTGATCCACCTGGCGCCCTCGTTTCCCTCGCCCTCAACTCGAGACAACCAGCAGACTCGTGCCGAGGCCAGGCGGGCCTCGCATGGGAAAGAGGTGATGAGAGCCGAGCTCGGACCGGCATCCAAAAGAGCGCGTCGCGACCGACCTGCCATCTCGTTCTCAGACAGAGACCTTGAGGGAATCCAGCTTCCCCACAATGATCCCCTGCTCCTCTCAATGAAGCTGAGAGACTTTACCGTGAAGAGGATCCTCGTCGACTCCGGCAGCTCTTCCGAGGTCCTCTACTACGATTGCTTCAAGAAAATGAACCTCTCCGAAGCCGACCTCACGGAGGTCCGCGCACCCCTCCTTGGGCTATCCGCCAAACCAGTTTATCCCAAGGGAAAAGTCACCCTGGAAACCCGAGTAGGTGGGGCCTCGGTGTTGGCCGACTTCCTGGTCGTGGACGCCCCTTCCCCCTACAACGCCATCCTGGGCAGAACGTGGCTCCACAAATTGGAAGCAATCCCCTCTTCCCTCCACCAAAAGCTAAAATTCGTGCTCGAGAACAAAGAGGGCAAGATGGAAGTCGTCACGGTTGAGGGAGATCAGCAGTAAGCTAGACAATGCCTGCTGGCCGTAGTCCCAGCAGAGAAGGAGCCGGAGCGCGTCAACCTGGCAGAGTTTGAGAAAGGGCTAGATGAGATCGGCCGAGATCCTGACAAGAAAAGTATTGAAGACCTAGCCAAAGTCAGACTCGATCCAGCTGACCCTGATAGATTTTTCCTGATTGGCACGCAGCTGCCCGATAAAAAGAAAGTCGAGCTCTCAAGGTTCTTAGTGCAGAACGTGGATGTCTTCGCCTGGACCCCGAGCGAAATGCCTGGGGTCGACCCCGAGGTCATGTGCCACAGGCTGAATGTGGACCCTAGCCACAGGCCAGTGGTGCAAAAAGCCCGGAGGACGGGGATCCAGCAGACAGACGCGGTGGTCGACGAGGTCGGCAAGCTACTGGAGGCAGGCGCAATCCGGGAAGTCCAGTATCCGGTTTGGCTGGCCAATTCGGTGGTGGTTAAGAAGAAAACGGGCAAATGGAGGGTGTGCGTGGACTTCACCGATCTCAACAGGGCCTGCCCTAAAGACAGTTTCCCCCTTCCGAAGATTGATCAGATGATCGATGCCACCGCCGGCCACGACCGGATGAGCTTCCTCGATGCCTTCAGGGGTTACCATCAAATACCGATGTATGAGCCGGACGAGGAGAAGACCGCTTTTATAACCCCCCGCGGCACCTATTGCTACAAAGTCATGCCCTTCGGGCTGAAGAACGCAGGGGCAACATATCAGCGCCTCGTGACCAAGATGTTCCAGGCTCAGCTCGGCAAGACGGTAGAAGTCTACATTGACGACATGGTTGTCAAGTCGAAAACACTCCAGCGACCACCTGCAGCATCCTTCGCGCGTTCAAACTCAAGCTCAATGCTTCCAAGTGCGCCTTCGGCGTGGCCTCCGGCAAGTTCCTCGGAAGCCTGGTGACGCGGAGGGGAATAGAGGCCAACCCGGACCAGATCGCTGTAATTTTGGGCATCCAGAGCCCATCTACTACAAAGGAAGTTCAGAAGCTCACAGGCATGGCTGCAGCACTCAATCGCTTCATCAGCCGGTCGTCAGATAAGTGCAGGCCTTTCTTTCAGCTTCTGAAAAAAAATTTAAAATTCCAGTGGACCCCTGAGTGCGACCAAGCGTTGGCGGCACTCAAAACTTATTTATCTTCACCCCCTTACTCTCCACCCCAACTCGGGGAGAGATTTTGTATCTGTATCTTGCGGTCTCGGATCATGCGGTGAGCTCCGTCCTCATCAGGGAGGACGAGGGAGTACAAAAGCCAATTTACTATACAAGCAAGATCCTGCTTGACGCCGAGACTAGATATCTTTTGTTGGAAAAGCTCGCACTGGCACTCGTCAGCGCCTCCCGCAAGCTCTCCCATTATTTTCAGTCCCATACCATTGTAGTGATCATGGAGCATCCACTCCACTCTATTTTAAAAAAAGCTGACTTTCCAGGGCGAATTTCAAAGTGGGCTGTCGAACTCGGACAGTATGACATTCAGTATCGTCCCCGGACTGCGATCAAAGCCCAGATTCTGGCTGACTTCATTGTAGAGTTCGTCTCGCCCAGCTCGGCATGAAACTGGGGGGCGTTGGGAGCGAACCTGAAGTTACCGAGCTCGAACAACCTTCCACCGCCTCATGGAAGATTTTTGTCGACGGTTCGTCCACCTCCAAGCGAGCTGGCGCCGGCATAGTCTTCCAATCGCCAGAAGAACTGGTCATAGAGCAAGCCTTCACCTTGGACTTCAAAGCGACCAACAATGAAGCAGAGTATGAGGCACTGATAGCAGGGTTGAACAGTGCCCGAATCCTCGGAGCCCATCACCTGGTGGTCTTTAGCGATTCGCAACTGGTGACTAGCCAACTCGCTGGAGACTACCAGGCCAGGGACGACAGGATGGCGGCCTACTTAGCCCTCTCACAAAAGTTGCTCTCTCACTTCAAGAAAGCCGAGGTCAGGCAAATCTCCAGAGACACCAACACGCACGCCGATGCACTTGCAAACTGGCCTCCGCTGTCGAGGCAGGGAAGAGAAGGACCGTCGAAGTCGGATCGATACCGAGGTCAAGCCTGGAGCTGCACTCGCCTCGGCAGATCCTCTGTATTGATCTCGGCCCAAGTTGGATGGACCCAATCATCTCCTACTTGAAGGATGACCGGCTCCCCGAGGACAAGACTGAGGCCCATCGAATCAGACTCAAGGCAGCTCGATTCTGGCTCTCTCCGGAAGGCAAACTCTATAGAAAATCCTTCACGGGTCCATACCTCCAATGCGTCCACCCGACCAAGGTGGACGACTTCTTGTATGAAATCCATGAAGGAATCTGTGGTAGCCACATCGGGGGCCGATCGCTGGCCTATAGAGCAATAAGCCAAGGTTACTGGTGGCCCTACATGCAGAAGGATGCGCAAGTGTATGCCGGGAAATACGAGAAGTGCCAGAAGTTCTCCCACTCTCTTCATCAGCCAGCACAGGACCTGAGTCCCCTCTCTAGTCCATGGCCCTTCACCCAATGGGGACTGGACATTGTGGGGCCCCTTCACCGTGCCCCGGGGAACAAGAGGTGGCTGATCGTTGCGACGGATTACTTCACGAAGTGGATAGAAGCTGAGCCGCTATCCTCCATCACGGATAGGGATTCCAAGAGCTTTGTATGGAAGAACATCATAACAAGGTTCGGCATCCCCAGGACCCTGATTTCGGACAACGGGACTCAGTTCGACTCCAAATCCTTCAAAGACTTCTGCCAGGAGCACGGCATCAGAAATCACTATTCCACTCCGGCATATCCGCAGAGCAACGGCCAAGCCGAAATCTCCAACAAGATAATTCTGGACGGTCTGAAGAAACGATTAGACAAGGCAAAGGGGAGATGGGTAGAGGAGCTTCCCAGTGTGCTGTGGGCGTACAGGACAACTCCAAGGTGATCCACCTCGGCAACCCCTTTATCCCTGGCCTATGGGATGGAGGCGGTCATTCCCTTGGAAATTGGCCTCCCTACCCTGAGGACGGAGTTGGTCGACCAGGGCCGAAATGATGCAAATTTAGCAATGGAGCTCGACCTGGCGGACGAGCGCCGAGAAGCAGCAGCCCTACGATTAACTGACTACCAACAGCGGCTAGCAAGAGGATACAATGAAAAGGTCAGAGAAAGAAGTTTCTCCGTGGGGGAGCTAGTCCTCAAGAAGACCTTGCCAGGCGATAGAAATCCAAACGAAGGAAAGCTGGCCCCGAACTGGCATGGCCCGTTCAGGGTGGTCTCGCTGGCAGGACGATCCTCCTACAAGCTCGAAAACCTGGAGGGCGAGCCATTACCGAGACCATGGAATGCATCCCATTTGAAGAAATTCTACTTTTGAAAAGATGTAACATGAGTCTCAGGATCAATGAAAGCAGCCTTTGCCATCAATCTGTGTCATCTTTCCTTATCTGAGTTCGGCAGTTTTGGGTCCTTGACCCTGGAGAAGGCTCCGAGTTCATACACTCAATCGTCTCCTAAAGTTTGGGTCCTTGACCCTGGAGAAGGCTCCGAGTTCATACACTCAGTCGTCTCCTAAAGTTTGGGTCCTTGACCCTGGAGAAGGCTCCGAGTTCATGCACTCAGTCGTCTCCTAAAGTTTGGGTCCATGACCCTGGAAAAGGCTTCGAGTTCATACACTCAGTCGTTTCCTAAAGTTCGGGTCAATGACCCTGGAAGAGGCTGCGGACTCATACATCCAGTCGCTTCCTAAATTACGGGTTCATACACCCCTCGAGACCGTTCCCGAACTCAGGCTCGCGCAGCCGAGATCCTCGAGACTCTGGGCCCATCTCGGCAAAAGACGGTTCGTCTCGGTCATTGCTGGTCCATTTCGGCCAATGTCAGTTTTCGAAAGAACGGTGCAAGCATTGGAGTGCGAAAAAGTAGCGCAAAAATACAAGTATCGCAAGCAGTACAAGGAAAGCAAAACGGGAATACAGGAATTTGTACACAGATTATATGAACACAAAGTTTGCTCTTTTCATTCACTGTAATTACTTCATTACAAAGGTTACAGGAAAGGAAACAAAATACAGAAAAGAGGTTCAGTCCTCTAAAAGAAGAAAAAGAAAGAAGCCTTTGAGGCTGCTATTCGTTGATTCCGTCCACCAACTGGAGACCCTCGGCCGAAAGGCTTGTCGCATCCTGCCACGAGGTCTTGACATCCCACAGGAGAAAGGGTCGGCGGCAGGACAGAGCCCTTTGGGATGAAAATAAGACCCCCCACGGCCTGGGGGCACTTGGTTCCAGTGTACAGCGCCAGGGGCTCCGCCATGCGCCTTGGTGGGCCAGAACAAGATTTGCCAGAAAGCCTGAGCCCCTGGTCCACTGTCGATGCTTGGATCTCCACAGAGCACCCTCGTTCAGAGGGTGCGCAGTCCATGGAGATCGCCTTCAGAGGGAGCGCAGACCACGGCAGACAGTCCCCCCCGGAGGAAACTGTCTTCTGGGGCAGGGGTTTCGCCCGGATCAAAGGTTCCTAAACCTCTACAGTATCTGGCCACCAGAGTGTTTGGTAGCGGCGAAAAGATCTCCATCACACCCGAAGAACGGAGGGAGGAAGAAGGGCCACTGGTTTAAGTACTCTCTTCCATGGCGAGTTTATCCCCCATATTTATAGAAGGATGGAGGACTCGACGCTCAAGGAAATTTATGGGGCGAAGCCTCCCACACCCTACGAGGAGCGAGCATCCCCCAATACGTTGACCACCGGCTCCGATAGTGACGCATGGAGCCATCTGCTTGATTCCCTCGTCGACCATACCGCCATACCTACTGCTATTTATGGTCTCCAGAATACAGAGTATCAGCGCAAAAACCTAAGGAGACCGCTCAGTGCTCCCTCCAACTCAACTCACGCGTCACGTCACCAAAAGCACTCAGGCATGAACATAGAAAAGCCGAGCTCGAAAAGATGGACGAGACACATTGCGGGAGCAAAAGCAAGAGAAACGGGGGTCTACAACGACTTCGGCACTCCCGCTAGCTTAGCCCAGAGCTAAACTGGGGGCAGTTCGGCATCTACTCCTACTGAGTCCGCACACATTTGAAACAAAAGGTACTCAATTGCTAAAGAAGAGACAAGCGGCTGGAGAAACTTTCATTTGCATTAAGGTCTAGTTCGTTACATTGCACAGCAAATACAATTGAAGGAAATTACAAAAAGTTCTCCACGGCCAGATGCAACAAGGCTGTCCCGAGATCATGCCCGGTCAGACGCGCGGGCTGCAGCATCAGAGGCTTCGCCGGCTGGAGGGGCTGAGTTCGGCGTCGGAAGCGGAAACGGAGGGGGATCTCGGAAGGAAGGGTGGTCCTCCGAAGCCCCGGCCTCCTTCAGGCCGGCGCGCCATCCCTTCACCCAGGCCTTGTCCCTCACAACAAGGACTCTTTCCTTGTAGTGGGCAGTGACCTGCGATCTGGCATCCTCTAACGCAACATCGCACTCCGACTCGAGCTTCGCCTCAGCTTCATCCGCTCTTTTGGACTCGGCTTGAAGCAGGGCCGTGTAGTCTTCCTCCATCTTCGAGATGGAGACCTCGAGTTCGGCTACCCTGGTTCTTTCTGCCTATGCTTCTTCCCTTGCTTGTCCAAGCCTCGCCGCGCACTCTTCCTCCACCCTTGCCAGTTTCTGGGTAACGGCGTCCAGGGATTCTCGAAGCCCATCCTTCTCCACGGTCAGCTCGGCAGCATCTGTGCTGTACTTCCAGAGTCTGTCAGCCACAACCATTGTCTTCTGCACCGCCTATTGAAGAGACAAGGCGCCCGTGATAAAAGTTAGGAAACTCTGGATGCAAAACAGCCGGGTAACATAAAGAGGTGCAGATAAATTTACCGTGAAGTTAGATTGCAGCATCGACAGAATCAGCTTCTGATCGCTGTACCTGTCGAGCTGCTCCATGTCTCGAGGTAGGGCGCAAGCTCGCCCGAGAGCTTCGAGAACTAGGGGATCGATCTTGTGGAGGACGCGATCGTCCATCGTCATTGGCCTCCCCGGTCCGAGCATAAAGCTCGGCTCCCACAGTGATGGGCCCTGGGGCAGCGAGGCCGCGACCGAGCTAGGACCCGCGTCGGTTCTCGGAATCTTCAGCGGCCGAGTTTCCTCCGGCCCGACCTCAGTCGGGGGCGAGCGAACCTCTGGGCTGGCGGGGCTAAGGGGCGTAGGAGCCTCCACCGCAGTCGTAGGGGAGGTTACCCGAGCGCTCGGAGAAGGAGGCTCAGGGAGGATCAGATTCGCAGGCTCTTGGGGAGCCCGAGCGTCTTCGACTCCAAGCGCCAATGTCTCAAGAACCTCATAGGACAAGCGTCTGGGGCGCCTCATCTCGGAACTCGGCGAGGGAGGTTGGGCGACCTGGCTCGATTCTGTTCCCGAAACCTGGAGAGGTCTCAACCCCGACGTAGAAGCAAAGGCACCAGACGTAGCCCTGATGTCGGACGACGCTCGAGGAGGCCCCTCTGCGGCCTGCACTATAGGACCGGCCTGTTCTCGCCCGTCCCCAGGAGCGGCACCTTCGTCTCGGGCCGGCTCTACGGTGCCTCGCAGGTACCCACGATACTTCGGTTGGTACCCTAGCAGCGACCAGGCCGCCCTGCCATCATGACCGCCATACCGCTTTACCAGACGGAGCCATGCTTCGTTCCTCTTCCAGATGTATCGAGCGGCCTGCTTTCTCTCCTTCAAAGCTGCAACGATCAGAGGTGTTAGTATTATTAAAAAAAGGAGGGGGGGGGTGTTTGTTTACTTGGAACAGTTCCGAAATGGCGAGGGACTTGGTAGCCTCTATCGGTGTCGGCCACCCCAAATTCCCAGTTGCCCGAGACATACAGAAGATCGTCTCCGGCGTATTTGCTCGAGTCTTCTAAGTATCGGACGAAACCATCCCGGCCTGGCTTAGCCCGGAGATAATAAGCATCTCCGGACTTGCATATATCATACACGTCCTCAATATCGAAGACGCCGAGGTTAATGCCCAAAACCTCGTTTAACCTAGCCGTGCCCATCACAATCTTGAAAGCGTTGGGTAGCAGCTGGCATGGGCAGAGGCGCCATTGACTGAGACATCTCCTGAGGAGGGGGTGAAGGGGAAATCGGACCCCGCCTTCCGTCACTGCCACTAAAGGGAACGGCATCCAACCCCCCGAGAAGTCACGAAGGTTAATGCCGTTAGGGTCAGCGCCCCTGACTTGGACATCAGCAGGGATCCTAAAGGTCGACCTAAAACCCTCAATCGCTGCCTCGCTCTCTAACCAGTGGCTATAGATTCCCATCCCAATCCAAAAACAGAGAAACCCACAGAAAGGAGGCAGGGCAAAAGAGACTTACGGAAGCGGAACGAAGACACTGAGCAGCAAAAGAGACTCGGCCCCAGCAGTGCACCACTACTCAGATGAGTTCCCCTCGCAGTAGTCTATTCTCCCCCGATTCAGAATGACAAACGAAGAAGAAGACAGGCCTCGATTGCCCTCTATATAGCAGAGAGTACACCACCTTCAGAAACCCTAGCTGCGCGTACTAAGTAACGCCTCCTGAGGCTCCGCGCTAATCATTTCGAATATTGAAAACGTCCCTGACAGAACGGCGCGCGCAACACCGAGGCGACCGGGCAACCAATCAAAGGATGCCACGCGGAGCCGTCGATACATCTTCGACATTAATTAGCAGATACCATTTATTGCCTCAACCACCCAAAGTGAGACAATCCCAAGAAAGCTCCCCATCATATAGCTCCCGACCTCACTTTCCTGGCGAGCCTCGCAAGGTCAGAAGCTAGGGGGCAATTGTGTAGGGAGATTTCCAAAACTCTGGGATTATGCTAATCACAATCATCCGATGGGGCTAGGCCTTCTCACGAGCCTCACGCGCCAATCACGCAGCCTCAGATCCACCACGGCCGCTGGGATAGGGGCCTCAGCCGAAGTCAGGCAGGTCCGGGTCGCAAGCAACGAGCTCGGATGCCCAGGTGCCCACCTCGGCTAGGAGCTCCATCTCGGCCGAAGGCGCCGGGATGAAAGCTGGAGCGAGGAGAGACTCCCCATTCACGCCCTTCACCCCCCACGTCATCGGACACGTGGGGGAGTAGGGGCGCGAGCCAGGGGGACAGACGTAACATCCGGCCGTCCATAATCTTCGCCAGATCGCTGACAAGGCGGCATCCAACGGATAAAGCCAAATCAAGGCAAGGATCCGATGGTACCTTTACCGCCGAAGGCGTCCAACACGATCTGGCCCAACACGACACGCATTAAATGCGTTGTGGGCTGACCTGACTGGCATTTATTACTTTGCGGGCTGATCGGACCCTCATTTAATGAATGGTGGGCTGACACGATGACGCCCCTAGGCATGTCAAGGCGTCATCATTAGCCTCCCCCATGCAACGTAGGCATCTTCTTCTATAAGAGAGGCAACACTTTCCATTACAGGTAAGCACACAAAAACCGGAGCCATCACCCTGTCTCTCTCTTCCTTCTCCTTCCTTCGATTCTCCTACTGACTTAGGCATCGGAGAGCCTTGCGCCGCCCAGGCCAGGGTCCTCTGACCGTTCGCTCTTCTCCTTTCAGGTTTTCAGGCAGCGGGTTAAGCTCCACACTTGGATAAGTCCTGTAAGGCACCCTGATTATTGTGGGTCATTATTTTTCAGCACCGACAACTACCATATAGCGTGGATTGATTGATTGTTTGTGTGACTGTAATTGATACTGCCCAAAACTTGGAAGAGAAAAAAGAACACAAAAGTGTACGCTACCAAAAAATATAGGTGCTGAGAATTTCAGAAAATGCAAATAGATTAATGCGTATAAAAATTTTAAAAATAGTCCTAACGGCACTTTTAGAAATCCAAAGGAAAATTAAAGATAGCAAAACCTTTTGATGAATACAGTTGAATAATTGTTAAAGAGTAAAATAAAGACTAGCTTTTTTATTGTCACTAATGGATGTTGAGTATTTAGAAAATATAAACCTTGGGAATCAATGCTAATCATAATTATTTGTTGTTTCTTGCTATTTTTATTAGGGCTGTCGGTGGTCGGTCTTGGTCGGTTTTCAGTCACCTCTGCACCCAGGCCAAATGTTCGGTTTTTTGGATATAGATAACCGAAAACCGACCACTGTATTTAGTGCAAGTGGGAAAACCGAACATTCGGTTTGGTTGGTTTCCGGTCGGTTTTCGGTTTTGGGCTGGGTCCTAATTTGAATGGGTCAAGCCTCGTTTTGTATTGGTCTAATTGGCCATTGAGCCTTTAATTTCATTAAATAAGTTAAGTGTCCAATCTAATTCAGTAACTTACACACAAATAAAACAGGCCCAACAACAATTAACAATAAGTACAGGCCCAGCAGCTAGCTAGTATTATTTAAAAAATGCATATGCTCAACAGTTCAAGTCACTAAGTTAGTGCAGTCTCCAGCTGCTTAACAATTCGGTCGGTTCGATTTTAACCGAACGGTTTTTTAGTTTATAAAAAAATCGACCGTCGTGTAATTTTTAGGTGAATCAAATAACTGATTGGTCGATTTTCTTTAAAAAAAATATATAGAACCGCCCAAATGGTCGGTTCGGCCGGGCAGTTCGGTTATTTCGGTCAATTTTCACAGCCCTAATTTTTATTTTGAATTTCTCACCACCATTGATGCATATCATCATTATCAGCCATTTATCTCTATTTTTTTAACTACTATTACTTTTAGGCTATGTATATATAAATATATATATATATATATGGGGCCAGCTCTCCTAAGCTGAAGCTTAAAATAAGATAAGCTGAAGTAAACTCAATTACGACTTGGTGGGGCCCACTTGGGGACCCACATGGGGAAGAGGGTGTGGGGATTTCAAGCAGTCCCTGGGACCCTCCTTCCTGCAAAAAATAAGCCCCAACCATAGTTTCTATCATCTCCATCTGGGCACCAAAAGTTTAATGGTCAACGGTCCATTCGAATCGGTACATAGTCGATCCAACGGTCTAGTAAATTTGGATTTGACCAAAAGTTGGTGGGCATGTGCAATTTAAGGGGGTCGCGTGTTTGGTCCATTTGGATGGACCAAGAATGGGCCCCAGAACTGTTAGCTTACGAAATCTTATCATAAGCTTAAGCTTAGGAGAGCCTTGCTATATATATATATATATAAAGATAAATAATAATACAAAGGTTGGGCCGGGCCGGGCCGGGCCGGGCGTTGTACTGTCCAAGCCCGACGCTCAAAATTAGTGGGCTTGCAAAATTCTATCAAGCCCGGTGGCCCTAAGGCAAGATGGCATTTAAGAAAAATAAGAGTCCTCGTTTTAACAGCTATTTGAGGGTCGTGATGGGTTGTACCAGGTCTTGTACTATCCAAGCTCAGCCCTCAAAATTAGAGGACCTACAAAATTTTGTCCAAACTCAATCCTACGGCTTTTTAAGAAAAAGTAAAAACCCTCATTTCAAGGGCTTTTTGAAGGCCCAGCCAGCCCCCTATCAAAGGGCTAGATTGACGGGTCTACTCACATGGATAATTTGGACTTTTCTTTCTCCTCTATGTTCATGTCAATCAGGCAACTGATGGATCTTGCATAATTTTTTGTTCTTGTTGCTACATTTCAAAGCCCTGTTGTATTTCTTTTTTAATCTCTTACAGAAATGGGATTTTTTTATTTTGTGCGTGAATGAAATGGGAACAGTTGGGTTATATATTTGGTTGACCTTCTATGAAGATTTTGTCAAGTTTAGGGAGGGCATAGGTTTGCAATTTTGACTAGAATTGGGTTTGACTGGTTCAGGTTTCTATGGCGCCAATCCACCCTACCGCACTAAGTTCATGGCTTATTTTCACAATTCACAATGCTTGTGTAGTGTAATTGATAACTAGCCCAATAACCCGTGCTCAGCACGGTATCTCCCTGCACTTCAAAATAAATAATCACATATTTAAAAAAAATTACTTCTTTCCATAGGACAAGTTCGATAAAATAGAAATAGAGAAATTGGAGTAAAAAGGGTATAGTTACATCGAAACCACTAAAACATGCGTGATTTGATGGAAAAATAAGTGGGTAGTTGCATGAGTAGTTACACAACCATTGGTCAAAATTAGAACCGGTCAGAATTAAAACCAAAACCTCCTAGCTGAATATATTATTATAATGGACATTTGAAATGTGAATGTTTTGAAATGATGTTGAGTCCTCTCAAGTGACGAAAAGCCAGGTATGACTCGGCATTTTTAAGATTAGCCTGACCCATACCAAATCCCACCATTCTGCTAAAAGTTAAATTGCACTCTTGTGTCTTGATGTTGATCAAAATTTGAATCCTTCCAAGTAGCTTCACTACCATTGAATTGATCATATATTTTACATCAATTGATCAATCAAATCATTGCATCAATTAGAATGGATTTCAATTAAAGCTAGTGTTGAAATTGTTGGGCAGTTAGTGATAGTTAAAAATCAAGAAAGTGGTACCAATGAACCACAAACTTTATTGCATCAATTAGAGTGGATTCCAATCAATCGCCTGAGGTTTTTTGGCCTACAAATGGAAGACCAAATACTCCCTCCTGGCTAGATTAACAACCCAATTCACTTGCTGATAACTTTGCTCGTCTATAGCAGACAATTCACAGAGTGCAATACAGGCAGAAGCCGCAGAACTCTAAACTCTGAACCTCTTCAATCATTAATTCCAACGTGTTCCTGTAGCTGCTTCAAAAGAAATTTAAATTTCATCTCCACATCCACAAACTCCAGAGGCGAGTTCATACACATCTTGTGGATTCCAAAAACTAAATCAAGGTGGAAGTGCAATGGACATGCACAAGGAAAAGGCCATGCACATCAACCATTTACATCCATATCATATAAAAGAACCCAGTAAAACATATCATACACAACCACATGTTAAATATACCACTTGGGATGCTAAATCAAGCCAGCATAAAGGGAGGCCAAAAATCACATAATAACTTCAATTCCTGCACTGAGTAAAAATAGTGGCATGTCAAATGCCCACTATCACAACAACCTGAAAAGCATTAACAAGCCCATTCAATGTAAACGATAATCAATAAGGTCCATATAAAGGATAAATACCAGAGGTTCAAAAGGATTAGTAATTCATACAAAGTCTGAAGATGTTGTTTAAAGGTCTAAAAAAAGAGCAAGAAAACAATCCATAATAAAAACAGGAAACAAGTAGGCTAGCCTGTCATTGGCGCGCATCACTCAGGTTCATTCACTCAGAAGCATCAGCACGCATTCTATGAAGGCGTCTCATGACATAGGTGGGACGGTCTTCTTGGGCAAGAAATTGCATGCTCCTCTTATCATTCATGGTGAGCCACTCAAATGCAATATCCACCTCCTCTGGAGTACGATTGGGAATGTCCTTCACTGCCATCATCACCTCGTCAACAAGATGACTATGTTCTGATTTCTTCATGGAGTCGGCAATTTCAAACAATGCTGACTTAAGCTTCAGGGCTGACCTCTCCAATCCATAAACTACATCCGATACAACTCGTTTACGTTTCCTGCCCCTCCTGGTTTGACTAGAGGATCCTCCCTGTGCATCTTCAGAACTAAAATGGGGCTTCATCTCATCTGGAGTTATATTTACATTTCCTAACATATGGGCATTGTTGCCTGTATCAGACTCTGAGGCAGTGGGTGTGTAAGCACAGTATGAAGCCCCAGCACATTTCCTCATAGTACTGTCCCTACCATTGGTTAAGGACGATACACATACATCATCACGTTGTTTATCTCTAGTCCTCCTCTTGTTTTTTTCTTTATAACTTGCTAGGTATGCAATGACTACGCGCACCTGGTGGAGCCATGTGTTTGCTGCAGCTGTACATGCAGCTAGAATTGCCATATTCCGTCTATGAAGCTTCTCCTCCTCATCCTCTTCTTCTGATCTACGATTGTTTGTTGGATCCTCCATTTGAGCCTTTCCAAATGGTAAGATATTTTATAGGTTGGATTGACAAAATATAACTTCTAAAAAAATTACGACAAATTGATGATGCTGGCAGTGACATGAGTTACAATAAAAGAAAATAACACAAAGTGATCAATTTTTTAGTGCACGACATAGTTATACCAACATCTGAAATCACACGCAACGCTTAAGAAATCTAAAGTCCATGATTGATTAGAGTATTATAATACCATTTAAGAAATGTCACCTACATGATATAGTTCGTATTGGAACTTTGACATTGGAAATTACCAACAGTATACTAACTTTATCAGTCTTTAACCATATGGCAATATGAACACTTCTTAAATTATATTGGACATTCAAGTACTATTTCTCTCTCCATTTTGTTGACCTGTTTTTTTAGACTATAATTTAATTGCTACATAACATAAGTCTCACAAAATAACAGATAAGAAATTGTTTCAACAAACACAGGTAGCAATACAGAAGCATTAAACTGACTGGTTAAAAAATCCTCCCACAAATCTCATCTTAGAAATAAGGAAAATGACAGATGCTCAGTCATTTTCATACTGACACAGTTATTACCTGAAAAGCCTAAGAAATCACACATAATGACATAATGAACACAGTTTAACTCAACTTCTTCTAACATGCCCTCTTGGCATTTGCCTCTAATACTCAATCAATGTTTTTTTTTTATGGTAAGTATATATTTAATAACTCATCATCATAACAGGTACAAGCCAAATGTGATTTGTCATTCATGCTTTTTCCTTCATGCAATGGCTATGGAGATGTCAATTTATGTTAGACAGAGATACTATTAATTTTGATGTTTGACCTATTGAAAAGTATTTCTACTGTCTCTACAAATGCCTCCTAGTTTTGGTAAGAATGGTTAGCTAAGAAACTTCCTTCTTAAAGAAGGTACCAGAATCAGAGTCAATCCATCGCGAGATTGCATAGAAATAATTTGGCACTCAGAAACTTAAAAAGGAAAAAAAAATGTGGGTGTTGCCAACTGTGTGCAGACCGAGTTCCACAGAGGAGAGGGAGTATTGAAAATTATTCCAGCTACCTCCACTAAATCCTCCAGATTTTGGGTATCTAAGAAAACTTAATACTTAGTGGGACTAGTGTAGAATATAAAAGGGTGATGGCAAGTTACCATTGCAGAGAAGACAATGCCATCGTATAAACCCACAAGAAACGAATGCAAGCAGTAAAACCAAGAGCTTTGAGTATGGAAGTGGCTGATTCACAACCACCCACGAGCAAGTACTAGAAACCCAAAAGCAGAGATGACTCTCTGTTTTTCTATTTCAACTTTTATTCAAAAGATCATCACACCCAATCATTTACATCATCATATCTTGAATAAAAGAAGACTCCGATCCTCTTCAGATAGAGAAAACAGAGATGGGAGTAGGAAAGAACAGAAAGAAAGTACCTTTGTCAATGGGTTCGCTGCAAGATATGTTGCAGATGAAGGAGATGATGGGAATATGGGTGATGAAGCCACTCGAGCCGGAGAGAAGAAGATGATGTTGATTTGTTGATCTTTGAAACAAGGCTGGGGCCTGGGACTCTGGGAGAGAGATGATGGCGTCCAGTGAAGAAAACGTCCTTTCACTAGAGAGTAGAGACAACAGAGTGCAGCAGTTTTTGAGTAAGTGGAAAGAAAGTAGCCCTGCAAATAGGTTTTACATCACCAGTCTGCCCAGTACCATCTACTGTCTGCATGGGTGAAAAAAAATCTGGTAGTTGATCATTTATTTCTTTCAAATACCAACAAGCCATAAAATTTGAATTTGGGCCAGGCTTGGATCAAACTATTATCCTGAAGACTGATTCGAAGAAAATTGGTCCAAAACCAAGCTCGGCTCAACCTAGCTGATTGACTAAATGGGCAAGCTTACGATTGACATGTTTTGGGTAGGCTGGATTGGGGCTTGCAATTACATCCATGTCCAACCCAATCAAGTTGATGAAGGCCCCTACTTTAATTTACTGGGCGATCCCTTGGTTTTCATTTTTCATCTCTCGTCGTCCATTTTCTTAGTGGTAGATGTTCGCCTTTCTCCCTTTAATTTTAGCCGCTTATAAAATTACAGATACTAAAGCCTTGTTTGTTTGGTATCTGTACACTTAAATTAGAGCCACCTAAATTAGAGCCATTAAAAAGAGAGGCTAAAGCTGTTGTTTTAACAAATCCAAAAATGGGGACTCTGATTTTAAGAGGATTTACTTCTACTTCTCTAATGCGGGTAGAGTGTAGAATCATGTGCCAAATACTCCTATTTTTTCAAACCTCTATCTGCTTTACACGTTTAAACAAAGAGGGATTGAAAATAAAGATACCAAACATGGGCTTTCAGTTACCTAAGAATTCAATTTCTTATAAACATATTGACCAAGGAACATTTGATTATAGGTGAGGGCTCCGCATATATGAGGATTTCTCACTACCCCTAGAATAAGGACTTATCACTAGAGATTTGTATAGCCCAAGATTTCAAATCGATATCAATGTGTATAGTTGTGAAAAACTAGCATCATGATGTAAGGTTCATATGAAAAACTTTAAAATTGGCCTAAATTCTCAGGAATCTAAACATGGGTTTTCCACAATTTTATGGGAAACCAATGATGAATACCCAAGAAATTAATCAGAGAACATGACCTAATTAAGCATTTTGTGTACAGATAATTATATATTATTTAGAGTAGTTTCTCCTTTCATCACAAGAGAAGAATCCATGCTAAGATGGACCCTAGGGTCTGTTTGGATACGCTGCGGAAGAGAAAAATTGGATTTTCCTCTTCCATGGCTATGCTTTTCTACCGAGTGAGGTCGTATATCTAGATCCTCTTTCACATGAAAATGAAGGCTAAAATCTGGAATTTCCTGTTGCTTTCATTGCTACACAAACACGCTAAGGAAATGTGTTGGAAATTTTGGTGCCTTGTCGTCCAGCGTTTCAATGGATATCACCGCTGCACAAACACTCCCTAAGAGAAGAAAGATGTTGCCAATCTCTATCTTGGCACAATGGTTTAAACCAATTGTTTGAATCATTAGGTAAGGGATTCGAGACATGGCCCCTGCCAAAAGAAAAGAAAGATGCCACATCATGCACCCCCACAAGAAAGGATGTCATGTCATGGAGGGTTAAGATTTATTCTTCTATAACACGTATATGATTTTTTTTTTTACTAAGCCAAGGGGGATAGGACCCATGAGAAGTACTCTACTTTAGTAGGAAGACGAACACCTGCACACACATAAAGGTTAGCCTGCACGTAAAAATAGAACCAAGAAATCGAATCTTGTAACAAAATAGATTATATATAATTAAACCTGGTGATCATCATTAGGATAACTCTTCCAACTAATTGTCTTTACGCCATGCAAAAATTCCTTTCACCTGTCTTCTATCATGGATTTAATTGAAAAACTATTACATTTTTCCCCGAATCTCTCTCTTGTCCTTGCATTTTTTATGATCATCAAATCTAGCTATACTTTGATTGGGAAAAACTTCCATTAGTCAGAAGGTCAATCATAGTTTGCAATTATACACATTCCTAGTAAAAGATTTGTTTTTTTTTAGTTGAGTATGACATGAACTGAGTAAAGAAGCAAAAATCAACATAGCCATATCATGAAAAAAAAATATATATGATCTTCTAAAGGGAAAATTTCAAAATAATGATCAAATTTTTCCCAGTTTTCAAATTAGAAAAAAGAAACTCAATTTTTAAAATAGAGTTTAAGTTTTCCATTAGCATATCAAATTCGATCTGGCAAGAATTCGACTCTTTCGGCTCAAAGTCTTCCATTAACATTTCAAGTCACTGGTCTACATATGATGAAGTTTTTAATTACCAAATTGAAAAGTTGGTCATGATATTACCATCACCAAACCTCTCATGTTCCCTTTGGTAGTTATCAGTTAGTACTATTTCATCCAAGTATATGTTGACATGAGCGTCATCCATGTGCTTGCTGCTTGTGAACTTATCAGCAATCAGTACTTAGTTCATCCCATGTTGAATTTATAGAAGACTCTAGCACAAACGTCAAATTGGACTGCTCAAATCAGGTACCACATGATCAACATGCAACACCCACACACGCAGTCACAATTCAAGGCTTCAATTAGCAACTAGAGGCATCTGTAGGATTGGCATTTGCTTCTTTTATTTGGATTCTGCTTCATCATCTAGTTTCTATGATATGCCTTCTGTAATGTGAGGCTACTGATTAGAAAAATCAATGCCATCCCTCGTCTGTGTTTTTCCTACATGGCTAATTTGTTCTTCATTCCCTGTTACCAGTAAAGTTAGTTGGAATTAATAACCTTTTAGCAGTATCAGAATGATATATTCTCTTTGAGTCCAGATCTCCTCTTTTGCTCAAACTGGGAGATACTGTATCATCCTATTCAATCATGCCAACTGTGTAAAATCTTTTTTTTTTTTTTTTTCATTTTAAGGAAGGTGCATTAGTTGGCATGCGATTTTACATAGCATGATTTGATATGATGAAATAGTATCTTTCTCTTTCAGTGAAAAAGAGGACCTGTAATTATTTTCTTTCAAAATGTTTATCTATCTTCACACATTGCAATCATCATTATTTTCTATGCCGCAGGCGGCATAGCCAAAAATAGTTTTGATTTCTTAAGATTGTGAGAGTTGGGTTAAGGCTAGAGAAACAGTATAAGAAACTCGAGCCAACAGTTTGAAAATACTTGAGCCACACAATAGTGGAAAAATAGCATAAGAAAACCTTGTTGAGATATGAAGAAACACAGTAGCATAAGAAACTTGAGTGTCAATCACAAGCAATGGTCACAGATCAAGCTAGCTAGCTGAGAACGTTCAAGAGGGAGTGAAGAGCTCAAGCCGAGAGTGATGACCCTCTCAAGGACTCTGCCCAAATGCATTTGGGTATTTTGAAGAAAATGGAGAGAAAAGTTGATGGAAAACTCTTAGCTTTGCCTAATGTAATGATTTGAAATGTTCAATGGAGAATTTATGCCAAGTTTTGAGAAGTGAGTTTCTTTTTGTCCCAATTAAAAAACTGGGTAAAACTTAACCCTCAGTTTAATATTTTTTTTTCTAAATATAGAGAGTAGAACCACAGGT
Organism: Litsea cubeba; assembly: GCA_012931725.1. Taxonomy (NCBI): domain Eukaryota; kingdom Viridiplantae; phylum Streptophyta; class Magnoliopsida; order Laurales; family Lauraceae; genus Litsea; species Litsea cubeba. The sequence continues at coordinate 3,026,005 of CM022949.1, read as the reverse complement.
ATGTGCCAACACACCAATGATTGAATGGTATTGGCTTACCAAAAAATCTAAATGGTCAGACTTTTTCTGCCCGGATCCGGGCAGAAAAAGTCCGTCTATGTAGAACGGTTCTTGGCTTATTCGTGTCACACACATGTCCGAGATCAATCTTTGAGTTCTCAAGTTAAAGTACTACATCTGCACCAGTGGCCGCACCAGTGGCCCAACATAGAGAAATAGAGGAAGAAAAAAAGAAGAAAACGAAAGAAAGAGAAAAAACCACTTGCAATGCATAGCTAATTAATATGTAATCAAACAAACTGCCAATAGCTAAACTATAAAACAGTCACTAATGTTGACACTAGCTAGCATTTACCACGACTAGTTAATTGCTTGATTAGCTCATCCAAGCTTTTTTCAGATGACCCACCATCTTGTGTGGCGCGCCTGGCCACTTGGCTCAACTCCTGAGCCCTCTCTCTTGCTCTTCTCCCATCCTCTCCCCCCATCAACTCTTTCAGTCCTTTGCAGATGATGGCCCACCCTGTGATGGCCTCCACCCCAACAGATGGAATCCTCACCCCAGCTCCAAATTCCTCTTCCACAAGCTTTGCATTCAGACGCTGCTCTGCAATCATAGGCCATGCCAAGATGGGGACCCCCATCGACAGGCTCTCCAGCACTGAGTTCCAACCACAGTGGCTCATGAACCCACCTATTGCATGGTGACCCAAGATCCTCCTCTGTGGGGCCCACCCCCTCACCATGAACCCTCTCCCCTTGATCCTCTCCTCCATCTCCTTAGTGGGACACCATGTCTTGGATCTGATGGCCCACACAAACGAGCACCCAGACCTCTCCAACCCCATGGCCACCTCATCAAGCTGCTCATCAGACATATGCGTCTGGGTCCCAAATGACACATAAATCACTGACCCTGTGGCACGTTGGTTCAACCATTCGATGCATGTTGGTTCACCGGCCTCTACACACGTGTCTTGATCTTCTTCATCATTGTATAATAGCATGGGTCCAAGGCACCAAGCCTTGGCTCCATTCCTGTAGAAGGATTCGAGAGGCCCCAAAAAATCACCCTCAAGCTCGACCGAGCTATTAACCACCACACCCCAACTCTCAATATCGGATTCTCCGATCTGATCAACAAGAAATCTACTGATCGGATTGCTTTCCGGGTCGAAGTCTCTGACCTCTACAGGCAAGTCAACAACGGAGAACTTCAGCCTCTCAGGCAGACATGGCATGGCAAAAGTCTCTGCATGCTTGTGCGGTGCATGCACAATGGTGGACTTGCAGACGGCCATGGAGAAGGCACCCATGCCGTGGAAGACGAGACGTGGGACGTCGAACTCCCGGCACACGGCGAGCGTCCACCCGAGGAAGAAGTCGGAGACCACGAAGATGGGGAGGTCCCGGAGGTCTGAGAGCTGACGGAGGAAGTGGTGGAAGGGGCGGCGGAGCTGCCTTGTGGCAAAAAGGAAGGGGACGTAGAGGTCCATGGAGGGGAGGCGGTCGGTGTTTTCGCAGCCTTTCGGGAGGCCGTCGACGATGGGGAAGTCGAGCTCATGGAGGAGGATGTTGGGGTGGTCGGAGATGGATTGGAGGATGGAGGAGTAGTTTGCAGGGGTGGTGAGGATGGTGACTCTGAGTCCTCTTCGTGAGAGGGCCTTAGAGAAGTCCAGCAGAGGAATGGTGTGGCCTTGGGCCATGAAAGGGAAGATGACTGCATGTGGGAGAGGTTTGGGGGATGGTGGTGGTTCCATGGAACTATGGGAGAAGGAGACTGTGTTATGTGAGTTTTTTTTGGTAGAAGACAGTGTTGTGTGGGTTAGTGGCTTAAGCTTTCAGGATTGCTTTGATGTATATGAAAGGGAGCACATGCCACATGTGATGTTTAGATATGGGACACCTAAAATTTTTACCATTTATAGCTATAAATTAAATTGGACAATAAAATAGGGGTTTTGATATTTTAGTCCTCTTTAAACCCGTGTTTCCCAATTTTATGACCGAATTTTATATAATGTCATTAGAGGCGCTAACTCTGATCAACATTCTTTTTCTAATTTTTTTGTATCATATCCCATGATACATGGAATAGTATTATGATTTCATGGGATCTATCGATTTCTATTTCATGCATTTTTTGTCACCAGCAAGCGAAGTTAATTTTTTATATATCACGAAGAAACTGACATTTTATGAAATGTAAATACATATTTGACCAACAATTCTTAGGTTCTATCATTCAAAAAGAAAAAATCCTCACGATGCTACATAAAAGCTATGACATCATGGACAGTCCATGATATCATAGGATTTATCAGTTTTTGTGACATACGCTACTCCCGTGATATCATGGGATATGGGGCAAAAGAGTTTTTAAAAAAATTATTGAACAGAGTCAACCAACTCTAGTGGCATAATCTGAATATTGATTATGAAATTGAAAAAACCAGATTTAAAAAAGACTAATATATCGAAGCCCCAATAAAATAAAATATGGTGAGTATTTATGATTTATTAGTGATGATGGAAAATTGAAATCCCTATCTTTTCTTCGTCGCAATCTAATCAACCCCTCCATCTCCATGGGAGTATCCATGGAGAGGGAGAGAGAAGTGGAGAGAGACTCACTCTCCATAGTCCGTACCCAACTTGTCAAGTGGAAATGGAAAAAGGATCCCCTGTTTGGGTTCAAGTACTGGAAACTTGTTTTGGAGTATAAAAGCCTGACCACAAGATGTCCCACATGGCCACATCTACACAAGCAGTGATTCACATGGTCTAGAAAATATGCATGGGCCCAATGTGTACAAAATGCACATGACCTGATCATGCTATATACGCAATGAATCACGTTTGCTATGTAATGTTCAAATCATTTTTCCATGGAGTATCCAAAGAGGGAGAGTGTGTACGTGTATTAATTCCGCACCCAACTTGTCAAGTCGGAAATTGCTTTGGAGTAAAAAAGCCTGACCACAAGATGTCCCACATGGCCACATCTTCACGGGTGGTGATTCACATGGTCTAGAGAATATGGACCCACATCCATGGTCTAGAGAATATGGACCCACATCCATGGTCTAGAGAATATGGACCCAATGTGTACAATAATGCACACCTGATGCAGTTCAGACATCCAGGCAGCTCTACCTTGGTTGAGCCATCATCACCATCCTCCATTTAACGAGTCCAAATCAGGCAGCTCTGGGATGATGTACCACTAAGGATGAGAATTTTTTTTATTAGAGGTAAAGACGTAAAGTATAGATGCAACACCATGGATGAGATAGCTGCTATTGGCACACCAAATTTTTCTTTTCAAACATAAATTCTCTCTACACACATTCCTATAATTTAAAAGATACATTAGTTCTTTTCACACACAATAAAATTTCCTAAACTACCCATCCCTCCATTTCCCTCTTTCTTCCCACACACATCCACATCCCTTTCTTCCCACCACAAGAATCACCGTTTTCTCTGGCGTTCCTCCTGCATTCCTCCGGCGTACCAGTCCGCTCCACCATCTCCACAATCCTCTGGCATTCCCTTTTTCCTTCACCATTTATTCTTCTTTCCCATCTCTTCTTTACCATTTTTTCCAACTTAGATTATCTTTTTTTTCATGGAAACTTATTATGGGGATAGATTCTCATTCAATGTAAGTTTTTAAAAACAATGTTAGTGTTTTTTCATGCCTTTGAGTGCGTTTTATCCATCGTCACAAGGGTATTAGAAATCGCGACTCTGTTCGGTCTTTCAGGACTGAACATATTGCATATGTTCGGAAGTACAGGACCGAACAAATGCTTTATGTTCGGAACTGTATATCCGAACATATGCCATATGTTCGGTCCTGAAAGACGAAACATATCGGGAACCTGCAACTCGTTTCAGGCGAGAAAATTTTTTAAAAAAAGAGGCATAAAACTTATTGAAAGGCACCAATTAATTATTGTTTTCTTCCTTCATTGCACTTGAAATTCTTTAGTTATAGAATGAAAAAAGATAAAGTATAAGAAGAATGAAAGATGAAAGAGATGGAGGAAGATGAGTTGCCCAAAGAACATAAAATGGAGAAAGATGAGTTGCCTTTTGAGTTTTTCTGGAAAGTGGAGAGTGAGATGGGTGGGAGGGAAGAAGAGATGGGTGGGAGGGAAGAAGATGAGCTTGTGTGTGAAAAGAGGGGCAATGGATATTTTGGTCATTTCATAAAGGGGTAAAAAATGTAATTAAAAAAAATCAAATTCCTTGTGTTGGAAAAGAAAAAAATTGTGTGCCAATAGCAGCACTCTAAAAGAATTATTAGACGTAAAGTATTGATGTACCACCATGGATGAGAAAAAGAAATATTAGAGCTATAGTAGTTCCTTTTATTTTATTTTATTTTTGTGAGGTAGCTGATGAGTGTTAAATATTGCATATTTTACCCCTCATTAGTTCGGGTTTTATCAGCATCTCATATGCATGTCATTTGCTTTACACAGAAATTTTACCATTCTATCACATTAAATGGATTATCGGATTATCATGTATAAATCCGATTATTTATAGCGCATTTTTATGTAATTTCTCTTGTATAGGTGGACCCCGCGACTACCCCAACCCTCCGGCTAATGTCCCAAGGCATCATTAGTGTTGAAGAATTCTAAAATAAGATGAGAAGAAGTCATTTTCCAACACAAAGGAGTGGTTGGTGTATTGGTTAGAGTTTTGGTTGGTATGTAATAGGTTATGGGTTCAAATCCCAATAATTATATTTTTTTTACATAGAAGATATTTCATCTAACTCTAAAATCTCCACCAATCAAAGCTTGCCATGGCACAAATCCATGTGAAAGGATATGAGCCAATCAAAAGCCTCCAAAATGAAGGACCACAAAAAGCACAAAGCTTGCCATGGCACAAATCCAAGTGAAAGAAGCCTCCAAAATGAAGGACCGCAAAAAGCACATATGCTTTTGGAAGGAAAGTTTGTTGCAACCAATCAAATTGAAGAATCAAATTGAAGCAAGTGAATGAAAATGAGCCAATCAAATGTCTTCAAAGTTTCTATAAATTGAAATGTTTTTGTACAGAATGGGAGATCTTTTGTCAAGTTAGTCTTTTAGCAATTTTATTTTACCTTCTCTATACTGTTAGATTGTAATTAGGAGCTTCTTTATAACTAATCTAGAGAGAGTGTGTAATTGAAGATCATTAATGAAGAATTGGAGCACTTTCTTGATGTTTAGTGGCTAAAGCTCTTGGATTAGGCTCTCCTTTTGAAGCTAAGTAATGTGATTAGTTTAATTCCATGCATGTTTTAGTTTAAATTCCCTACTTGTGCCTTAATTGATTAGTAGATTTTAGATCTAGTTGTGCTAATCTCTTTCATTTCTCATGCTCTATCTCTACACTTGATGCTCGGATAATTTCAATTGATGCTTTGTAGTTTGATTAAGTTCTCTCACATAGCATGCTCTAGAGCCCTTATCTTTGATCTTTTGTAGCTTAATTTTGATGATTTATTGTTAGGGTAGCTAGATGATGACCTAGGATCTTCGCCTTTGATTTTCTTTTACTTTGATCTTCATTGTTATATCATCCAATCAAATTAGGCAAGAGATTGCTAATTGGATTGTAGATTTGGGAATTAAATTAGAACATGCATTGTTTGAATTAATTACATACTTAGTGGATTTTGGATTGCCTAATCTATTATTCTTATTGTTGTTAATTTAAATATTTATTTGATTTGTTATTTTCATTTCTAGATTTTTAGATCTACACTTTACACCACTTGTTTTAAAATCATACACATTTCACACCACATCTTCATCTTAAATCTTCCATTTCCACCACCATTCATCCACTAGTTTAGTGTAGTTTATTAGATTAGTTTAGACCTTGTTAATTTCATATTTTAGATTGTTAATTAATAGTTTACATTGCATAGTTTAGTAGTTTTAATTGTTTACTTCAATTTTCTATATTAGCTATATCTTAGTTCAATTCTCCTTTAATTGGATTCATTGCTTGTTCCATCCTCTCTTCGTGGGATCGATAATCCGGACTCTTTAGTCCTTTTACTACTTGATGACACCGTAGTCTTGCGGTTAAAAGTTGCACATTTAAGTGTCGATCAAGTTCTTGGCGCCTCACATTCGTACATGGAAATTGGTATCCGTGGTATGAGTCGACGACAACCAATTCGTCCCTCGAAATAAATCGGGAGGTTTGCATTTCTTAACCCCCGCGAATCCCTTGCAAGCAGGTTTAGTTTGTTGGTTGTTCCTTGTTTTGTAGTGTAATTATTTTAAATACACTTGTAATTTGGTGCACTGCTAGTAAAGGGTTAAATTACCCCAACATGATAAGGATTCGGATTTCATCACCGTTTCCTTGCCCTTAGGATTTCATCTTAATTCTCACTAAGTTTAGAACCAATAAACCATAATAAAATTGAGTAGAAACGTGACCTTAGGTTACGAGCTTACTAGGGAAGACCACCGCGGTTGTGCCAATTGTGTGCCTTGGCAGATTTTCTGGTGCCTAAGCAAACATTGTCCCTTGGCTACCATCTTGCCAAATAGAAAGACAACTTTGTTGTTCGAGGAGTTGGTTTTTAAGAGGAGCCTTAGCCTAGCGCGTCGAGATCCCACCATCTACCTGGGGGTTAACTGGCCAGAATTTCCGTTTCATAGGTCCAGGTTGGAGGCCAGAGTGTCTCTTCACAGTTAGGAGCTGTCTAGAATTTTTTTAGGTAACCTTAATTTAGATTAGCTTTTCATTTAATTTTTAAAATTTTTTGTTATGTTGCATTCATTTCATTGAGCGGACCATTGCATTGCTAGGTTAGTCGCAGTTGTATGCGAGTGTGGATACGTGATCAAGGCCGATTAGTGAGGACTGATTACCTTGCTTTGCCTACCCCACCCATAGTACCCACAATGGCTGCCCAAAACCCTCAGCAAAGGACCCTCAATGAACTATTTGCACCATTTTCATCAACTTCACATAGTTGTATAGTTTTGCCAGAAAATAATGCGGACCAATTTGAGATCCGGCCGGCCACCATCAACATGTTACCAAAATTTCATGGATCTGAGTGTGAGCAGCCCTATATCCATTTGAACAAATTCCTGACCATCTGCCACACGTTTAGAAATCAAAATTTGAATAGTGAAGCCGTGAAGCTTAGGTTGTTTCCCCTCTCACTAGAAGATCATGTAGCTGCCTGGCTGAATTCCTTGACTCCAAACTCCATTACCACCTGGGATGAGCTCGTCAAAAAGTTTATGTCCAAATTTTTCCCAGTGAGCAAAACTGAGCAGTTTAGGAGTGCCATCAGGAACTTTAGAGAACGACTAGAGGAAGAGTTTGCCGAAACCTGGGAGAGATTCCATGACCTATTGATCAAATGCCCACATCACGGGATTGACAAAGGAGAGTTGATACATTTCTTTTATAGAGGTCTTACGAACCCCCAGCGTATCTTAATTGAATCAATGCACAAAGGAGAATTCATGAATCAGACTACCGATCAAGCATACGAATTCCTTGTCAAGCTTGTAGAAAATTCACAAAATTGGAGCAGTAATAGGAAAGATTTGGAGAGAGATGAGACAGGGATCCAGAAACCTGGAATGTATAACATCAAACAGGACCTTGAGTTAAAAAATGTGATGACCAGTTTAGTTCAGGGAGTGGAAAATTTGAGCAAAAAGATAAGATCTATGTCTGTGATGTCATGCCAACCCACCCTTCAGCGACATGAGCCCACCTTGAGAAGTATGAGTGAACCGCATCATATTTGTGTGTTATGCGATAGTTGTGAGCACACAGTTGAGAGTTGCCCTAGTCTGCCGTTTGTCAAGGCCGAGCAAGCCAACGCACTGAATTCCTATAGAAACTTCCGGAAACCAACTGTTAACACTTTTAGTCAGACCTACCACCCAGACAATAGGTTCCACCCCAATTTTTCGTACCATCAAGCCGAGCCTATTCAGTCCCAGGGAGGTCAACCAGGATTCCAGCTGCAGTATCCTAGGCAGCAATTCCAGCAACCTGCTCAAACCAATCATCCTATGGTTCCTTATCCTCAGCAATCCATACAGCAGAATAAGTTCCAATCACAGAACCAATGTAGGGCACTAGTCCCAGATCAAATGCCTAATTACTCTGCACCAGCACAAGCCCCTCAGCAATCCTCTCATCTGGAGAACCTGTTATCCAAATTCATTCAAATCCAAGAGCAGACTAACCAGGCCCAGAACCAGTCCATTACAAAACTAGAGGCCCAATTAGGTCAGCTCACCTTACAGTTGTCTGAAAGAGAAAAGGGCCATTTCCCGAGCCAAACCATTCCTAATCCTAAAGGACAACCCAATCAGCCTAAAGGCCAGTGTTCGGTAGAGAGTAATGAGCATGTGCATGCAATCCATACTCTGAGATCAGGAAAGACTGTTGACAATAGAGTTGAGATGCCTGAAGAGGATCAAAGAGAGAATATTTTTTTAGGAAAACCAGAGAGTTCGAAGAAAGTTGTTGAACCCGAGAGAGAGAATTTAAAGAAAGATTTGAAAGAGAATGCAGAAAGAGAAAATGAGAAAGAGAGAGAAGAACCCATACCAAGAAGAGAACCACACAGAGAGAAGCTTCAAAAGCCCATTGTAGTTGAACCATCATCTTTAGAAGTGGTACCTGGAGCACCATTCCCACATCGATTGAAGGAGACTAGGAAGAAGGATCGCTTTGAGGGGATCTTAGAAGTTTTAAAAAATGTCCAGATAAACATACCCCTCCTTGATGCCATAAAGCAAATTCCTTCCTACTCTAAATTTTTGAAAGACCTGACCACTGTCAAGCGGAAAACATCAGTACCCAGAACCGCTGTGATGGCAGCCCAAGCATCAGGCTTGATCCAGCAGACCATTGCACCCAAATACAAAGACCCAGGTTGCCCTACCATTACCATTCAGATAGGAGACTCTATCCTAGAGAGGTGTCTCCTTGATCTTGGGGCAAGTGTGAATTTACTATCGTACTCCATGTACGCGCAGTTGGGTCTGGGAGGACTGAAGAAGACTGATATTACCCTCTGTCTTGCTGATAGGTCAGTTAAGTATCCAAAAGGTGTGGTTGAAGATGTGATCGTAAAAGTTAAGGATTTTTATTTTCCAGCTGATTTTGTGGTTTTGGATACCGAACCAGTGGCAGCCCCCGACCGACATATTCCTGTCATTCTTGGTCGACCGTTCCTTGCAACATCAGATGCAGTGATTAGATGCAGGAATGGGGTTGTGACACTTAGTTTCGGGAACATGAAGTTGGAGTTGAATGTTTTTATAACGGACTCCAAACATCGGACCTACATGATGATGAGGAAGTGAACATGATTGATACATTAGTTGATCAAACAGTTCAATCGTCATGTTTCACAGATCCATTGGAGGAATGTTTGGCCCACTTCAATGCCGACATAGACATCGACTGGTCCATATGCGAAGTTAATGCATTATTGGATTCGGCCCAGCTGATGGATGTTGGCCAATGGAAGCAGAGAATTGAGCCTATCTTTACATCCACATCTGAATTTAAGGTCGAAAAAGAATCAATTATTGTTGAGCTACCCAAGTTAGAATTGAAACCATTACCCGAGAATTTAAAGTATGCCTACTTGGGGCCCTCTGCTAGCAACCCAGTAATTATTGCCTCAGACCTTGAGGAAGAGCATGAAAATAAAATACTGAAAGTGCTAAAAGACCATCAGAGTATCCTAAGTTGGACCATCTCGGACATTAAAACAGGAATCAGTCCCTCTATAGGTATGCACCAGATTCATTTGAAAGAAGGTACCAAACCATCCTATGAACTTTCAGTCCAATCCCACGGTGCAGTTGAACTTTTGAATTCCATAGATGGTAGCATATTTCAAGTGAATGGGCACAAATTAAAGGAGTATCTTAAGTTTGTGGATCCTGAGAATGTTGCTGAAAAGGTCCTTCTTGTGGACCCAGGATAGATTGGCCTCATATCATGTTAGACGTTAAACTTAGCGCTTGTTGGGAGGCAACCCAATATACCCGTGTGTCAGCACCCCATGGTGAGAAATTCCAATTTATCTTCCTTGTCCTATTTTATTTATGTTCTGCATAAACATTGGGGACAATGTTTAGGATAGGTTTGGGGGTGAGGCACTGCATCTCATGCATTGCATTTTGCATGTACATAAGTTATTTTGTTTTCCATTTATACCAAAAACCCTAAAAATTTGAAAATTTTCCAAAATCACTAAAAATTTGAAAAAAGATTTCAAAAATTGTTCATGGATTTTAGCTTGAAGAGTTGTCATATGTACAAGTCCTAGAAATGTTTTACACATTTGGCCACATGAATGTAGTCCATGAGAAGAGCAAATCACTTCTGAGAGACCCGAAAGAATCATTAGTGGAGACTAAAACCCATTGAGCGATTGAGCCTATCTATATCGGTTTGGGTGAGGACTCTTCTGCGCAATTCCTGAGTAGAATGAAGAGCTACTCGTAGAGCTTCTTAGTCCAGCACTTTCGATCTCATAAGTGCTATTCCTTGTTCTAACCATAGAGGTGACATCAAAATGCGAAGAAATCTTGACTTGTAGCTTATGATGCATTTTTCGAACTTAGGGAAAGATGATAGGCATTCAAAAAACCAATGGCCAAATTTTGAACTCACCTATTATATTTTATACCCTTAGTAGCCCTCTTGAGCCTATTTTACAAGAAACCTTCCTTCATTTTCCCAAGCCTCATCACCCACATATATATAATCCTTTTTGACCTATTGTTTTTTAGAAGGGTAGGGATATATGAAAAAAGGAAGAATTTGAGTATTAGTGATGAAGACTTTACATAGGCTACCAAATATAGATGTTCTACAAAGGGATGACAAAGGAATAAAGGAATTTGAAAGTTGAAAAAAAAAAAAAAACAAAAAAGAGAAAAAAGAAGAAGAAATGAGAACCAAAGGAAAACAAAAAGAAAAAGGAAAAAAGATATGGGAAACCAAAGAAAAGCAAGAACAAAAAGATCTAGAGTGGAATAAAGAACACAAAGCAAAAGGAAGAAGTGAAGATAGTGGAAGACCTTCCTATGAAGACTTAAAGACCCTTACCTTCTCAAGAACACTTAGCCACATTTAACCCTTATTCTACCTATTAACCCTAACCCCATTACAACCTATGAAAGACCTATTGGATCCAAGGAAAGATTAGGTGCTGAATGAGTGAGAAGTTTAGTGAGTATTTTCACTTTCTATTGGTTATATCTTATTCTTTGAGATCAATCATTCTATAAATAAGCTCTGTTCTTCATCAATTATGTGAGTTCTTAGCCTCGTTCATACTCACACACTGAGAGTTAGTCAGTAAAATCTGTGTGCTTCCATTGTTGAGAGTATGACCTGTAAGGCTGTAGTCAAGGCGAAATGTATTCTGAAGGGGATTAAAGTTGTGTGAGCTTCGACCTTGAAGATTGCATGATTATTGGCTAAATACACACACATACACAGTGGGACTTAGGAATTGATTGACATATCTTCAAGAGTTGGCTAGTATTCCTAACTCAGTACTCATTCTTCTTAGTTTGCAAGAGACTGTTGGACATCAAAAATATTTTCTTTCCAAAATAAAAAGAATTTGGTGGGATTTATTCGCTGAAAACCCTCACGAGACAAAACTCGTTCACTAGGGGAAACATAGGGGTTTAAAGGCTTGTTGCACGAGCTAAGTGCAGCCGCGATTCCTGCGAAAGTGAGTTAGGATTTTTACCATATTTTCTTACATATAGTTTAGTTTTTCTTTATAGTTTTTGCTCGGGACTAGCAAAATGTAGGTTTGGGGGTGTGATGAGTGTTAAATATTACATATTTTACCCCTCATTAGTTCGGATTTTATCAGCATTTCATATGCATATCATTTGCTTTACGCAGAGATTTTATCATTCTATCACATTAAACGGATTATCGGATTATCATGTATAAATCCGATTATTTATAGCGCATTTTTATGTAATTTCTCTTATGTGAGTGGACCCCGCGACTACCCCAACCCTCCGGCTAATGTCCTAAGGCATCATTAGTGTTGAAGAATTTCAAAATAAGAACAGAAGAAGTCATTTTCCAACACAAAGGAGTAGTTGTTGTATTGGTTAGAGTTTTGGTTGGTATGAAATAGGTTATGGGTTCAAATCCCAATAATTACATTTGTTTTTAAACCAATCAAAGCTTGCCATGGCACAAATCCATGTGAAAAGATATGAGCCAATCAAAAGCCTCCAAAGGACAGCAAAAAGCACATATGCTTTTGGAAGGAAAGTTTGTTGCAATCCATGTGCTAATCAAAAGCCTTCAAGTTGCAACCAATCAAATGGAAGCAATCCTTGTGAATGAAAATGAGCCAATCAAATGTCTTCAAAGTTTCTATAAATTGAAATGTTTTTGTAGAGAATGGGAGATCTTTTGACAAGTTAGTCTTTTAGCAATTTTATTTTACCTTCTCTATACTGTTAGATTGTAATTAGGAGCTTCTTTATAACTAATCTAGAGAGAGTGTGTAATTGAAGATCATTAATGAAGAATTGGAGCACTTTCTTGATGTTTAGTGGCTAAAGCTCTTGAATTAGGCTCTCCTTTTGAAGCTAAGTAATGTGATTAGTTTAATTCCATGCATGTTTTAGTTTAAATTCCCTACTTGTGCCTTAATTGATTAGTAGATTTTAGATCTAGTTGTGCTAATCTCTCTCATTTCTCATGCTCTATCTCTACACTTGATGCTCGGATAATCTCAATTGATGCTCACATAGCATGCTCTAGAGCCCTTATCTTTGATCTTTTGTACCTTGATTTTGATAATTTATTGTTAGGGTAGCTAGATGATGACTTAGCTAGGATCTTGGCCTTTGATTTTCTTTTACTTTGATCTTCATTGTTATATCATCCAATCAAATTAGGCAAGAGATTGCTAATTGGATTGTAGATTTGGGAATTAAATTAGAACATGCATTGTTTGAATTAATTACATACTTAGTGGATTTTGGATTGCCTAATCTATTATTCTTATTGTTGTTAATTTAAATATTTATTTGATTTGTTATTTTCACTTCTAGATTTTTAGATCTACACTTCACACCACTTGTTTTAAAATCATACACATTTCACACCACATCTTCACCTTAAATCTTCCATTTCCACCACCATTCATCCACTAGTTTAGTGTAGTTTGTTAGATTAGCTTAGACCTTGTTAATTTCATATTTTAGATTTTTAATTAATAGTTTACATTGCATAGTTTAGTAATTTTAATTGTTTACTTCAATTTTCTATATTAGCTATATCTTAGTTCAATTCTCCTTTAATTGGATTCATTTCTTGTTCCATCCTCTCTTCGTGGGGTCGATAATCCGGACTCTTTAGTCCTTTTACTACTTGACGACACCGTAATCTTGCGGTTAAAAGTTGCACATTTAAGTGTCGATCAGTAGCGTTTCGCATTGGACCCGACGGGGCTAATCATGGCCTATTTGGTGATTTACTTATATAATAAAATTTAAAAAAATATATCAAATCGATCAAGAGAGAATAAAAGAAGAAGGGGTTAAATAAAAAGGTTTTAATGAGAAGATTTTAAGTAATGACTTTTCATCATTTAGTGCCATGAGAGATGTTTTTTTTACGTTTTTTTTTTAAAGAAGATGGTTAAAGAATGTGTTTTTTTTTTTTTTTTTGCCATTTAGTGGCATAAGAAAGTAAATTTCTTACTTTTTTTTAATAAAAAAGGTGTAATTTTTAAAATTCAGTACCTTTCGACTGGACTTTATTCACTTCTTCTCTGGCATACTAAATTGACTTTTTGGGCATGTTTCTTTGTTGGAGCTTCTTACAATAGTTTGAGGTGTCGGTTTTTTAGACATGATACTTTCGCTTATCCACAGACAAGAATTTGAAAATTAGAGCTATGTAAAATGTCTTCATTGCCTTGGCGGAATTTTAAAATCCCAGCTCGTTTGTTTTTCGGTGAAATTTTTAGATGCTCAAGTATAAAGGAGCATATAGGAATTTCATTATGTTTGGGAATTCAGAAATTCCTTAAACAATTTTTTTTGAATTCCAGTAGAGAGATAAGCCCTTTACTTCACACTACTATACAAGTAATTTTTTCAAACAATGCACGCTAGTTAGGAGCAAATCAGATATTAGCTTCAACTCTATTAAATATTAGAAGCAAATGACAAGTTTAAGCAGAAAGTAGAGGTTGCTTTTTTCCTCTTTCTAAGCCTATTGTCCTCAAACTACTATCAAGAGCCATTTTAAGAGAGCTGCTAATGTCAATTCTCAAACTTCTCTTAGGACATCCCTTTATTTAAAGACCAATATACCCATGTGCGAGATTACCAAAATGAACATCATTCTTAGTTTCATACCTCACTCAATATTTCTCTACACTCACCCACCCCAACCCCAACTCCAGCCCAGCCACTGATGGTGGGGGAGAGCGAGAGGGAGAGGAAGAGGGAGAGAGAGAGAGAGAGACATGGAGGGAGAGAGAGAGAATGGGCAGCGACATGCGAAGGTGAGCAGTGAGAGGGAGAGAGATGGGGAGAGGAAGAGATAAGGATAGGGAGAGAGGGTGGCAGGCGGGGGCATCATGGATAAGGAGGGAGAGGGAGAGGGAGAGCGAGCAGAGGGTTGCAGGCGGAGAGAGAGAGAGAGGGTCGGGTGAAAGCGAGGGGGAAGAGGGGGAGTGAACTGAAAAATTAAGGGTGGAGGGGTTTGGGTGATTTGGGGAAAAAATGGGAGTGCAGAGTGAGATTTTGGAAGTTTTTGACTTATTTAGGGTGTATAGAGAAAATGGATGTGCTCAGAGAAGTTTAGATTGTGGCATTAGCAGTTCGGATCAAGAATGTTTTCTTTTTGGAGGCTCCTTTGATAGTCTTTTCAAATGGCCCTAGTTCACTAATACCAGGATGTAGGCTAAGATGTTTTTATTCTTACCGGTTGATAAATCCCATTTAAGAAGGTTAGCTTAATTTCTTTTCCTTTTTACTACATCAAAGCCTCAAACTTATGCACTCTCAAACCCGCACCCATGTCCCTAACCAATTAAGCTACAATCTGATTCAAAATGTTTGTTTAATTGTTATTTGATAACCAATTTTTTTTATTGTGTATCTTTAATTATTCTTACTTACACATCCGCACGGCACTTTAATGCTACTCAAGTTCCTATCCAATAGACTCGGATGTCAATCCCAGTTTGTATTGGTGGATAGGGGAATGTCCGACTCTGCTACAAGTGGATTGGCTAACCAATCGAGGCAGTCATAGCATAATATCGGTCAAGGGGCCGTTTGGAAACTTTTTCTAATTAATTGAGCTAACTAGTTAAGGTTTAAAATAAAATCTTTAGTTTTTAAATTATAATTTACAATGAGTTTATTTGGTGAAAAAAAAAAACTCTTATTATTTTATGAGTTAATGGGGGACAACATTTAGGAATTTGGTAATTGAGCCTACTTTTAAAATCTTACAATATAAAACCCGCATTTGCATCATTCTCAAAAGTATATGAAGTTATTTTCAGCCAAAACACTTGTAAATCTTATATTATCCACCTCCATCTATTTAAACTAAAAAAAAAAAAAAAAAAACAACCCTATAAATAAGCTTTAAAAATAGAGAATGCAATTAGAGGTTAACAAACACTCTAATGTGTAAACAAGCTCTAAATCATAAGAGAAGAGCTTATATTTAGAGTTTCCTAATGTCTCCGAAGAGTATGAAAAATTACGAAAATCAAAATCAAACTACTTACATTAAAAAAAAATTACCGCAAAGGTATCTTTTTTTTTTTTTGTTGCTATCGGAGGGTTCCCAAGTCCCAACCCTTTGGGCTGGACTAATCCCTCCGAGCCTAGAGGGAAGCCGAGTAAACTCCCATTTAGCTCCAGTATGGTAGTTTAGTATCGAACCTACAACCTCCGAGTGCGAACCATAGTCTTAGGCCAACTGAGCTACCACTTGGGATTACCGCAAAGATATCTACAAACCTTCATCATGTTCTAAGAATAACTTTAGGTGTCGGGTCCACCTTTAATCAATCTAATAATTTCACACCCACGTTGCCCCCGCCCCCCCTATACACACACACACACACACCTTGACTGGAACAATATCAAATTCTGCACTGTCAGGTTTTATATATAAAAGAAAAATATTGGACTTATTAGCCATTCCAATCTGCTTTGGGCTGATCTTGAATCAAGTGATAGAAAGCACTAAGCTTAGCCTGACTTGGCTTAAATAATGAGTGCTTGTAATTTAGTGATAATTTGTCCAAAAAGTCCATGCTTATGTTATTTCCAGCCAAAACACTTGTAAATCTTATATTATCCACCTCCATCTATTTTAACTAAAAAAAACAACCCTGTAAATAAGCTCTAAAAATAGAGAATGCAATTAGAGGTTAACAAACACTCTAATGTGCAAACAAGCTCTAAATCATAAGAGAAGAGCTTATATTTAGAATTTCCAAATATCCCCCAAGAGTATGAGAAATTACGAAAACCAAACCGCTAAATAAAAAAGCTACTGCAAAGGTATCTACAAACCTTACTTTCTAGCTTCATCATGTTCTAAGAACAACTCCATTTTTCTTTGGTGTGGGTCCACCTTTAATCAATCTAATAATTTCACACCCACTTTGCGCCCACCTTGACAGGAACAAAACAAGATTTTGCACTGTTGGATTTTATATATAAAAAGAAAATATTGTACGTATTACCCAATCCAATATGTGTCCACCTGCTTCGGGCTGCTCTTGGATCAAGTGATAGAAAGCCCGAAGCCTAGCCCGACTTGGTTTAAATAATGAGTCCTTGTAATTTAGTGATAATTTGTCTAAAAAGTCGATACATATGAAAAGAAAAAACCAATTTAACCCAACTCGATCGATTGGGTAAATTGACGCGCATGGTCTTTACATTTATGTCCTTCGTCGGGCTCGAACATGATATGGACCAATTTGTCTAAAGTTGGTCCAACATGGATATGCCTCAGCACTGGCCCAAACCCACCCAAGGATACCCCTAATCCCCAACCAGGCAACCACCTCAGGGCCAAATGACTCAACCCAAGAACCCATCGATCCCTGATGCGTGTGTGTGAAAAAAAAGGTGCCAACACAACTCAGCCCAAAATAATATGACACTGTTTTAGTAAAAAAACAAAAAATAAAAAAAGTGACCTTTCCATGGGAATTCCTACTCGCATGACAATCACAAGCGGCAGCCTAGCAGGAGCAGCTGCTTCTGTGAGCTTATTAAAACGTTTGAATTTTTTATTTTTTTATTTTTTACCCCAGCCTCCTTGAGCCCGCATGCATATCAAGAAGCAGTTCACTTAAATATAAAAGGAGCTCGTACAAGCAGAAAGAAAGCCTACACAAGTAAAAAAGGAGCTCGCACAAGGGGAAAGTGGTGACGTATCCGTGATTCGAACCACGGGCAGCCCGGTAAAAACTGACACTCCTTATCACTCGGGTAAAACGTCGTTCTTTACAACATTAAAAGTTAAACCAAGTATGAAAATGGTTGTTGGAGTTCAGGAGATTTTTCCAAATGTTTTACCATCCTGTAATTCTTACCAAAACATATAACACATTTTGAGTGACTATGCCTCAAGTGGTTAAGTATTTTTAGAACCAAGAAACAACAATGATTAAAAAATAGAGGAGGATGTGAGCCCATGCATGTTCGGCTACACACCCATGAGTAGCTCTGAGGACTATTGCGATAGAAACAGTCAATTATGGTAACATGGAAAACATTGCACTATTGTGATACAAATAGTCAATTATTAAAAAAATGTTAAACTAAAATTCAAGTCTTCTTTGAAACTATTAGTATCGAACTAACCTCAATATTTACACATGAAACATAGTTCAAGGTAATAATGATGAAACCTTGGAATTGTACCGAGCGGTGTGGATATTTTACATGCCACATTGGCTATTAATCAGCTCAAATCCACAATCTTGCTCCACATGAACCTTTTTAATAGTAAGAAAAAACCAAAATAAACGTTTGATACAGCTGATTTAAATAATCATGTTATTATTTCAGGTCATATGGATAAAAAATGGACCAATTTGGACCTATATAGTTTTTTTGTTTTCTTTTCTCAAAAATATTTTGGTACCCCAGCCAAGGGGGTTGAGATCCAAATGAGAGCCCGCATACACATGGGAAGAGAGCCCACTCAAGTGGGAAGGAGGCCTGCATAAGTTTGAAGAAAGTTCACACAAGTAGAAAAGGAGCCCGCACAAGCGAAAAAAGATGAGCCCGTACGTGCGATTTGAACCTCATAGGTAAGAACTGACGCTCATTGCATTTAGGTATCACATGGATAGCTAATGTGGTGACTGCTATGCATTGCCATAAATACTCACTTTGTTGGAAGTGATATTTTCTGTTCAATTGATTCTGCCATGTCTGTGCCACAAGTTTGTTTGTATTTTGAAGACAATCTTTCAGATATTGAAGTGCTAACTGATTATTGGTGCAGAAACTTTTTTTTTTTTAGAAAAAATGTAGGTTAGTCTTTACTCTTTAGGGCATATTTGACAACGGTCCATGCTAAGAGAGAAAGCCATGGTCCTCTGTATTCTCTGCATCTTCAAAGAATCCTTGATAAAGAGTGCCATGTTTAGCTGTTTTGGCACCCGCTGTGCATTAACTGTGAACATTAATGAGGTTTTGGTACATATCTCGAAATATAAGATGAATCAACAGCTGAAATTTGATCACCTTGTCGTGTCTGACATTCCCGAAATAATGAACGGTTCCGATCTTGATTATGGACCCCACAGAAACCAAAAAACCTAAAAAAATGACTATCTTTGCACCTATGTACATTAACGGTTAACTTTAATGAGGTTTTGGCACACATCTCGAGATATAAGATGATTTAACGGCTGATATTTGGTGAGGTGGCGGTTTTGGAGTTTTTAAATGTGACTAACGACTTAGATCTTGAGTAGGGAATCTAAAAGATATATTCCCAAAGCAAGAACTTATTAGGGCCATAATAACGTTAGAACCGTCACTGTGCCAGACGGTTTCACTGTCCGTGACTAATTTACATATGTCTCAAGATCTAAGATGAATTAATGGCTAAATTTTGGGACATTGCCGTTATGGACCTTCTTAACACAATCATCGGTTCAGATCTTGATTGTAGAGTCCATACAAACAAAAAAAATTCAAAAACCGGACTGGTTAAAATTAACACCCGATGCTACTGTAGCTCTGCCTTTCCATCGATGCGCGGAATCAACGGATCCGAAGGGGGGAGGTCAGACGTCCAGAATATTTGCTTCCAACGCTTTCTCTCGTCCACTCTCTCCAAATCCACGCACATTCAAACAGTGAAAATCCACAATCGCGCCGAAACACACGAGGATTCCTCTTGTGTGACCGTTGCCAAACGTGCCCTTAGTCTAAGAAGCCCTGCTACAAGGTCCGATGGGGAGCCCGGGCTGTGGCACGCCTCCCCATGACAGCCGTTGCATTGGCCCTGTAGACTTTTTCCAGTCTAAGAAGAGAAGGTAATGGACTCGTAAAAGAATCTTCACTGACAAAAAAATGAGAGCTCTGTCTCCTATCCTTCTTGGTCGTTGCAATAGAAAGGTCAGGCACAGGACTTGGAAAAACTTAAGATGATAGAACCCACAGAGGGCAGGATGATCACCATGTGCTCGTGACTCATGAGTCACATCTCACTCGACCAAGTCAATATATATATTTGAATCTTGACCAAGTCAATATATATATTTTAAAATATTTCAATGGCTTATTTAGGGATCTCATGGAGAGATTTTAGGCTTTTGAGTGAAAGATGATTCTTGATGAAGAGATTTTAGGTATTTTGAGTGTGTAATAGATATAGAGATTTTAGGGATAAGGGCAACTCCGGAAATAACATTGCAAAAAATTTGAGGTTGCGCCACGTGTCATTATGTGAGGAAGTGTATACATCCCTTTAGTAATATAGACTAGCAAAACCCCGTGGATAACCACGAAACCACCAAATGCACAGACTGAGTTGAATTATTTTTAATAAATTTAATAATTAGTAAACTTGTGAGTCCTTTTTTTTTTTTTTTTGCTAATTTGATCTTTATTTTTTTTTCCAAATGTTTTGTTCTTTAGATGATGCATGAATTGATTAAGAAAGATCAAATAATCATATACCTAACAAATTGACCTGATATATTTAAGTGGGACCAAGATGAATAGGTCCATCATCTCTATTCTAACCGTTCATAAAATCATATGATGAGGGCTGGGACCCATTAATTGATTGATAAAGATCAAATGATCATAGACCTCTCAAATTGACCAAACCTAACCTATTTAAGTGGAACCCCCCCGAGATGAATGGGGTCCACCATCTATATTCTAACCGCCCATAAAATCATATTATGCGGAATGGGACCTATGAATTGATTAAGAAAGATCAAAGGATCAAATGATCGTAGACCTAACAAATTGACCTAATATATTTAAGTGGGACCCAGATGAATGGGGTCCACCATCTTTATTCTAACCGTCCATAAAATCAAATGTTGCGGGCCGGGACCCATTAATTGATTGATAAAGATCAAATGATGAAATAATCATTGACCTCTCAAATTGACCAAACCTAGCCTACTTAAGTGGGACCCCCAAGATGAATGGGGTCCACCATCTATATTCTAACCGTCCATAAAACCATATGATGCAGGCTGGGACTCATGAATTGCTTGATAAATATCAAATGATCATAGACCTCACAAATTGACCAAACCTAACCTATTTAAGTGGAAACCCCCAGATGAATGGGGTCCACCATCTCTTTTCTAACCGTCCATAAAACCATATTATGCGGGATGGGACCCATGAATAGATTAAGAAAGATCAAAGGATCAAATGATCGCAGACCTAACAAATTGACCAAATATTTTTAAGTGGGACCCAGATGAATGGGGTCCACTATCTTTATTCTAACCGTCTATAAAATCAAATGATGCAGGCCGGGACCCATGAATTGATTGATAAAGATCAAATGATTATAGACCTCTCAAATTGACCAAACCTGACCTATTTAAGTGGGACCCCCCAAGATGAATGGGGTCCACCATCTATATTCTAACCGCCCATGAAATAATCTGATGCGGGCTGGGACCTATGAATTGCTTGATAATGATCAAAGTATTAAATGATCATAGACCTCACAAATTGACCAAACCTAACCTATTTAAGTGGAACCCCCTGGATGAATGGGGTCCACCATCTTTATTCTAACCGTCCATAAAATCATATTATGCGGGATGGGACCCATGAATTGATTTAAAAAGATTAAAGGATCAAATAATCGTAGACCTAACAAATTGATCAAATATGTTTAAGTGAGACCCAGATGAATGGGGACCACCATCTTTATTCTAACCGTCCATAAAATCATATGATGCGGGCCGGGACCCATGAATTGATTGATAAAGTTCAAATGATCATAGACCTCATAAATTGACAAAAACTAATTTATTTAAGTGGGACCCCAAAGATGAATGGAGTCCACCATCTATATTCTAACCGTTCATAAAACCATATGATGCGGGCTGGGACCCATGAATTGCTTGATAAAGGTCAAAGGATCAAATGATCATAGACCTCACAAATTGACCAAACCTAACCTATTTAAGTGAAACCCCCCAAATGAATGGGGTCCACCATCTCTATTTTAACCATCTCTATTCTAACCGTCCATAAAACCATATTATGCGGGATGAGACTCATGAATTGACTAAGAAAGATCAAATGATCAAATGATCATAGACCTAACCAATTAAACAAATATTTTTAAGTGGGACCCAGATGAATGGGGTTCACCATTTTTATTCTAACCGTCCATAAAATCAAATGATGCGGGCCGGGACCCATGAATTGATTGATAAAGATCAAATGATCAAATGATCATAGACCTCTCAAATTGACCAAACCTGACCTATTTAAGTGAGACCCCCAAGATGAATGGGGTCCACCATCTATATTCTAACCGTCCATGAAATAATCTGATGCGGGCTGGGACCCGTGAATTGCTTGATAATGATCAAAGTATTAAATGATCATAGACCTCACAAATTGACCAAACCTAACTTATTTAAGTGGAACCCCCAAATGAATGGGGTCCACCATCTTTATTCTAACCGTCCATAAAACCATATTATGCGGGATGGGACCCATGAACTGATTTAAAAAGATTAAATGATCATAGACCTAACAAATTGATCAAATATGTTTAAGTGAGACCCAGATGAATGGTGTCCACCATCTCTATTCTAACCGTCCATAAAATCATATGATGCGGGCCGGGACCCATTAATTGATTGATAAAGTTCAAATGATCATAGACCTCATAAATTGACCAAACCTAATTTATTTAAGTGGGACCCCAAAGATGAATGGAGTCCACCATCTATATTCTAACCGTTCATAAAACCATATGATGCGGGCTGGGACCCATAAATTGCTTGATAAAGGTCAAATGGTCAAATGATCATAGACCTCACAAATTGACCAAACCTAACATATTTAAGTGAAACCACCCCAAATGAATGGGGTCCACCATCTCTATTTTAACCATCTCTATTCCAACCGTCCATAAAATCATATTATGCGGGATGGGACCCATGAATTGATTAAGAAATATCAAAGGATCAAATGATCATAGACCTAACAAATTGACCAAATATTTTTAAGTGGGACCCAGATGAATAGGGTAAAATCAAATGATGCGGGCCGGGACCCATGAATTGATTGATATAAATTTAGCACATCTGGTGTGTTGGCTTATTTAGGGATCTCATGGAGAGATTTTAGGCTTTTGAGTGGAAGATGATTCTTGATGGAGAGATTTTAGGTATTTTGAGTGTGTAATAGATATAGAGATTTTAGGGATAAGGGCAACTCCGGAAATAACATTGCAAAAAATTTGAGGTTGCGCCACGTGTCATTATGTGAGGAAGTGTATACATCCCTTTAGTAATATAGATAAAGGTCAAATGGTCAAATGATCATAGACCTCACAAATTGACCAAACCTAACCTATATAAGTGAAACCACCCCAAATGAATGGGGTCCACCATCTCTATTTTAACCATCTATATTCTAACCGTCCATAAAATCATATTATGCGGGATGGGACCCATGAATTGATTAAAAAATATCAAAGGATCAAATGATCATAGACCTAATAAATTGACCAAATATTTTTAAGTGGGACCCAGATGAATGGGGTAAAATCAAATGATGCGGGCCGGGACCCATGAATTGATTGATATAAATTTAGCACATCTGGTGTGTTGGCTTATCTAGGGATCTCATGGAGAGATTGTAGGCTTTTGAGTGGAAGATGATTCTTGATGGAGAGATTTTAGGTATTTTGAGTGTGTAATAGTTATAGAGATTTTAGGGATAAGGGCAACTCCGGAAATAACATTGCAAAAAATTTGAGGTTGCGCCACGTGTCATTATGTGAGGAAGTGTATACATCCCTTTAGTAATATAGATAAAGGTCAAATGGTCAAATGATCATAGACCTCACAAATTGACCAAACCTAATCTATTTAAGTGAAACCACCCCAAATGAATGGGGTCCACCATCTCTATTTTAACCATCTATATTCTAACCGTCCATAAAATCATATTATGGGGGATGGGACCCATGAATTGATTAAAAAATATCAAAGGATCAAATGATCATAGACCTAACAAATTGACCAAATATTTTTAAGTGGGACCCAGATGAATGGGGTAAAATCAAATGATGCGGGCCGGGACCCATGAATTGATTGATATAAATTTAGCACATCTGGTGTGTTGGCTTATTTAGGGATCTCATGGAGAGATTTTAGGCTTTTGAGTGGAAGATGATTCTTGATTGAGAGATTTTAGGTATTTTGAGTGTGTAATAGATATAGAGATTTTAGGGATAAGGGCAACTCCGGAAATAACATTGCAAAAAATTTGAGGTTGCGCCACGTGTCATTATGTGAGGAAGTGTATACATCCCTTTAGTAATATAGATAAAGGTCAAATGGTCAAATGATCATAGACCTCACAAATTGACCAAACCTAACCTATTTAAGTGAAACCACCCCAAATGAATGGGGTCCACCATCTCTATTTTAACCATCTATATTCTAATCGTCCATAAAATCATATTATGCGGGATGGGACCCATGAATTGATTAAAAAATATCAAAGGATCAAATGATCATAGACCTAACAAATTGACCAAATATTTTTAAGTGGGACCCAGATGAATAGGGTAAAATCAAATGATGCGGGCCGGGACCCATGAATTGATTGATATAAATTTAGCACATCTGGTGTGTTGGCTTATCTAGGTATCTCATGGAGAGATTTTAGGCTTTTGAGTGGAAGATGATTCTTGATGGAGAGATTTTAGGTATTTTGAGTGTGTAATAGATATAGAGATTTTAGGGATAAGGGCAACTCCGGAAATAACATTGCAAAAAATTTGAGGTTGCGCCACGTGTCATTATGTGAGGAAGTGTATACATCCCTTTAGTAATATAGATAAAGGTCAAATGGTCAAATGATCATAGACCTCACAAATTTACCAAACCTAATCTATTTAAGTGAAACCACCCCAAATGAATGGGGTCCACCATCTCTATTTTAACCATCTATATTCTAACCGTCCATAAAATCATATTATGCGGGATGGGACCCATGAATTGATTAAAAAATATCAAAGGATCAAATGATCATAGACCTAACAAATTGACCAAATATTTTTAAGTGGGACCCAGATGAATGGGGTAAAATCAAATGATGCGGGCCGGGACCCATGAATTGATTGATATAAATTTAGCACATCTGGTGTGTTGGCTTATTTAGGGATCTCATGGAGAGATTGTAGGCTTTTGAGTGGAAGATGATTCTTGATGGAGAGATTTTAGGTATAACCTATTTAAGTGAAACCACCCCAAATGAATGGGGTCCACCATCTCTATTTTAACCATCTATATTCTAACCGTCCATAAAATCATATTATGCGGGATGGGACCCATGAATTGATTAAAAAATATCAAAGGATCAAATGATCATAGACCTAACAAATTGACCAAATATTTTTAAGTGGGACCCAGATGAATGGGGTAAAATCAAATGATGCGGGCCGGGACCCATGAATTGATTGATATAAATTTAGCACATCTGGTGTGTTGGCTTATCTAGGGATCTCATGGAGAGATTTTAGGCTTTTGAGTGGAAGATGATTCTTGATGGAGAGATTTTAGGTATTTTGAGTGTGTAATAGATATAGAGATTTTAGGGATAAGGGCAACTCCGGAAATAACATTGCAAAAAATTTGAGGTTGCGCCACGTGTCATTATGTGAGGAAGTGTATACATCCCTTTAGTAATATAGATAAAGGTCAAATGGTCAAATGATCATAGACCTCACAAATTGACCAAACCTAATCTATTTAAGTGAAACCACCCCAAATGAATGGGGTCCACCATCTCTATTTTAACCATCTATATTCTAACCGTCCATAAAATCATATTATGCGGGATGGGACCCATGAATTGATTAAAAAGTATCAAAGGATCAAATGATCATAGACCTAACAAATTGACCAAATATTTTTAAGTGGGACCCAGATGAATGGGGTAAAATCAAATGATGCGGGCCGGGACCCATGAATTGATTGATATAAATTTAGCACATCTGGTGTGTTGGCTTATTTAGGGATCTCATGGAGAGATTGTAGGCTTTTGAGTGGAAGATGATTCTTGATGGAGAGATTTTAGGTATTTTGAGTGTGTAATAGATATAGAGATTTTAGGGATAAGGGCAACTCCGGAAATAACATTGCAAAAAATTTGAGGTTGCGCCACGTGTCATTATGTGAGGAAGTGTATACATCCCTTTAGTAATACTAGCGCTTCGGGGCCCACGCCCAACGCGGGCCTTTATCAATGAAAGATAAACACACATTCGGTTCAATGTAAAAAAAATTGAACTAAATTTTAAGTTTTCACTTGTTTAATAATTGTCACTTTGTTTGATGTTATAAGTAGAAAATAAAATTACTAAGCTCACACTAATGGGATCGTGAGAGGAAATTTGGAAAAAGAAATTGATTTTATTTGAAACTTAAAATTAGGTGAACTTTTAGATTTTATGGCTATGATTTGGGTATCAAAGTATTTCTCTTCTCTCCTAATTTTTCTCCCCATATTTCTCTCCACTCTACCAACTCAAAATCCCTAGTTTATCTGCATTTTTTCTCCCATTCCTATTTTAATGGCCCACTGTTAAATGATCACTCCCTATTTTAATGGGCCCACTATTAAATGATCACTAAAGAGGCTTAAATTTTTTTAAATAATATTAATAAAAAAAATGAATGTAAAAAATAAAAAAATTTCTAAATAAACCAGCCTCTTCATCAAATAATAATAATATTAAAACTACACGACAGTAATAAATAATATTAATAAAAAAGGAATGAACTCGTCATCAAAATATAATAATAAAAATAGAACTACATGATAAAAATAAATAATACTAATAAAGAAGGAATGAATGTAAAAAAAAAAAACTGGTCGGTCATAGGCCAGGTTACAGAAGGTGGGCCCCACCTCTAACCTGACCCGAAGTGGACCGACCCGCCCTATATTCATCAAAGGGATTGGGTTCATTTTAAAATTGGAGAAATGATGTGAATGTAGAAATTAACTACACTTAGTTTTAAAAAAATCAATTCTCCTATTATCTCCTAATTTTCCTATCATTCTCTTTAAAATTACTAAGATGTTTCTTGACGATAATATTGGATGAACTGGATGCAACCCATAATCTATTTTAAAATAGAAAATGTTAATCGATAACATCACCATTTTAATATCAATAAAAAAATCAACAAACAAACAACATCTTAGTTCATGGCCCTTATTATACAAGAACCCATTCTCCCCACCACCCTCACCCATTGCCGGCTCAGTAAACCTCCTCCCATAGAACCTCAAAAAGTTCAAAGAATCGACCCTGGGCTCACCCAAAGGCATCCCACCTTCCAACATTGCCACCACAGTAGCCATACTCGGTGTTAGGATCGTCTCCTCATGGACGCAACAAAGCGCAATTCTCGTCACCCGACCTTCCAATCTCGGATCCGCCAGCTCCAAATACTTCCCTTGCTCGTGCATCTCCAAAGCAAACAGAGGAAAGTAATCAGTCTCAGACCCAGAGGAGGAAGATGACCCACCACTCTCCTCTCCATGGCGAGAACAATTCTTCCTTCCCCGTGTAATCTCCAGCAGAACCATTCCATAACTGTACACATCGGTCCGGTCGGAAATAGCCGAATTGGTTAGCCATTCGGGCGCGAGATACCCACGAGTTCATCTCATGGTGGTGAATAGATTGGAATGCTCTGGAGTCATTAACTTGGACGTACAGCCCAAAATCAGATATCTTCACCTGGGAATGATCATGCAGCAGAATGTCTTCTGGCTTGATGTCGCAATGGATGATCTTGTGCTCGCACCCACCATGCAAATAGGCTAATCCACTTGCTGTTCCAAGCGCGAAAAAAAAAAAACAAACAAACAAAAATAGATCAAATGAAAACAATCAACACAGATTGATGTGTGTGTGAAGGTGGGTGTAGTGTGCAGGGGAGGAGAAGAAAAGGAAAAAAGAAAGAAAGAGAATGGAAGATGATGGATGGGGCAAAGGGGCTGTGAAGGTGTGTTGGTGAGTGTGGTGCGCAGGGGAGGAGAAGAAAATGAAAAAAGAAAAGAAAGAGAAAGGAAGATGATGGATGGGGTGCAGGGGCTGTGGCAGGTGGGTGCTGTGGCTGTGCGTGGGTTTAGGTGTAGGGAGAAGAAGAAGGAGGGAGAAGAGAAAGAAAGGAAAAAAAAGATAAAAGAAGATGGGGCGTGCAGGTGGGTACGGGCGCAATGGGTGTCCAGTGAAGAAGAAGAATGAGGAAGAGAAAGAAAAGAGAAAAGAAATAAGGGTGTGCAGTGCAGGGAAAGGGGAAGAAGACAGGGAGAGAAGAAAGAAAGAGGGGGAGTTGCTGTTGTGGCAGATGCAATGCAAAGAGAGGTGGGGATGCTCCTACCTGGTTTGGAGTCCGGTGCCGAGGGGGAAGGCGCGCGATCCACATGCGGCTGTGGAGGGTGAACGTAGGAGGAAGAAGAAGATGGGGAAGAAGAGAAGATGATGCAGGCGCAGGCAGAGGTGCAGTGTGTGCGGTGGGTGAATAAGGAAAAGAAGAAGAAGGAGATTTTAGGAGATAAGTTTGGGATAGAAATGTAGAAAGAGAGATTTTAGGGGAAATAATTAAAAAGAGGGAAGGGCAATTTCGGAATGTGATATGGCAAAAAGTTTGAGGTTCTGCCACGTGTCGCTCCCACACGAACTCACCTGCTGTCTTTTATTATATAATAGATAGTTATAATGGGGTTATGATAGTCTTTTGTCTTTAGTGGCTTGATAAAGACTTTGACTTTTTATGTAAAAAAACATATATATATTTTTTGTCATTTAGCAGATTGAAGGTGTTCATTTTTACTTTTTTTTTTAAAAAAAGGGGGAGTTTTGAATTTCTATACTTTTGATATGACCCTCTAATCTTTTCATGCCCGGCAAATGGAAGCTTTACTTCCCCTTCACTTTACCAAATGGGTGCAACATGAGCTTCTTTTTTTTTTTCTTTCTTTCAAGGAAGTACTTTTAAAGGGCACGTCTGTGTAAATGGTTTTCCACCGAATTAGAAAGGAAAAGTAGAGACTTTTTTTTTTTCAAAAATGTGTTAGCCTGGCCAAGCCTTTTAAGATTGTTTTGGCACAGGCATGGTCCACTAGTAATTGGGCCAGCAAATCAAGCCCAAATCCAGTCCAACAGGCCACATTTGGGTTGGGCTGTTCTGGTCCATGAGCACTCTACCCATCTCCAGATGTAGTCAGGGGTCCATAGACATAAAAACATCCCTATCATCATCTAATTAAGAAGAGAATAACACCTGATCTAATGGTTTGTTTTAATAAAAATAGATGAGGGGCCAGCAGCCCAGCTTAGATATTCTGTGAGGATGCCGGCTCCCCCATCATGATTCCTCTTTAAAAGACATATAAAACAACATTAAACTTCCATTGTTAATGATTTTTAACTTTCAAAGGGTCTTACACATCATCTTCACGGTTTTAAATAAAGTACACTTCAAAAATATTAAAACCCGCAAAATGGGATTACTATTAATTAATCAAAGTCACTCATTCCACATGCCCTAACCAATTAGCACCCATCTAAATTTTATATGTAATCCAAACTAGGCCTTTATGCCAGTATCCATTTATCACATTTAAAATGATTTGTTTAAAGGTCTCCTTTTGGATAAGGGACGTCATTCAAAAAATCAGCCCCATAGTATTAGCGTAGCCTTTGACTAGTATTTCTTAATCCTTAATTTTTTTAAAGATTCAATCCAACAATGAGTGAAGGTCCCATGAGCATAAAAATATTGGAATCGTGGCGGATCATTGGGGGTAAGATTGGGAAAGGAGTTGCACGGATCAAAGGTAAGACCGATTGATCCCTATACAAGTGGACTACCTCCTCCGATTAGAGAAATGGTACGCTAATTGCCTGCAGTTGGAGAAGAAAAAAAAAGGAGAATTTAAACACAGTGTAGTTTTCAAAGTGACTTATGTTTTTGGATATTTCAACTAATTGTATGCATATATAAAACCTTGAGATATCACATTGTATTACAAGAAATGGACTTTTGGCATCATGGCTTCAAATATCGCTATAGATATCTTAATCAAAGAAAACCCTCATAGCGTATTAGGTGTGTTTGCATAATTTCACATTCAGTTTTTTTTTTTTTTTTTTCGTCAAAGAGGGGTTAGACTCGTAAGAAACCCCAATCATGGGGAAGGAATCCTACTCCCACACGAAGAGGAAACGGGGTAAATTTATAAAGAATAAGGTACCCTACGGATTGGGCAACCCTAAACCTTAAATCAACTTGGCAACCCTTGTGTCTCAATCTCATATTTAGTTGAAAAAGTAAAAAATATAGCCTTTTTAGGATCATATTAGCCTAAGTCAGCCTACATCAATCCTCAAAATTAAATCTCAACCTAAGACGATATTTCTATTAAAATTTATGCATGCAAGCCTATATATATTTTCTAGTACTAAATCAAACATATCATTAAAAAGTAGCAACACAACAACAAGGAACAGACCGGATCGATATTTAAAACTATTGTTTAGTATTGCAGTATTGGTCACTGCAGCCAGGTTTTAAAAGCAATTAACATGGCTAGAGCAGGCCCATTTTTTCTAAGATAACTGTTTAGAAGTTTTATTTCTTGTCGGTAATGCCAATGAGCCATTCTAGATCTGATTCCATGAACCCCCCTTCTCCTTCTTCTGTTGATCAAGACAATAGATCATTAAATACAAATGTGTTTTTTGGAAAAAGTCTCCCTGGATGTACTTTGGGGCTCGGTCCATGGTATCCAGGGTGAGATCTCCAAAGACCGAACCCCAGGTACGGTCAGGGAGCAGGGCTCATGTTTTTGTCCTTTGCAAAGTGGCAAGTGCATGGCTCACGAGATGATCACATCATCCAAATAGACTATTCAAAGGAAGGAATCGGATCCCCTGACATTCTTTCTATTTTTCCACACTTCATGTTCCACGGCATGGTCCGTATAAGAATTCTGACTCTGTCAACTTTCAAAACGTCACATCTTGGGAAATGGGTCACTCTCTTCCTTCAATTTTCAAAATTGATGTACTAGCT
The DNA here is from genome assembly GCA_012931725.1 of Litsea cubeba. NCBI lineage: Eukaryota > Viridiplantae > Streptophyta > Magnoliopsida > Laurales > Lauraceae > Litsea > Litsea cubeba. The sequence goes on along the minus strand of CM022949.1, from coordinate 2,995,080 downwards.
CAAGTGCAAGCTGGGGAGCAGACCAAACTTGAATCCTAAAATGACCCAACCTTGCTTGATTCGGGTCAGTCTTATTCGAGTTTGGTCAAGTTGAAGCCTAGATTTTGAAATCTATCTCAAATTAAGGATACCTTCAATTTTTTTTTCTAGATGGATGAGTGGTAAATAACTCGTGAGACAACTTAGGTCTTCAAGGATGGACCCGGGCAACTATTATGAGATGAGACCCTAGCCACTAGGGTGTCTCATGTTTCACGAATTCAGGCTAAATTTGGATTTGTTCTATGATATGCACTGGTCTCATGTTTTTTTTTTTTTTTTCACCAATCCAAACGACACTCTCTAATGAATTGAAATAGAAAAACTTATGTATCAAAAAAATTATTAAACTGATCAAGAGCCACATATCAAGGAATTAGGAATATTTCAATCCTCACCTTCCCTTCCCATGAACTAACCTGGCCCCAAGTGGGCTCTACAAGGCTGCCTAGAAATTGCTTAGATGAGAACGTTGTATCTATACATATTTCATAATTAAAGTATGTTCTATGCAAATATATTTCTTGAAATCTACACTCTTTGAAAAGAAAATTATAAATTAAAATCTTTGGATGCCTGATCCGACCCGTGTCAACCCGAATCATACCCGTGTAAAGAGAACACACATTAGGTGGGCTTAGGACGAGCATTTTCCCATTTCGTCGATTCACATAAGGCTTTAGGATTAGTTCAAATTCCCCTGACCTGACTCACCCCATTAATTTCAACCCCGACTAAGTGGGGGCACGTCTGTTGAATTTGAGCTGATTTACAGCAGATGGACTGGACCACATGATCAAGAATCCACACCAAAATGACAGATAATTCTAGTTATTTTGGAATTTGTCTTCAATCCATCTCCAAGCATTTAATGTAATTGACTTGATAGTAATAAACCCCATGCACCCACACTCCTCTCGGATAATTTAAATATATATATATTTTTTTTAGAGATAGAGATGATCAGTCCGTGACCTCAACTTTCTAGATGATCATTAAAATCTACAGGCACCTTCCATTCCAACTCCCTACTCCAAGCACTAAAGCAGTCAGCACAGTGCCATATGTCTGAACAATTCTTCACAGTGGGCGCCACCCCATGTTCTATTAACCAGTTATCTTGACCGTCCAATTAGATTCATGCAAACGACAAAAAATTAAAGATGAAAATAATGAAAGAAAATTGAATGCTGCAGCTGACCTTCTCCTATTTATTTATATCCACATTGACACCTTCACATGTCCATGCACACAAACCAATCCTTAATGCAGAAGGTTGCATAAAATAAGTCTTCTTTTTGTCTCTCCTTAGTAGAAGAGTCCTCTTCCTCACATGGCACCACCACCCAAAACTCTCCCACATGCAGTCATCTTCCCTTTCATGGCCCAAGGCCACACCATTCCTCTGCTGGACTTCTCTAAGGCCCTCTCACGCAGAGGACTCAGAGTCACCATCCTTACCACCCCTGCAAACTCCTCCTTCATCCTCCAATCCATCTCCGACCACCCCAACATCCTCCTCCATGAGCTCGACTTCCCCATCGTCGACGGCCTCCCGAAAGGCTGCGAAAACACCGACCGCCTCCCCTCCATGGACCTCTACGTCCCCTTCCTTTTTGCCACAAGGCAGCTCCGCCGCCCCTTCCACCGCTTCCTCCGTCAGCTCTCAGACCTCCGGGACCTCCCTATCTTCGTCATCTCCGACTTCTTCCTCGGATGGACGCTCGCCGTGTGCCGGGAGTTCGACGTCCCACGTCTCGTCTTCCACGGCATGGGTGCCTTCTCCATGGCCGTCTGCAAGTCCACTATTGTGCATGCACCGCACAAGCATGCAGAGACTTTTGCCATGCCATGTCTGCCTGAGAGGCTGAAGTTCTCCGTTGTTGACTTGCCTGTAGAGGTCAGAGACTTCGACCCGGAAAGCAATCCGATCTGTAGATTTCTTGTTGATCAGATCGGAGAATCCGATATTGAGAGTTGGGGTGTGGTGGTTAATAGCTCGGTCGAGCTTGAGGGTGATTTTGTGGGGCCTCTCGAATCCTTCTACAAGAATGGAGCCAAGGCTTGGTGCCTTGGACCCATGCTATTATACAATGATGAAGAAGATCAAGACACATGTGTAGAGGGTGAACCAACATGCATCGAATGGTTGAACCAACGTGCCACAGGGTCAGTGATTTATGTGTCATTTGGGACCCAGACGCATATGTCTGATGAGCAGCTTGATGAGGTGGCCATGGGGCTGGAGAGGTCTGGGTGCTCGTTTGTGTGGGCCATCAGATCCAAGACATGGTGTCCCACTAAGGAGATGGAGGAGAGGATCAAGGGGAGAGGGTTGATGGTGAGGGGGTGGGCCCCACAAAGGAGGATCTTGGGTCACCATGCAATAGGTGGGTTCATGAGCCACTGTGGTTGGAACTCAGTGCTGGAGAGCCTGTCGATGGGGGTCCCCATCTTGGCATGGCCTATGATTGCAGAGCAGCGTCTGAATGCAAAGCTTGTGGAAGAGGAATTTGGAGCTGGGGTGAGGATTCCATCTGTTGGGGTGGAGGCCATCATAGGGTGGGCCACCATCTGCAAAGGACTGAAAGAGTTGATGGGGGGAGAGGATGGGAGAAGAGCAAGAGAGAGGGCTCAGGAGTTGGGCCAAGTGGCCAGGCGGGCCACACAAGATGGTGGGTCATCTGAAAAAAGCTTGGATGAGCTAATCAAGCAATTAACTAGTCGTGGTAAATGCTAGTGTCAAACATTAGTGACTGTGTTAAAAGTTTGTTTCTTCATTAATTATATAAGTGTTTGTTAATTGCTATTCAGAGTCTGTTTATGAATGCAAATGTGTGACTTTAGGATATAATTTTCTAAAGCTGTTGTTGTTACTGAAAGTGTATTTGTTTTCTATATATTAAACTATGAAATGTGGTGTTATTCCTGTTATGAACATATATATATCTGTACCATCATGCGTGGTCAAAGTAACCTTTTCTTCTTTGTTGTGGAGTCATGATTTACCTTTGAATAAATGTGTATAAACTATAAAGCCGTGATTGACCTTCAAATAAATGGAGATTTTACCCTATTAACTTAATTGAGTTTAATGTAATCAAGGGCAGTTTGACAGCAACAAAGAGTCTATTCATGTAATCTGACTTGATTTTGGGATGAAATACATGGATTAAGACCGAATTGGGAGTTTTCTCCTTGTGCCTAGAGAATTAAAAGGATGAAGGTATTGTCACCATTACATGGGTTGCGTGATGCCCCAAGAATTAAAAGGATTGAAGGTATTGTCCCCATCAGACAGGACCATCTATAATTTTCTATAATAAAAATCTAAAACCGTCCATGACATAGCAGCCCTATCCTATGGAGGGCTTGATGCAGCACTTTTCTTCTGTTAGCAGGGGCAACTCTCACAAAACTGCGTGATGGGTCTGGACAAAACTGCGTGATGGGTCTGGTCTCTCTCTAGTCTAGGTAGAGAATGCTATGGTAGAAAATCTAATTTTTTAAAAATTGAGATTTTTAAATTTTTTAAATTTATTTTTAAAAATTGAGATATTATGGCGGTCCTGAATCCATTGGTCGGAATCAAGGTGGATCCAGATCTGTTTAGGCAACGGGCTGGGTGAAAAAAAAATCTAAACTTAGACCCATTTACTCATCGGGGCCTTAATAAGGTCTCAAACTCAGTTTTTAACGGGTTGGAATCGGACCGAATCTATTTAGGCAATGGGTGAAAAAAAAATATCCAAATTTAGACCCGTTTATTTATTGGGGCCTCAATAAAGTCCCAAATTTGATTTTTAATGGGACGAAACATCTTTATTTCTCCCAGCTGCTCAAAGTAAATGCTCTATCTTTTTTCGGCTGTTCTAATTTAATTTCCAAAACTCATATTTCAACGAAAAGAAAAAAATATTGCCCTTTGGGATGATTTGGATGTCACAGATATGGGCCATTCAACTATGTCAGCTTGAAAACTGATGGTGACTGGTGACTGGTGAGTAATGAGTGAAATCCAACGGTCAAAGGAGAGTTCCCACTTGGTTGGATGGTTTCATGGAGGTTAATTTCTTCCTTTAAAATATTCAAAGGATGGCCCACCAAATGAATGTAGTCATTAAGAGGATTCCCTCTAAAAAATTGTAAAAGGAGGGAGAGAAAAATCAAAACTGATAAACTAGCTAGTTGTGCTAAATCCTAGTTTCAGCATTAGTAACTACAATAAATGTTAAGGGGCACTATAAAGTGTTGGGTGTTTTTTTTTTAATAAAGTTTATTTTAATTTTTATTTTTATACTGTGTAAGCTGAGGTAGCAACAGTTAATTTGACCAATGAAAATGGCGTTTTTACTTATCAAATGAGACATTTTAGAGAATTTCTATATATATCTATTATACATTTTAGGACAGCCTTTTCCTGTTCCAAAAAATGTCCTATGTGGCACTGTGGCTAAAAGGGGCTAAAGTTAAACATAATTACAACTTTTGCCATCAAGAAAGAAAGATAGGGAGGACACTTGACTGCACGTGGAAGAGAGAGGGAAAAGTAAGAGAGAGAAAATGAATGAGGGAGAGAGAAAATGAATGAGGGAGAGGGGGCGTGGGGGGGCTGATGGGTTTATTTTTTCCTACTAATCTCAATCTCAGCCGTCCATCACACTTTTTTGTGGACCCCATTTTACTATTCATCGCACTGTTTTTCTCAGATAACTAAAATTCAAAAAATAAAAAAGCAGGGGAGCCGGATCCGATTTGGTTGGCCAGAGTGTTAAAAAAAAAGTTAAGAACATTAAAAAAATAATTTTTTTTTAAATTTGGAGTGTAAACTCTTAAATTATAAAAGTTAATAAAATAAAATATTAAAAACCCTAAACATTAAAGCATAAATCATATATACTAAACATAAAAAAAAATATTAAGCTAAATCAAAAATTCTAAGAACACTAAATCCTATAAAGTCGTAAACCCCAAATCCAAATAAGTGAATTTATGAAAAAAAATTTATCGTGCCAACGGCACGGATTACCGCTAGTCTATATAATATGGCAGCTAGGTTTTGAATTCTGAGATATTTTAGACCCTTGGATTTATGTACTTAAATCCAAGGGATATTTTGGACCCTTGGATTTAAGAGAGGAACGCAAAAGGGGGCAGCAAGTTAGAGTTATTTACAGGTATTGCCATCATTTAAAAGAAAATGAGCTAAAAGTTAGAGAAATTCTCAAGTTTTTGCCATCCCCATCTAAAACAAAAGGGGTCAGCAAGTTTGGACCCTTAGATTTAAAAGGAAAATGCAAAAGGGGCAGCAAGTTAGAGTTATTTACAGGTATTGTCATCCCTTTTTTCATTTAAAAGAAAATGGGCTAAAAGTTAGAGAAATTTACAAGTTTTTGCCATCCCAATCAAAAGCGAAAAGGGTCAGCAAGTTTGAGTTATTTACAGGTATTGCCATCCCTTCTTCATTTAAAAAAAAAGGCACTACTTCATTAATGATGAGATGGGACCAAGATAAGAAGATGAGATGAGCAAATTGGGGGAAAGATTTCATGATTCAGTTTTATTAAGAATAAATGAATGAATGGAATTATATCATTTGGCAATCAATTAGACTTTTTTGGTGGAATCCATTTTATGGTTGGACTTGCTTTCGATATGCACGGAACCTAGGTTCGGTCTGTCTGAAGCATATCCAGGTCCGATGGTGCGTCGTACCTTCAGGCACGGAAAATTTCTAATATATTTATATAATCTATCGTTCTTAGGTAAGCCTATCGCCATCGTGTGTTAGTTTAAAATCTAATTAGAGAGGATTGACTTTAAGATATGGTTTTATGAAAATGTGATTGTTCTAAAGTTATTGTTGTCATTGATAGTGTATTTGTTCTCTGTTATTCACACAGTTAAGAGATGAAATGTTTTGGTTTACTTGTTAGATAATCTGTATTCTGTAACATTCATGTTAAAATTGACCTTTTGTTCTTTGCTGATGTGATATGGTATGTCAATATACAATTCAATGCACATGTCACATTTTTCCAAAAGAAGTAGAATATAGAGCTGTGATTGACCTTCAATTCTAATTAATGGAGCTGTTCCCCAATTAAAGAAAGGGCGGTTTAGTGACCAAGGGCAATCAAACAGCAATAAGGAGTCCACTCATTCAACCTATCTTTATTTTGTGGTAAAACAAAAAGTCTACATGGACTAACTCATGGAGTTAGTCCATGGACAGACCCCATGATTTTGGGGGGAAAATCACCTAATGTCAGGTGATTTTCCCCCAAAACCATGGGGTTAGTCCATGGATCGGTCCATGGGTTAGTCCGTGTAGCAGGACTCGTGGTAAAATGCATGGATCATGACAGAATAGGGAGTTTTTGTTTTTATTTTTTCTGTTGCTAAGAAAGATGATTATATTAACACAGAGAAGAAAAGTCACATACAAACAAAACAGAAGCCCCAAAACCATCAGACTACATTAATCCTACTAATACTATTTGAAACAGAAGACACTGTAGCAGCTGGTGTGTGATGAGTGAGTTTCTCTGAATCTCCAAAAAAACATATTCATCAACTCATCATCCAAAAGGGTAAAAGGTAGAGGTATTTGCCTTCATGCACAATCTTCTTTTCCTGCTAACAAATGTAAAGCCTGAATGTAAATAAGAAGAGAGTGAGTGAACAACACAGTAGAGGTGGCTTGGGCTTAGACTGCGGTCAGCAATTTGATGGCTTCCCTTGTTTCAAAAAGAGACTTTCTAGGAAAAGTACAGATCAAGTAGTGAGTTTTTTCCATAAACCCATAAAAGCCAGGAGGGCAAATGATTATTAATTAACAATTGGAAGATAGTATAACAGTCATCCTCTGTGATGACATTAGTCAACTGTCACTTGCAACATAACCTGAGCCCCCTCCAAGAGAGCTCCAATTTTTGCCTCTAAGGTTGAAGATACATACATTGGGCCAGAAAAGGCAGTGATGAGATTTCTATTATGGTTGCCTATGATGCCTCTGTTGTGATCGTGTGTGCAGAAGCGTGCAATCAACAAGCAATCAGACAAGCCAGACAAGAGGAGAACACAGTTTTACGTGGTTCGGTGATTTCACACCTACGTCCACGAACAAAGCCCGTCTTCTTCTTAGTTTTCACTAATCAGAGTTTTCTCCCATACATCTAGGGTTACAACCACAAAGGATAATATATAGGAAACTCAAATACTAAACTACCCTTGAACCCTAATTACATTGGGCCTACAAAACAAGCCAAAACCCAAAACCCATAAACCTAATAAATCTCCACCTTGGCGAGATTTGCAGGCCACAATTTTCCACCTTGGCATGCAATGACACGCCTCCAAATGCGCCCGTAGGCGCCAGTACCTGAAAGTGCTCAAACTCGCAGGATGTTGATCAAGTCTAAGCAATGCTTAAACTTGACCCCAGTCACAACCTTAGTCAGCATATCTGCGGGGTTATCAGCTGTCGCAATCTTCTTAAGGAGTATATCTCCCTCATCAACAATCTCCCGCACAAAATGATACCGTACGTCGATGTGTTTCGTACGTGAATGATGAACTTGATCCTTTGCCAAACAAATTGCACTCTGACTATCACAATGGACATCAATGTGCTTCTGAAAGATCCCCATGTCATCAAGCAAACCTTGAAGCCAAATAGCCTCCTTAATGGCCTCTGTCACCGCCATGTATTCTGCCTCAGTAGTCGACAAAGCAACTGTAGACTGTAACGTTGACCTCCAACTCACCGGTCCCCTTGCAAGAGTGAACACATAACCTGTAGTAGACAAACCAACATCCACGGTACCCAGAATATACCGTAGGATCCATTTCACCGCTTGCCAGTGCCCTTTTCCTGGATCATGCATATATCTGCTTACTATACTGACAGCTTGTGAAATGTCGGGCCTAGTACACACCATCGCATACATCAAACTACCAACAGCACTATGATAAGGAACCTGAGCCATGTACTGACGTTCATCATCTGTGCTAGGAGACATAGCAGCGCTAAGCATGAAGTGAGAAGCAAGTGGTGTACTCACAGGTTTTGTTTTTGCATCCATACCAAAACGCTGTAGTACCTTCTTCAAATATTGTTTCTGTGATAGACAAACCTTGCCTTGCACCCTGTCTCTCTGAATTTCCATACCAAGTATCTTCTTGGCTTCACCCAAATCCTTCATTTCAAATTCATTACTCATCTGAGTCTTCAATTTTTCAATCTCCACCTTGCTCTTAGAAGCTATAAGCATATCATCGACATATAAGAGCAAATAAATGAAGGTTCCATTTCGTAGTTTGCGATAGTAGACACAATGATCAAAAGAACTCCGTGTGTACTTCTGGCCAATCATAAACTTATCAAATCGTTTGTACCACTGTCTCGGAGATTGTTTCAAACCATACAACGATTTTTTCAGTTTACAAGCCAAATGTTCTTTACCAGCAGCCTTATACCCATCTGGTTGGGTCATGTAGATCTCCTCATTCAAATCACCATGCAAAAATGCAGTTTTAACATCGAGTTGCACTAACTCAAGATCAAATTGTGCCACCAAGGCTAACAAAATACGAATAGAAGAATGCTTCACAACGGGAGAGAATACCTCATTGTAGTCAATGCCTTCCTTCTGTGCGTAGCCTTTAGCCACCAATCTAGCCTTGTACCTGACACTGTCCTTTCCTGGAGATCCTTCCTTCATGGTGTAGACCCATTTGCACCCAATTGCTTTCTTCCCCTTAGGTAACTGTACTAGCTCCCAAGTGTCATTCTTATGAAGAGATTTCATTTCCTCATCCATTGCATTCTGCCACTCTACACTTTCTGAATGCCTATTTGCTTCTTTGTAGGTAGTAGGAACACATTCTTCAACCATTGGAAGTGCATATGCCACCATGTCAGTGAACCGTTGAGGTTTTCGAATATTCCTTTTTGGTTTACTGGCTGCAATAGAATCTTCTTCTTCTTGCTCTTGTAGAGGCTTTTGAGCTGGAGTCTCCTCCTCATCTGTATCATCACCCTCTAACTCAACTGGGACGATATCAAACTCCACCTGCTTCGATTTACCATTGGCCTTGCTTTCCTCCTGAGAGTCATTTTGCTTGTTCTGTTTACACATAGCAGCTTCATCAAAAGTCACATCCCTGCTAAGAACAAGTTTCTTTGAATCTGGACACCATAGCCGGTATCCTTTCACACCACTGCTGAAACCCAAGAATATAGCTTTCTTGGCCCTTGGATCCAACTTACTCTCTGTGACATGGAAATAAGCAGGACAACCAAATATATGCAATTTATCATAATCAGTTGCGGGTTTTCCAGACCATACCTCAATGGGTGTTTTACCCTCGATCGCAGCAGAAGGCAACCTATTGATGAGATGACAAGCATAAGCAACGGCCTCACCCCAAAACGCTTTGCCTAATCCAGAATTAGACAACATACACCGAACTTTCTCCAATATAGTGCGGTTCATGCGTTCTGCCACCCCATTCTGTTGCGGAGTCCCACTAATTGTGAAATGCCTCACGATCCCCTCATCCTGACATACTTTCAAGAACGGATCAGACTTGTACTCTCCACCATTATCTGACCTAAGCCTTTTGATCTTTCTGCCAGTCTGTGTTTCAATCATTTTCTTCCACTTCAAGAACACATTCAAAACTTCATCCTTGTGCTTCATGATGTACACCCATACTCTTCTGGAGAAGTCATCAACGAATGTAACAAAGTAGTGCATACCTCCCAAAGATGCCACTTTGGTAGGACCCCATACATCCGAATGAACATAGTCTAGTGTGCCTTGAGTGCGATGGATCGCGGTGCCAAACTTCACTTTTGTCTGCTTGCCAAAAACACAATGTTCACAAAATCCCAACTTGCAGGTCTTTGCACCTTGCAATAAGCCTTGCTTAACCAAACCCTGCAATGCTCTCTCCCCAGCATGCCCCAGACGCATGTGCCACAATCTGGTAGTGTCTGTAACAGTCTCATTTGAGCTATGAGATACTGTTGCTGCTCCACCTACAACTGTACTCCCTTGCAAGAAATACAGATTACCTCTACGGACACCCTTCATTAACACAAGTGCACCATAAACAACTTTTAGAACTCCACCTTCCATGGTAATCTTGAAGTCTTTGGAGTCTAAAGCACCCAATGAGATAAGATTCTTTTTCAAATCCGGTACATACCGAACTTCTGTCAGAACTCTAATTGCTCCATCATGCATCTTCAAACGGATTTTTCCTATCCCTTTTGTTTTGCAAGCACTATCATTGCCCATCAAAACTGTTCCACCATCCAACTCTTGAAAGCTGGAAAACCATTCCCTGTTGGGACACATATGATAGGTACAACCCGAATCTAAAATCCATTCGTCAGAATGGCATACCAATGAAGAAACAGTCAAATTAAAATCAGAATCATCATCTCCATCGTGTCCAATGTTTGCATCAGATTTATCTTTGTCCTTGTTTTTCAACTTTGGACAATCCTTCTTCCAATGCCCCTTTTTGCGACAAAACGCACATTCATCTTTTGCAGGTGGTTTTGATTTTCCTCTCGATTTAGGACGAGATTTACTACCAGATGTCCTAACATCTGATCTGCCTCTTATTATCAATGCATCAGATGATGAATCCCTGTGGGCCTGTTTATCCTTCTTCCGATATTCATTATTCATCAAAGCAGCAGACACAACATCATATTTAACCTCCGTCTTCCCGTTGATCAAAGTGTGAGTAAAATGATCATAACTATCGGGAAGCGAATTCAGAAGAAGTAATGCCTTATCTTCATCATCAACTTTCACATCAATGTTCATCAAATCAGCAATAATCTTATTAAAATCATCGAGATGTTCAGTCATAGAAATACCTTGACGATACTCGAAGCGGAAAAGTTTCTTCTTCAAATAGATCCGATTCTCCAAGCTCTTGGTCATATACTTTTCCTCCAATTTCTGCCACAACTCTTTTGCAGAAGTTTCTCTCATCACTGAGTATTTCTGATCCTTCGCGAGACATAATCTGATGGTGCTACATGCCTGACGATTGATCTTCTGCCATTCCTTATCTTCCATCTCTTTGGGCTTATCCTCGAGAGCAATTTCCAACTCTTGTTGGCTTAGAACATCTCTAACCTCACATTGCCACATACCAAAGTTATTGGTACCATCAAATTTCTCGACCTCGAATTTCGCATTCGAGATGGTTGTCTTTGCTGATGATGAGCTTGCCATTTTGTTTCTGACTGTCAAAATAACAATCCACTTCGTTCAGATCGTAGATCTAGTCGATACGAATCCAACAAAAAAAAAACGGAGCTCAATTCTGAGTCCGGATGCCTCCGGAAATCACAAAACAATTATGGCCGTCCAATTGGTCAAATCTGTCTTTGACCGTACTGTTCGCTGACGTGGCGCTGACGTCAGCAGCTGCTGGATGGGCTTTCTGCTTCACGGGTCAGGCGGAACTGACCCAGACTGACCTGACCTGGTCTGGGCTGTACTACGGGCTGGGCCTCTGGAGCAATCGGGTCGGTTTTGACCCGAACTGACCCAGGACCTGGGTCTTCTTCTCCTCCTTCGGTTCTGGGACAGAACCAGCGACAGGGCAGGTTGCTGCCCTGTCTTCTTCTTCTCCGGTGGCGACGACAGAGGGCGGCCGGAGTGGGGAGGAGACGGCGACGACGGAGAGAATCTCCGGCGACTGCTGTGGTGGCGACGATGGCAACTTCTCCAGTAACAGAACGACTTTCTTCTTCGGCAGCAACTAGCACGACGATCAGCAGCGTCTGCAATTCGTCTTCTTCGATGCAGGCGATGGACGGCGATGGGCGGCGCAAGGCGTCACTTGCGATCCAGTCCAGATCTGCACGACAACGATATGCTGCTCTTCTTCCCCGGCAACGTGCGAATGGCACAGGCGACTGACGATGTCTCCGGCGAAGGTGGCCCACTTCTCCAGCGACGATCTGCGCGCGGCCTGCTGCGTCTTCTTCTCTGTCTCTGGTTTCTGCAAGACGACGAGAGCAGCCCTCTGTTCCACGAACTGAGATCCACTGGCAAAACGAGAACTCCTCCTCTGCGCAGCGACAGCCAAGAAACCACACGATCTGTGCGGCCCACCTTGATCTCACCGATCTGGCGAGATCCACTTCTGTCTGCTAAAACCAACCCGATCTTCGTCGTTGATCGCGTACCACAACAAAGCTCTGATACCAATTTGTTGTGATCGTGTGTGCGGAAGCGTGCAATCAACAAGCAATCAAACAAGCCAGACAAGAGGAGAACACAGTTTTACGTGGTTCGGTGATTTCACACCTACGTCCACGAACAAAGCCCGTCTTCTTCTTAGTTTTCACTAATCAGAGTTTTCTCCCATACATCTAGGGTTACAACCACAAAGGATAATATATAGGAAACTCAAATACTAAACTACCCTTGAACCCTAATTACATTGGGCCTACAAAACGAGCCAAAACCCAAAACCCATAAACCTAACAGCCTCCAATTTCATATGAAGAAATTTTACATGGTTGGCAAATGTGGATTGGATGAAACAATATCTCAAACCCCTACTAGTTCGTAATCGTCATTCCTGTGCTAGCTCCAAAAGAAATGGCTTATAATTACCATCTTTAGCTCACCATGACTAAAACTCACTCCACCTAAGACTGTCACTCAGGCTTCAGGTCCTAATATATGTCAAGCCGAAGTATCAAAAATTAGAGAAAATGGATTGGGCAATGGCAAACATATTATTATTTGTGTAGGAAATGAGATTTGCCTAATTCATTGATGTAGCTGATTGCAAACCGGATCACAATTACACAACAGTGACAATCAAGGGTCAAGGGTGTATATAGGGGGCAGCTCCAACATTGTTGTGGCCACATTTGTGGGGATCATCAATGGCATAGTTGCTTGTAAGGTACCCCACAATCAGACAGTTGGAACAGTGTGTGACTACAATCCAAACAAGAGGGGCGCATTTCATGGACGTCCAAACCATTGATGGCCTTTTGGTTAAAACTTTCATTTAGATGTAGGGGTGTTCATGGCCCCGCAACACTGGGCTGAGACATATTAGGCCCGGCCCAACTTAAAAGAAAAGCCACAGGCCTGGCTCAAGCCGAACACAAGCAATAAGAGTCAGACCCAAGCCCACCCAATCAGTCCATTGGGTCAGGCTGGCCCAAACTGGGCTTTCTATTAATTGTTTGGAAAAATTACAAGCACTCATTACTTAGGCCGGGCTGGGCCGAGCTTGGGGCTTTCGGTTACTTAAATCCAAGCCCAGCCTAATTACTAAATGGGCTCAGATTATACACTCAAGCTGCCTCAAAATAGGGCCGAGCCTGGATTGGGATCGAGTCTGCCAGGCCCTCGAGCATCCTAGTTAGAGTTGTGTCCTTGTTTAGTATCTCTGCTCTTCTATGGATAGACATATCAAAGTAGAGTTATTAAAAAAGGCCCATAGCCATGTCCAGCCTTCCAAAGAGATCTAATTGTTTGGATCTTGTGTTTGGGGCCCACATAATCCAAAAATTACTATAAATGGTTCACCATTTTTGCACATATCTTGAGATTGGTGATGATCCAACGGCTGGAACATGACAATGTTTGACCTTCTAAACATCTTCAACGGTTTGGATTGTGACTTGCTATTCCAGAAATAATAATAAAAAAGAGAAAAACGTAATTGCATATGGACTAATCCAAAATTGGATTTGTTACATCAATGGTGATATTTTTTTGTAAATATCTCGAGATTCACATGGTATTGAACCTTGAAACTTGACTCCAGAGCCATGTTCAGCCTTGCAAAGAGATTTAACGGTTTTGATCTTGTGTTTGGAGCCCACAAAATCCATAAAATTTCATCCAATTGCTAACTTTTTGCACATATCTCAATATTGGTGATGATCTAACGCTGAAATTTGGTACCATAGCCGTGTTTGATCTTATGAACATCTTCAATGATTTGGATCTTGATTTACTATCTCAAATTAAAAAAAAATAAAAAATTTTGATTGGGCGTTGTGGTTCCATAAACAAAGTTCATTTGTCTATACTTTTTCGCCTCTAATTTTCAAATGCATGCTTTTGTTGGTTATTGAAAAAAAAAAAGCATTGCCCCTACTTCTCTAAAGTGGGCAGAAACTAGAAAATATTGTTAAATGCTTTTATTTTCAAAAACTCTGGCTGATTTAAAGATTTAGAGAATTAGAGGGAGAAAAAATAGAGATGCCAAAGTTAGAGTGGTCGATTAGGGGTTAGTGTGTGTAGAATTGTCTTTTTATTTTTTTTATTTAGGTAATTTTTTTCTTACTTATTTTAAAAAAAGTACATGAATGTTTGAATATTTCAAAAACATATTAAAGTTTTTCATGATTTTTTTAATTAAATCCTATCTATTAAAAATTTCTTAAATGAAAAAAATACCCTTTTTTCATTTCGCAATATGCCCTTTAATAAATCATTCATAAGAGAGATTATTAAGTCTAACCCAAATTACCTGTGGGGCGCACTTTACATGGAGAGGTTAAAAAAAAAAGAGGGATTCCAAATGACAAAGAAACTAACTTCATTAAATGATTATGATCATTGAAATCAAATTGTCCAAGTGTTAGGGAGAAGAGGTTCAAAAAAAATGTCTCATAAGGAAATGATCTGTTTATCATTTCTTAAAAAAATTATGGGGAAGACTTTATTAAGAAAATCGGGAAAATCTTTTATAATTTTTTAAAATATTCAAATGACAACCCAGTCGAGAATGGGGAAAATGGAAGGACTAAGTCGTGGGTCGATTCAATGCAAAAATCATGTACAGTGCATGAATATTAACCATTTTAGGATGTCAAGTAAATGGAAAGAAGATGAAGAAACCACAGTAAATCATCATTGTGTAATACAGAAAAAGAAAAAGAGACAAGAAGAATACCATAGCCTGAAAAAGATACTGAAAGCTTGATGCTACAATCCAATAGGTCGGAAAATGACTTTTGGGACCACTTGCTATACCTTTTGAGGAAGGAGAAAAGAAAACTCCCAGGGAAAGTGCAAAAGTGATGGGAGGATGAAGGGAAAAATGGAGAAGTGGGGTTTCGGTGGGTTTTCCTAATAAAGATGCTGGAATCTTGATGCTACAATCCAAACATGGAAAACGACCTTTGGGACCACCTGCTTGCTCTTTTGCAGAAGGAGGAACTGAAATCGCCAGGGGAAATGGAGATAGGGATGGGAGGAAGAAGGGGAAAGTGGGGAAGTGGGGTTTCGCGCGCTGTATATTGGGGTTCAATGTAGCGACGACGTCGTCACTTATTCCACTATTGATAAAAAAAAACGGAAGTGGTCCCAGGGGACCACTTCCGTGCCAGATTTACTATTGGCCCGTTTTTTGCTCAGTGGCCCTCTAAGGTCCCTTTCAAGGTAAAATTCTCTAAATATATATATATATATTTATTTGAACTTTTATGAGGGGGGTAAATGGTA
The DNA here is from genome assembly GCA_012931725.1 of Litsea cubeba. NCBI lineage: Eukaryota > Viridiplantae > Streptophyta > Magnoliopsida > Laurales > Lauraceae > Litsea > Litsea cubeba. The sequence continues at coordinate 2,979,517 of CM022949.1, read as the reverse complement.
AAAAACAGAAAAATAGAGAAGAATTGAACATAAAACCTTTTTGAGGTTACGTGAAACCATGTGGGCCTTTTTTTTGTTATTAAAAAAATAATAATAATAAATAAATGAATGACTCGACCCTCTCTCACTCTCTGTCCCTTCCCGTCTCTCCGTACTCCGAAGGAGAAAAAAAAAATCGACGGAGCTCCTCTCCCTCTTCTGCTTCCGACTAGTGTTGCTGGTAAGTCTCTCTCTCCTCCCTCCCTAAACCCTAAATCCATGAACCCTAAGACCTAATCCGACCCAGATCCTAATCCCTAGTTCCTAAGTTGGGAACCCTTATCTCCATTTCCTGATCTCCGTTGATATATGCATAAATCTTGAATGTAAAACATGCTATCCATATTCTCATAACTGTTGTTTCAGCCATGGTCAAGGCCAGTTATCAGAGTCTTCCATGATTGAAATCATGGTTCTGAATCATGAATATTCAAAGGCCTTGATTCAGAGCCATGGTTTCAATGAGGCTACAGTTACTGCTTTCTTCTCTCTCTTAATCATGTTAAATATGTCCAGAAACCATGTGGATTTACTTGATGGTTTTTCAGATTGTGTCAAGGAGCTTTCTAAGTTTAGCTAATGGAGTGAGAGCATTGCAGAAGCCTCTTCTGGATGGATTGAAATGCTAATGACTATGATTGAATCACCCCAAAGGCCCAAACATTAATCTATTACAACCCATTCAATTATTTTCTTATTGACAAATCCCATTTTAAGCTAACTGTTTTCCCATTGAAGTGTTGCTGAATACATGTGCATTCCATTCAATCAATGCATAATGAGATAACAAATAGATGCAATCTCATACTCAATCTTGTTTATACACAAACCCTTCAGGTGCACGTATGCTCATCTAAGCAATTTTCCATAGTCTTATGGGGATCGAAATCTGGTTGTGATTCACTTGTGTGCAAATTTCATGTTCATCAGATCATCCTAACCCCTTTTATCTCTGGCGCTCAAGTATAAAGGTTATAAAATGCATCTATTATTATTATTATTATTATTATTATTCAAAGCAACGGTCGAATCCCATTCCGATCCAACTACACTAATAAAATTTTATATACAAAATCTACCTCAGTAATACTTAAAATAAAGGCATATGGGGTGGGGTGGGTTAGGCACACCCAAAACCCAAACCTTCTTCAGACCCGATTCAGATTAGCATATGGAAAACTATACCCGACCAAACGCTACTAACAAGGACCAAAATTGCCACCAATAGGAGCGGGTCGTGTAACAACCCAACCCAGGCCCGGTGCGATATTGTCATCTTTGGCTCATGGGCTACTCGACTAGAGGACCTGGCCCAAGCGCATCCAATCTTGCCTCAAGGCTTTAAAAGGCCTCACACCAAGTTACGAAGGCATCGTACATTTAAGTCCCAGGTTTGGACACTCACATGAGCGATGTGGGATGTAACAGGTCGGGGCGGGTCCCGGTCAAACCCATCCCATTGCCATCCCTAGTCATGGGGCGTCCCATGCGGTGGTAAAAAGGTTAGCTCTCACCCAACTCAGTAAGAGGTACCTCTTTGCAAAATATTACCCATATATATGTTATGGAAAATAATGCTATTTTTGTCCTCACGAACTTTATCCTTGAACCTCTCTAATAATGAGAGAAAGTCTTACCATTGCTTATATACTACTACTGCAAATTTAGATTATATAGTTAGAGACAACATCCGTTGGATATGATTTTTGTAATACCATCATTTTTATCTAAAAGGCCCAGTGGGTAGCATAGACTAACTGCATGTTTTTACAGGTTCTTCCTGAAATGAAAAGATTTCATGATAAACCAAAGATATTACCCCAGGTGAGTTATCATGGAATCACATTGAAATACTTTTTTTTTCACAGAAATCGAATATTTAATTTTAGTACAACTTTTTCACTTACATCTGGAGAATAGCCTATAAATTTGAAAATCTTTCAATTGTCATTCTCTTTATTTGGTTGCAGATAATTATTTCCAATTTTCCTTAACTTGTATGGTCAGGATCATTAGATGCATGCCTATCAATGGTTGAAAGTTTAAGACTTTATTCTGATTAAATAAGGTTAAAGAAAGGATCAGGATCATTGGATAAGTTATTGGTGGGGTTCATTTTTGCCAAACCTTATTTATATGATATCTCTCCACCACCACTTCGACTGATAGGCATTCATCTAGGTGGGCCGAGTAACATCCACAAGGATATTAATTGCATGTCCTTGGTCAAATAATCAATGTGAATTTGCCCCTCCTATTATTTGTATGAAAGCTATAACACATTTTTTTTCCAGAGAAATGATATTATGTTGCCATCACTAAGGTGTCAATTGACCCTACCTGCGTGGCACTCTTTGGTTAAACAAAGCTTCTCAAATTGTGCACCACCCTCTATGAAGAAATTAGATTAAATTTTACTACAACCATAGTGATATGCTCAGTTGGATTGACCATCTTTAGAATTTTCATTGTATCTTTGAACATGATCAATCTGCTGGATCATATCACATTAATAGAGTAAGTTTCACATAGATGAGTTGCGCACACATGTTAAATTAGTCGAATTGATGATTAATTCTCTTCCTTTTATCGACTGAGTATTAAAAACATCATCCATTAACTTTGTAACATTAGCATGCTTTGATTACTCTCTCTCTATATATATATGTGTGTGTGTGTGTGTGTGTGTGTCTCTGTGTGTGTGTGTGTCAGGTTTGGTAACAGGTGAGGAATCTGTAGATTTGACGGTTCCTCACTGACCTTGTAACAAGGCTTTTCTCATTAAGGATTTGTGTAGCGGAGAATCCCTTAGGTCATGTTTGATAATAGGTGAGGAATTCGCATATCAACTCAGCTGAGGATTTCCATGTCCTATGGGGATGAACTTGAGAATCCTAAAAAATAAGGATCTCATATGGGCCCAATCTTCGGGGATTTACGATTGCCAAGTGTTCTACAACTTTGTGAAAAATGAGAATATTTTCCCTCAAAATTTAGCTGCCAAACATGACCTTAACAATTCTTATATTTGATCTCCAACAATTTTGACTATCTTCTACTACTCTCTCTCTCTCTCTCTCTCTCTTCTCTCTCTCTCTCTCTCTCGCTCTCTCTTCTCTCTCCTCTCTCTCTCTCTCTCTCTCTCTCTCTCTCTCTCCTCTCTTCTCTCTCTCTCTCTCCTCTCTCTCTCTCTCTCTCTCTTTCTTCTTGAGATGTTAACAATTAGCATCAAATAAATCTTATTTGGTAAACTTTGTAAAGAATCTTTCTTTGTTGCCCATTTATTAGGACTCAAGTACCAAAAGAAAAAGGCTAACGGATGGATACCAAGGCATTGGCATACAGCTCATCCCTCAAGATATTATTATGGACATACTTTCTAGACTACCAATCTATTCTCTTTTCCAATGCACTCTGGTTTCGAAGGCATGGCAAGATATCATAGTTCACAACCCCATTTTCGTCACCATGCAACACAATCGAGCCTTGGAGAATCAAAATAATACACTTCTGATGTTCTCTAAAGACAATTTGCCAGAAGTAAATCTCTATTTGGTTGAAAGAGAAGATGTGGGGCATCACAGGTTACGGGTGATGGATGCCAAGCTCACTGATCACTTATGTTTCAATGACTGTCCTCACATTGTGGGATCATGCCATGGTTTGCTATGTTTCTCTTTCCATCATAGGCATCGAGTGTATATATCCAATCCAATCACTGGTGAATGCAAGAAGCTTCCATCAAAAGAAAAAAAATGTTATACATTCGTAGTAGGAATCGGATTTGACTCCATAAGGAAGGAATATAAGGTGGTGAGACAGGTGTGTAAACTTGAAGGGCCACTTTCATGGAAAACTGAGATACACACTCTAGGGACAAATGCTTGGAGACCGATAGGGGATTTCTCAAGGTTCGATGGGGAGTACTTTTTTTCTCACTTCTCGAATGCATTGGTAAATGGCTCTCTTCATTGGTGTAGCTACCTTCAAACATTTCAAACAGACATGCGCATCGCCTGTTTGGACATGAGTGACGAGCAGCTTGGGTTTGTGCCGACTCCTGAAACTACTTTTGAGTGTAATATACATTTGATGGCTTGGAAGGGATGTCTTACCATAGCCCAGCGGTTATGGGTAGATAACTCTATACATATATGGGCGATGAAAGAATACAATGTGAAAGAGTCGTGGACTAAACTAATTAATGTGACAATGCCCACTTGGTTATCTGCTGAAGGTGATTTTTTACCGTTTGTTGATGACACTGTAATGGATGACATACAAGTTATTGACCATCCCCGTCTTAGAGCAGAATTTTATAATAATAGGCCTCGTTTTAATTTGGGAGTCATGGCTCATGTGGGGAGCTTAGTTTCTCTCAAAAAGTATTGCGGGGGAGGAAAGTTAGGTAGGATGAAGTTTCTCCCAATTCAATAGAGGAGGATGATGATAAAAAGATACACCATCAAAACCAAAGGATATGACTAATGCCTCTGTTTTTAGAATTTCTAAGATTACTAGTCTTTGTGATTGATACAGATTGTGCACTGCTGGACATCAAGGAACCCGCTGAAGTCCAAGATCAAACCCACCATTGGATGGCCCTCCTTATGCATACTGCGTTATGATCATGAGAAAGTCAAAGCCTCCTGAATCCTTATGTTTTGTATGTCCTCTTATTGTTAATGTTTTTGTAAAGGGCTGGAGTTTCTCCCTATCTGGACAATGTTGTTGTAGTTCCATTATATATATTTTATAAAGAGATGTAATTGTAGGATTGGAAGGGTAGTTTTTCATTCAGTTGTATGTTTGAACTTTTAATGTGGTTTCCTGTGGAGGGGTTTGAATTTGATGCCTAGGCTTCTTTCTCTCGGTCCAGCTAATAGGTTATCTCATATTCGAGGTTCTTATGAGACTATATGAGTATACCCTTAAATGAAGATTAGGCCTGTCAAATATTGGCCCTTTGAGGCTTTGACAAGGGGGCCTAGCCCGGCTCTCAAAAAGCCCTTAAAATGAGGGTTTTTGTTTTTCTTCAAAGGCCCCCCCCCCCCCCCCCCCCCCTCGAGGGCTGAGCTTGGACAATATAGCCTGGACAATATATACAACTAGTGGCCCGCGGAAGGAGGCTAGCGCGCATGAAAAACGTAAGACTAGCGCGCCTTACTAGCCCTATTAGGTAAGGGCTTTGAAGCCAGCTCCGAAAACTCAAGCGTGCGTTAGCAGCGAAGAAAACTCTAGTGCGCTCCCGCACACTCGGCTTTTGAGTAAGATAGCTTTCAGCCTTCATTTGCTGCTGCGGTGCTTTTGTTGGTCGATATTGAAATTTGAGGGTTTTTTTGGTCTTCATCGAATGTTTTTTTTTTTTTTTTTATAAAATCCTCTTTTTTGTTTTGTTCTAGTTTTTTTTTTTTATTACTTGTATCATCTTCAGGTAAAAGAATGTGTGAATTAATTGATGTCCAAAAGAATATGTGAGGAATGCTAATACTTATCTTTTAGGGAACAAAAATTAACCCAAGATCTACTGAGGGATTTCTTTGATGTGAAGGAACAGACAAGGCTGTGTTTATTTGACTCCACTCAAGACTGACCACTCAGGCTTTTGGTTCTTGCATATGTCAAGCCATGTATCATCACTATCAGTAAATTAGAGAAAATGTGTCGTGTATTCAGTGAAATGCCGAACGTTTTATTTGTGTGGGAAACTGATGAAGAAGCTGATTGCAAATCGGATCACAATTACACAAAAGCAACAATAAGGTGATGCACAGGGTAATGCACTGCCAAATCAACTTTATGGCAGCTGTCCCAATGGTTTTTTTTTTTTTTTACTTTTTTTTTTGAAGTCTTAAAAAAGTATAAAATTGTTGGCTCTTTTTTAAAAAGGCATATTAGGATTTGAATATTTCATAGAAGCAAAAAAGTTTTTCACAATTCTTTTAATCAAGTTCGTAGATAATTTTTTTTTTGAATAATGACAAAAAAATATCCTTCCCTTAGTATGGGTCTTTGTTTTTTCTTAACCTTCTTTCATCCCCAAAATTGATTATTTTGATTTTGATGATCATAACCATTTAATAAAACTAGTTTTTCAATCACTTGAAATCCATATAAACCTCTTTTTTTTCTAGCCATTGGTGTGCATTAAGGTAGTTGGAGTGGGCCCCACTAGGTCATTTGGGTTGGACTTGATCATTTCTCTTAAATGATTTATTAAAGGGGGATTTCGAGAATTAACATAAGGGTGTTTTTGTTATTTTTAATTTTTTCTCAGTGAGTACTTAATTGAAAGAAATATGAAAAGCTCTTATTCTCTTTTAAAATATTTAAACTTTCACGCACTTTTTTTGCAAATTGAGGAAAAAGTTTTATACCTTTATGAAAATTTCATTTTCTTTCCCACATTTGGTGAACTCATCAATGGCGTAGTAGATTGTAAGTTTTTTTTAGGCACCCCAGCCAAGGGGGTTGGGACCCAAGAGAAAGCTCGCATACACGCGAAAAGGTAGCTCATCCAACTGGGAAGGAGGCCCACAGGCCACACAAGTGGAAAAGGAGTTCGCACAAGCGTAAAGAGATGATGTACCTAAAATTCGAACCCTAAAGTGTTAGGAAAGAAATGACACTCCTTACCCCATTTTAGTTGATTGTAAGTTAGCTCACTGTCAAATTATTAGAATTGGATTATTATAGCTTTTTGGTTGAAGCTTTTATGTGGGTAGGTGGAGCAAGTTCACGTGGGTAGAATTGTCCCTTTTATCTTCTAATCGAAGAGATAAATGATTTGAATTATTTTAAAAGATAAATCCCTAACAAAAAAATGGAGTCAAATGAATACAAGGTCGCTGATCTCCACCTTGTGCTGATGGTTTAAACCATTGGTTTACAACATTAGGTCAAGGGTTCGAAAATCATTTATTAAAATTTGAAATGTTTAGATTTTTTTTTTTAAAATAATGTGATGACTTATCCTGACTTTCAAAATGTCTTATCTCTTTTATTTTACTAGAATATATCAAATTGTATCCGAGGTCAAATATATGGTGAAAATCTCATGAAATCTATGATGCACGGATATGTCATGAATATAGCAAGGACACACTATGGATACGGTAATAATATAAAATTTTTACGTAAAAAATAAAATATTAAATACAATATAACACGATACGTTATCCATTTTAAAATACCCAAAATGCGGCGGCGTGACTTGACATTTATTAGCTTTGTCTTTATGCAGCAGTTGGGGGCAACAAAAGCTTTGCCCTTAAATCTCCGTCTCTCTCTCTCTCTCTCCACTCCTCCGAACAGGAGAGATCGAGGTGCTTTTCTCTCTGTCCTTCTGCTTTCGACTTCTCTTACTGGTAAGTCTCCCTCTCTCACTCTTTCTCTATCCCGAAATCTAAATCCGTGGAACGCAAGCCCTGAAGCCATGAACCCAAAGCCCTAATCATACCATACCCGGATCTTAATCCTTAATTCCTAAACTGTAAGCCCGAATTTCCAATCCCCATTCTGTAAACCCAATCCGGGATCTCAGTTAACTATTGAATGTTGATCTTTGAACGTAAATATGCTAGCCATATTTCTGATGAATGTTGAATGTGTTATGATGAAATGAAATGCATGTCAGACCATATGATTGGTTATTCATGTCTGTTTGATTCATGATTTTGATGTGTCCTGAATAACCACGGTCAAGGCCATTTATCAGAGCCAGCCATGATTTTAAAGGATAGTTCTGAATCATGGATTTTTAAAGACTTTTCAATCAACCATGACTCTGAATCATGGATGTTCGGAGCCATGGTTTCAATGAGGCTATAGTTGCTGATTTCTTCTTTCTGAATCATGGACAGTTTGTCCAGAAACCATATGGCTTCACTTGATGGTTTTTCAGATAATTTTGGGATTCTCTTATGGATTGAAATGCTAATGAGTATGATTGAATCACCCAAAACATTAATTCATTACAACCCATTCAATGGTTTTTTTTTTTTAATTAACAAATCCCATTAAAGTTAACTGTTTTTCCATTGCAATGTTGCTGAATACATGTGCATTCCATTCAATCTATGCATAATGAAATAATTTGAAGATGCAATCTCACACTCAACCTTGTTTATACACAACCCTTTCAGGTGCGCATATGCTCATCTAAGCAATTTGCACACACAGCATTACAGGGTCCACCTGGGGCCATGTCAATTAATGGGGAAGTGGGGATCAAAATTTGGCTGTGACCCACCTGTGTGTGTGAAATCTTATGTCCATATATGACCATCCTAAATTCCTAATCCCTTCATCTCTGGCCCTCAAGTGTAAAGCTTCTAAAATACATCCATTTTTTTATTATTCAAACCAATTTTCAAATCCCATTTGGATCCATGTGAAAGAACATGTGGTTGATGACGTTTAGGGCTGGTGTGTACCATTCAAATTGATCATAGAAGGTCTATTCATGTGAGCAATATGCATCTAAGCTACTCTCTCTCTCTCTCTCTCTCTCTCCTCTCTCTCTCTCTCTCTCTGTGTGTGTGTGTGTGTGTGTGTGTGTGTTGTGTGTTGGAACATGTTACATAACACTAAAGTAATTTTGTTCTTACAGACTTGATCCTTAAACCTCTCTAATAATGAGAGCAGGTCTTACCATTGCTTATATACTGGTTACATAACTTTAAATCATATTGTTAGAAACAACATCCATTGAATATGATTTTTGAGATTAACATCAATTTTTTATCTAAAAGGCCCAGTGGGTAGCATAGACTAACTGCATGTCTATATTCAATCATTGGATGTTTTTACAGGTTCTTCCTCAAATGAAAATATTTCATGATAAACCGAAGATATCAGCCCAGGTGAGATATGATGGAATTACCATGATAGCATTGAAATACTTTTTTTTTTTTAACAGAAATAGAGTATTTAGTTTTAATACAACTTTTTTCAGCAACATCTGGAGAATAGCGCAAAGTTAGATTAGTCTTATTGATTATCAATTCTCTTCCTTTCATAGATTGAGTACTAAAAACATCATCCAATCACTTTTGAACATAATCCAAAAATTAGATAGGTTTTAGGTCATGTTTGGTAATAGGTGATGAATCTGCAGATTTGAGGATACCTCACAGCCCTTGGAACACGGCTTTCCTCTATAAGGATTTGTATAGCCAAGTATTCCTTAGGTCATGTTTGATAGCAGTTGAGGAACTCGCATATTGGAGGATTTCAGCTGAGGATTTCCACATCCTATGGGTCGGAATTGAAAATTCTCAAAAATAAGGATCCTATATGGGCCCAAATCTTCGGGGATTTACAATTGCCAAATATAAGTTTTTTACAACTTTGTAAAAAATGAGAATATTTTCCCTGAAGATTTGGTTGCCAAACGTGGCCTTAACAATTTTCTTTTTATCTCCTCCTATACATTTTTTTTTCGAGATGTTTACTCTACAATGAGCATCAAGATAATCCTATTTGGTAGATTTGCTAAAGAATCTTTCGTTGTTGCCCACTTATCAGGATTCGAGTACCAAAAGAATAAAGCCAAGGGATGAATATCAAAGCATTGGCATACAACTCATCCCTCAAGAAATTATTATGGACATACTGTCTAGACTACCAATCTATTCTCTCTTCCAGTGCACTCTAGTTTCAAAGGCATGGCGAGATATCATAATTCATAACCCTATCTTCACCACCATGCAACACAATCGAGCCTTGGAGAATCAGAATAGTATTCTTCTGATGTTCAGTCAAGACAACTCACCAGAAGTAAATCTCTATTTGGTTGAAAGAGAAGAGGTGGGGCATCGCAAGTTAAGGGTGATGGATGCCAAGCTCACTAATCACACCCGTTTCAATGGTTCTCTTCGCATTTTGGGATCGTGCAATGGTTTGTTATGTATCTCTTTCGGTGCGATGGACGGTCCATTGTATGTGTCCAATCCAATCACCGGCGAATGCAAGCAGCTTCCATCAAAAGAAAGCAAATATATACATATATCAGGAATTGGATTTGACTCTGTAAGGAAGGAATATAAGGTGGTGAGACGGGTGAGCAAGTACGACTTGCCATATATGGTAGATGATTGCTCATGGAAAGTTGAGATACACACTCTAGGGACAAATACTTGGAGAGAAATTGGGAATTTCCCATGGTGGGATGGGAAAGATTTGCTGTATAAATTCTCGGATGTATTGGTAAATGGTCGTCTTCATTGGTGTAGCTTCTTTCCAACGCCCGTGCGTATCACCTCTTTGGACATGAGTGATGAGCAGTTTGGGGTTGTGCCGACTCCTGAATTTACTTCTAGGTGTCATTTACATTTGATGACTTGGAAGGGATGTCTTACCATAGCCCAACGGTTACGGGGTGATCTTTCTATACATATATGGGTGATGAAGGAATACAATGTGAGGGAGTCCTGGACTAAACAATTTAATGTGACAATGCCCACTTGGTTCTATGCTGGAATGAATTATTGGCAGTTTGATGATGAAAGTCTAATTGATGACATACAAGTTATTGACCATCCCCGTCTTAGAGCAGAATATTATAATAATAGTCCTCGTTGTTATTTGGGAGTCATGGCTCATGTGGGGAGCTTAGTTTCTCTCAAAAACTATCACGGGAAAGAAAAGGCAGGTTGGTTGAAGTTTCTGCCAAGAAAATGATGATACAAAAAGATACTATCAAACAAAATGAGGTTATGGCTTTGTTTTAAATTTTTTAAGATCTAGTAGTATTTGTGATTGATGCTTTTGTTGTTAAGATTTTGATTTCTTTATCAGGGTTGGAGTTTCTTTTTATATCGTCAATGGAGTTGTAGTTTCATTGCTAATTTATAGATTCAGCATTACTGATCTGACTGTGTAAAAGTTTTTTTTTTTTTTTTTTTTTACATATATTATATTTTGTGTTCCAGCATGTGCTAATCTTATCATCCTGGAATTAAAAAAAAAAGGGCTGCTTTCTTGTTTAATCAAAATTTGATTCCTACCTTGCAGCGCGGGCCACCTCACCTAAATGGAATATTGTTTATGGAATTGTGGCTGTTATAAAGTGTTTGTTGTTATTTAAGTATTTGATTTTTTATTACACAGTAAGCTATAAGATGTGATTTACTTGCTATAAACATTTACATGGTACTTGGTGAAGTTGATTTTTGATGTAGGAGCCAGAAATTTCCCTTTGGGGGGCAAAGATGCTATGATCTCTTCTTAGGTGAAGGAGATTAAAAGAAATCTCATTTGGGACTTTCAAAATCCTTATTCAAGTAGGAAATATCTTCTTAATCATGCACATGTTCTCTTCTTAATTATTGCATCAGCCTCAATTTCCACTTTGATAAAATATCAATTATCCCATCATTAAATTGTGGGCCCCAGAAGTGCAAACTAATGAACTCAAAACAAACTGTACTGCCTAATAACATTGTGAATAGCACCGATTGAGGGAATTGCTGGTGCTTGATTTAGTGCAAATGTGCAATTGTGTGCCTTTCTATTGTTAATTGTAGTACTTCTCCAATGCTAGTGATAATGGGAGACACCTTTAATGACCGGATAATCAGATTTGCTCTGGACTTCTCTCTTCCTCTCCTGTTTTCTTCTTTTTATGGGTAGCAACATAGCAATTATAGTTGGTGATGGCTAAAGACTGGCACAAAAAAACAAATATATCATTGAGAGAGAGAGAGAGATAGAGAGAGAGAGAGAGGGAGATGATGATGAGAGGTAGATGCAAATGCCACGATCTCTTCTTTATCATGACTTTCAATGTATTTCTTATCTACATAGCAATTATAGTTTCTGAAAAATGGAGTCCTTACTTGACTTTTATTATTCTAGTAAAATACCAAATGGGCCCTACTGGCTGGCAAAAAGAAAAAACACACACACATATATATAGAGAGAGAGAGAGATGATGATGATGATGAGAGGTAGAAGCAAATGCCACCGTCTCTGTTTTTTTTTCATCTTTTGCATTTTAGAAGAAAACCTGTGGTAAATATCAAGTCTTTCAATGTATTTCTTAGCAACTGCAAGAATGATCCTACATTGGATGGCCAAGTTTATTTGCAAATAGCCAAATATTGCTCATTTCATGAAATTCAATAGAGATATGAACCTATTCATATATATATATAGAGAGAGAGAGATGATGATGATGATGAGAGGTAGAAGCAAATGCCACCGTCTCTGTTTTTTTTTCATCTTTTGCATTTTAGAAGAAAACCTGTGGTAAATATCAAGTCTTTCAATGTATTTCTTAGCAACTGCAAGAATGATCCTACATTGGATGGCCAAGTTTATTTGCAAATAGCCAAATATTGCTCATTTCATGAAATTCAATAGAGATATGAACCTATTCAATTAGAAAAATAAATTTTGTGAAAAATTAATCAAGCATTCCCTTCCAAGATTTATTGTGTTGAATGGTGGGAGTACAATATTGGATTTAGAGATTTTTTAGTGGTGGATGCATGCCTAAAGAGTTGCAGGTTGATGAGTTGAGAACTTAGAGTTGGGCTTTGTTGAATAGTTGCAGGAAGATGAGATGGTTTTGACTTTAGGGAAATTAGTGAGGAAGAAAGACGACATGAAAGGTTTGTTTGGTTGAGGACATGAAGGGTTTGTTTGGTTTGCTTTGAAACAAAAAGACAACATTACCATCACTCATTATAGTTGTCCTTTTTTTTTTTTTACAAAGCACAAGTTGAGGAGGGGCAAATGCCCATGAAAAACATTGGCTCGTTTGTCTTTTATGCGTAGGATATGTAAATACAATTTACATATATATAAATGATGAATATTCAAATTTTAAGTATGTAATATTTACACATGCATTTCTTTTATTATTCTAGTAAAAGTACCAACGGGTGTTCTTTTAAATCACATGTGGTTTGGTATTTTCTTTTTCCCACCTGAACAGGTGTTCAAATCTTGGTGTGAAAATGAGCTCATTTTCACATCATTTACGCATCTGATTTACACACAAGATGCGTAAACACGTGTAGACAAACATGACTAATGCGTAAATATTATGCATATTCACCATTTACATACGTAAATGGGTGTAGACAAACAACCCCTAAGGGCACGTTTGTGTATAGGTGCTTTTTATGAAATGAGGAAATTGCCACTTCGGCAAAGTCTAAGTGGAAATGAACCCCACGGAAAAGGTTTTTGTAGCTGTCAAAAATCTGTGTTTGGTCAGGAATTATTTTCTTTGAAGAAATGGTGATTTTCATGTTTGGTATGGCTATGGATTCTTCACCTATGCCATCTAATTAACATAACCACTTTATCTCAAGAAATGGGTCACACTAAATATGCATGCTTGTTGTTTACAAGGGTATGGATACAAGTTTGCAGAGAGCGGGGGGGGGGGGGGGGGGGGGGGGGGGGGGGGGCTCTTGTGGCCTCTCAACCCCACTCCCTTTGCCATTGAATGTAAATACGCATATGTCTGTTTGTTTACAAGGTTTTTTTTTTTTTTTTTTTTTTTTTTGCAATCATGTTTTTTCAGCTATAGGGGGCTGGTACCCCCCCCCCCCCCCCCCCCCCCCCCAATTCCCAATGTGAGTAGACATCGTGTGAGGAGATGGAGCCCTCAGGTGAGAGAATTAGGCCTCAGGGGTGGTATTAAAGCCCTCTGGTGAGAGAAGATGGCATGTTCAAGGTTCGAACCTTGAGCAACTAGGTGAGAACTGCCGCCGCTTACCTGAAATGTATGTGGTTGTTCTCATTTTTTTTCAATCATGTTAGAAGTTTGTGAAGTTGTCGTCATGATATGGCTTCCATCAATGCATTAGAATGCAGGTGAAGCTCTGATAATGCTAATGTTTGCAACTGAAATCAGAATTGGTATGTGGCCGTTCTCATTTTTTCAATCATGTTAGAATTTTGTGAAGAAGTTGTCATGATATAGCTTCCATCAATGCATTAGAATGGCAGGTGAGGCTCTGATAATGGTAATGTTTTCAATTGTAAATCAGAATTGGACAGTTAAAATTCTCCAAATTGCATGGTTCTTCTAACTCCGATAATAAGGTATTCCAGTTTATTCTGATATGGGAATCAATAAAATTTAAACAGTTATTTGAAAACATAAAAGAAAAAGAAATCTTGAGAATGCAAAATTGGGAAAGACATGCTCAACTTGAAAGCACATTATACCCTACAACTAAGTCTCCAAGGGTCAGCCAACTGCTAATTGAAAGGGTTGTGCATGTGTTGTGACTTGTGATGGACTGGGTCAAACCTAGCTCACATTTCTAAGACTTGAAAGGTATCAAAATTATTTATTTATTTATTATGTTCATATTGTAGCTTTCCTTTAGTCGTAAAGATTTACTGTCATTTCTCATTTTTTTCTCAACATATGATTGTTTAATTAGGAATTAACTTGTACTTTTCAGTATTTGTTTCTACAAATATCGTGTGCGGACATGCACATGCTCATGCTGAGCATGGTTTATTGCGCTAGTTTGAACTAATGGGAAGACACGAATTCTCTATTTTCATAACAAGAGAAGCAAATTTATCTAAAGAAAATGAATCTCTTGTAACACACCGTTTTTTTCACCAATGGTGGATCACAAAGCAACTAAGGACTGGATTATTTTTATTTTTATCTATTCCTACTTAATGGCAAATGGGACTAAAGAAAAGAAAAATGTAAAACAAAGGGGGTTGAAAAGAGAAAGCCCAAAGAGATTACTGGCTAAAACAAAACCTTAAGAGAAAGCAAATAACCAGAAGCCTCATGAAATGGTGTGTTTAAATTTTATTTTGAATAATAAAATTATAATGCAACTTTCATTTTTTTATTTGTGCAACCTAGAAATTTATCTCTTGAATGATATTTTTTTTTCTTCTATTTTCTGCATTAGAATTCCTCTATCCAACTTTTTTTTTTGAAATAAAATAATATTGATCTGTTCAGTAGAATTCCTCTATCCAAATATATTCTTGCTATACTGCTTTTTTTTTTTTTTTTTTTATCTTATCTATTAATAGGTCATACCAATCATCCTGCAAAATACATGCTAAGTTATTATGCATGATTGATAAAGAAATACATACAGTCAAGAGAGAGCTAAACTATTGATAAAAAGATGTGATGATGTCTAGGTTAAAATAAGAAACATAAAAAAGAAAAGAAAAATTCAACTATTTATAGTTAGATTACCTTGCTGGCACATTCTTCAAATCTTTGTTAATGTATTTATGAATTCTATAATATAATCGTCTAGTAAAAAAAAAAAATGTTGCAAGTGTAGGGTGATCCATAACTCTTATAGTTGCAATGTAGTTAAAGAAAAAATGTTGTTAGTGTAGTGTGATCCTTAACTCTTATAGTTGCTGTGTGGGTAGATTTTCAAAGCTCCAGGATTATGCTAATCACGGCTATAAGATGGGACTAAGCACTCTCACGTGCCATCCACGTGGAACCCAGACTCGCCTCAGCTGCCGGGACAGAGGCCTCAGCCGAAACCAGACAGGCTTTGGCTGCTAGCGCCGAGCTCGTCTACCAGGGGCCTGCTTCGGCTAAAGAGTTTGACCTCGGCCAAAAGAGCCGGGACGGAAGCCGAAGCAAAGAAGAATCCCCACTCGCCCCCCTCGACCCGCCACGTCATCAGACACGTGGCAGAATAGGGGCACGAGTCAGTGGGACAGATGCGACATCAGCCGTCCACAATCTTCGCCAGATCGCTGACAGGGCGGCATCCAGCGGCTGTAGCCACATAAGGGCAAGGCCCGATGATGGATCCGATGGTACCTCTACCGCCAAAGGCCTCCAATATCACTTGGCCCAACATGACATGCATTAAATACAATGTGGGCTGATCCGACTAGCATTTATTACTTTGTGGGCTGATATGGACCGCATTTATTACTTTGTGGGCTGATAGAGACTTCCCTATCAAATCCTATCAAATCGTGGGACCCACTCCAAAATATCATCCAAAATATCATCAAGGGTCCTCTATAAATAGGACTTCATTTCACATCCAAGGTACGCAACATACATACTGGAGAGTCGTTACTCTGCCTCTCTTCTTCATCTCCTTCCTTTGTTCCAGTCCATACACTGACTTTGGCATCGGAGAGCCTTGCGCCACCCAGGTCAGGGTTCTCTGACTGTTTGCTCTTCCCTTTCAGGCTTAGAGGCAGCATGTCATCTTCTTCTACTTGGATAAGTCCTATTAGGCACCCCTAATATTGTGAGTCATAGTTTTCTGCACTTACAGTTGGCGTCGTCTATGAGAAAGTACTATCCCAACCTTCTCAATCCTACCAGGTACCATTAGGGTTATAAATGGGTCGGTTCCGGTCCGGGTCCAGGGTGGAACCGGAACCAGAACCGTTTTCTAAGAAGGGGAACCGGAACCGTTAAGAATAATGGGAACCAGAACCGGAACCGGAACCGTTTGTGAGGCGGGTCTGGTTCCGGTTTCGGGTCTAGACTAATACCTGTATTTTTCTTTAAAAAATTTATGCTTTTTTCACATTTCAATTGGATCACGTACCTACAAACACTAATGTGACATTTTGTCTATCAATAACAGACACTTTTAACCAAAAACTCAGAAATCACATCCAAACAGGCAATGAGATGTAGAAAAGTAGAAAACCCTAATGTAGAAAAGTAGAAAAGTAAAAAGGGTTCTGTTCTCACATAATAAAGTTACCTTATGTTAGTATATATTGGGTCGGGTCCCGGGTCCACGGGTCTGAGCCACTGTGGATCCGGAACCGGAATCGTTTAGGTATCGGTTCCAAAAAAAGGATCCGGAACCGGAACTATTTTCTTATCGGGACCAAAATAAGGACCCAGACCCGGATCCTAACGGGTCGGAACTTTCGGGTAATCGGAGAATCGGGTACTCATTTACAACCCTAGGTACCATGCCTCCAAGACCGAAGAAAGGCGGAGAATCTTCGAGAGCAGTGCTCGAGCAACCAGGCCCGTCCACGGACGCCCCTCCTCAAGGGTGGTCCAGAACGGTGCATGGCGCATTTGCAGGCGAGGGGCGCATAGGTTCGCAGCTTTTCGTCGAAATTCCCTTCCAAGATGGACTTGTTGAAGATTCGTCCCCGGGCAACGAAGTCACGCCTCCCCGACGGGACGAGCGGCGACACGAGTGTCCCCCGAAGGACAAAGGTGTAGCAGTCGACGAGCCACGCCGTCAGCGAGACCTCGATGACGGAGGAGATATCGCGGCTCAGAATGCCCTCATCCAGGAGCAGGATAAAATAATCCGCCAGCTCCAGCAGCAACTGAGAGCAGTAGGGGGCCCCTCAACAGGCCAGCCCTCTGGGCCCCAAGGCGGAAAGAAAGCAACCCCAAGCAAGGTGGTCCAGCCCTCCCGCGAGGACTTGAGAGCTTTTCCGGAGTAAAAGCGTAGTCGGGCCAACGACGAGCACTCGAGCAATGGTCGAAGCCACCACGGCCGAGACGACCAAGCTCACAGCTACCACAGCCGAGGCCATTCGAAGCGAAAGTCGGAAGCAGTGTCATCGCGGAAGGGTGTCGAGCAGAAGCGGCTCGACAGGCGTATCAAGCTGGCCGTTCAGCACAATATGGAGATGGCTGCTCTCGCCCGAGACCAGCAAGAGATTTGCGGCCCCACCAATCTGGGGGCCTCTCCCTTCCCGCGGGATATCAAGGAGACTCCTCTGCCTAAGAAGTTCTCTGTCCCGCGGTTCGTCCCTTATGCCGGAGTGTCTGACCCGGCCGCTCACCTCAGACACTTCTCTAAGAAGATGTCCATCTGGGGGAATGAGGGCCACCTCAACTGCAAGATCTTTTCCTCCAATCTGGGCGACCTCCCTCTGAAGTGGTATTACGCCCTTCTGAAGAAGTCCATCTCGAGTTGGAAGCAGCTCCAGCTCTCCTTTCTGAAGAAGTTCCAGGCTTACAGCGTCGTCCCCAAGACTGATGCTGATATTCTTGCCCTGAAGATGAAGCAGGGCGAAAGCATCACCCAGTTCGCCCATCATTTTTGGGCAATTTACAACCAAATTGAGGATACTAGAGACAAAGTGGCGATTTTCGCCTTCCGAAATGCCCTGTTGCCAGGGAACGAGCTGAGGAAAGACTTGGCTGGAGACCCCGTAACCTCCATGCCGGCCTTGATGTCCCGGATAAAGCGCTATGTCGCCCGGGAGGAGGATGAAATCCGGGCCCAGGAGAACCACGGCCCAAGACCCAAGGAGAGGGGCAATCAGCCCCAGCAGAGAAAAAAGAAGCCCTTTCGAAAGGAAGAGCCGAAGCAAGCCTGGGTCTCCAGCTCAGCAAAGGTTACAGCGTCCAGGTATGGGACCAGCAAAAAGACCAGACCTCCCCCCGACGCTTACCAGGCTGTGAACGTCGTCTTCAAGGAGCCAATCCACCAAATCATGAACAAGATCAAGAACAGGTCATTCTTCAGCTGGCCTCATCCCATGCAGAGTGAAGCCGCCACCCGTGACCAGACTAGGTTCTGTGCCTACCACAAGCAGAATGGGCACAAAACTGAGGAGTGTAGGACCTTGAAGTTCTTCCTGGAGAAGCTCGCCAAAGAAAGTCATTTGGAGGAGTTCGTCAAGGCAGGAGATGCCGGCACCGGCGGCAGCGGCTGAGCTCATCAGAGCGCTGATAGGGATCCAGACAGCGAAGATTCTGAGAAGATCATCAATGTGATTCAACTGGCGCCCTCAGCTCCCTTTCCCTCAGCTAGAGGCAGCTCCCAGGCCTGTGCCGAAGCCAGGCAGGCCTCGCACGGGAAAGAGGTGATGAGAGCCGAGCTCGGACCGGCGTCCAAGCGAGCGCGGCGGGAGCGCCCGGCCATCTCGTTTTCAGATAGAGACCTTGAGGGAGTGCAGCTTCCCCACAATGATCCTCTGCTCTTAACGATGAAGCTGCGGGACTTCACAATGAAGCGGATCCTCATCGACCCCGACAGCTCATCTGAAGTCCTCTACTATGGATGCTTCAAGAAGATGGGGCTCCAGGAGACTGATTTGAAGGAAGCTCGCACGCCTCTGATTGGGTTCAGCGCCAAGCCGGTCTACCCCAATGGGAGAATCACTCTGGAGACCAGAGTAGGCGGAGCCTCCGTGATGACGGATTTCCTAGTGGTGGACGCCCCCTCTCCCTACAATGTCATTATGGGCAGGGCGTGGCTCCACAAGATGGAAGCAGTTCCCTCCTCTCTCCATCAGAAGTGGAAGTTCGTGCTCGAAGGCAAGGATGGCAAAATGGAGGTGGTTACAGTTGAAGGGGATCAGCAGCTGGCCAATCAGTGCTTGTTGGCCATGGTCCCTGCAGAGAAAGAGCCAGGGCGGGTAAACCTCGCAGAGTTCGAAAGGGGACTGGATGAGATCGACCGAGATCCTGACAAGAAGAGTATTGAAGATCTCGCCGAAGTCAGGCTCGACCCATCAGACCCGAACAGATTTTTCCTGATCGGCGCCCAGTTGCCCGAACCAGAGAGAGCCGAGCTCTCAAGATTTTTGATGCAGAACGTGGATGTCTTCGCTTGGACCCCGAGCGAAATGCCTGGGGTCGACCCCGAGGTCATGTGTCACAGGCTGAACGTGGATCCTAACCACAAGCCAGTCGTACAGAAGGCCCGTAGGACGGGGCTGCAACAGATGGAGGCGGTGGTTAAAGAAGTCGACAAATTGCTTGAGGCATGCGCAATTCGGGAGGTCCAATACCCGGTTTGGCTGGCCAATACAGTGGTAGTGAAAAAGAAGACTGGCAAATGGAGGGTGTGCGTGGATTTCACAGATCTCAACAGAGCATGCCCGAAGGACAGCCTCCCTCTTCCCATGATTGATCAGATGATCGACGCCACTGCTGGCCATGACAGAATGAGCTTCCTCGACGCCTACAGAGGCTACCACCAGATTCCGATGTATGAGCCGGACGAGGAGAAAACGACATTCATAACCCCCCGCGGCACTTACTGCTATAAGGTGATGCCCTTTGGGCTGAAGAACGCGGGGGCAACCTATCAGCGCCTCATCACCAAAATGTTCCAGGCTCAGCTCGGCAAGACAGTTGAAGTCTACATTGACGACATGGTCGTCAAGTCCAAGCAATCAAGCGACCATCTGGCGGATCTAGCCCAAGTCTTCAGCATCCTCCGTGAATTCAAGCTTAAACTGAATGCTTCCAAGTGCGCTTTCGGCGTAGCTTCTGGCAAGTTTCTCGGAAGCCTAGTGACGCGGAGGGGGATAGAGGCCAACCCGGACCAGATTACTGCAATCCTGGGCATCCAAAGCCCATCCACTACAAAGGAGATCTAGAAGCTTACGGGCATGGCTGCAGCACTCAATCGCTTCATCAGCAGATCATCAGATAAGTGTCGGCCGTTTTTTCAGCTTCTGAAAAAGAATTTCAAGTTTCAGTGGACCCCTGAGTGCGACCAAGCATTGGAAGCACTCAAAACCTATTTATCTTCACCACCCTTACTCTCTACCCCAACTCAGGGGGAGATTTTGTATCTGTATCTTGCGGTCTCGGATCATGCAGTGAGCTCCGTCCTCATCAGAGAGGACGATGGTGTCCAAAAACCAATCTACTATACGAGCAAGATCCTGCTAGATGCCGAGACCAGATACCTTTTGCTGGAGAAGCTTGTGTTGGCACTCGTCAGTGTCTCCCGCAAGCTCTCCCATTATTTTCAATCCCACACTATTGTGGTTATCATGGAGCATCCACTCCGATCTATCTTCAAGAAAGCTGACTTTTCAGGGTGCATATCAAAATGGGCAGTCGAACTGGGGCAGTATGACATCCAGTATCGTCCCAGGACTACGATCAAAGCTCAAATCCTGGCAGACTTTATTGTCGAGTTCGTCTCCCCGAGCTCGGCTTCGACCCAGCCCGGCACCGAACTGGGGGGGCGTAGGGCATGAGTGTGCAGTCACCGAGGTCGAACAATCTTCTCAGAGCCAAGTTCCTGTCTCGGCACGGAAGGTCTTTGTCGACGGCTCATCCACCTCCAAGAGAGCTGGCCCCGGCATAGTTCTCTAATCGCCAGAGGGACTGGTCATAGAGCAAGCCTTCACCTTGGACTTCAAAGCGACGAACAATGAAGCGGAGTATGAAGCTCTGATAGCGGGGCTGAATAGCGCCCGGATCCTCGGAGCCCAGCAATTGGTGGTCTTCAGTGATTCACAACTGGTAACTAGCCAACTCACTGGAGACTACCAAGCCAGGGACGACAGGATGGCGGCCTACTTAGCCCTCGCGAAGAAACTGCTCTATCACTTCCAGACAGCCGAGGTCAGGCAAATCTCCAGAGATACCAACATGCATGCTGATGCGCTTGCAAACCTGGCCTCCGCTGTCGAAACGGGAAAGAAAATGACCGTTGAGGTCGGATCGATATCAAGATCAAGCCTTGAGCTCCACTTACCTCGTCAAGTCCTGTGCGTTGATCTCGGCTCGAGCTGGATGGACCCCATTATCTCTTACTTAAAGGACGACCAACTCCCCGAGATCAAGAATGAAGCCCACCGAATCAGACTCAAGGCAGCTCGATTCTGGCTGTCTCCTGAAGGCAAACTCTACAGAAAATCCTTCACAAGTCTCTACCTCCAATGCGTCCATCCAAGCAAAGTGGACGACTTTCTGTATGAGATCCACAAAGGAATCTGCGGTAGTCACATCGGAGGGCGGTCACT
This sequence comes from Litsea cubeba, assembly GCA_012931725.1. NCBI lineage: Eukaryota > Viridiplantae > Streptophyta > Magnoliopsida > Laurales > Lauraceae > Litsea > Litsea cubeba. The sequence goes on along the minus strand of CM022949.1, from coordinate 2,957,779 downwards.
GGCCTACAGAGCAATAAGCCAATGTTACTGGTGGCCGTACATGCTGAAGGATGCGCAGGCATGGTTTAAATCTCGGCCGGTACCGGTACGTACCGGCCGATACGTACCGGTACCGGCCGGTACCGCACCGATATCTCAGCGAGATATCGGTAGCGGCGATACGGGCTAAAATATCGCCAAAAAATCGCTAAATATCGGCCGATATTTTGAAAATATCGGCCGTGGCGATATATCGGCCGATATTTTCAAAATATCGGCCGATCTTTTTTTTTTTTTTTTTTTTTTTTTTTTCGGGGGCGCTGCCCCCGATCCCCCGCCGGGGGATACCCCCGGACCCCCTCTGCGAAGCGCATGTTTTAGATAAATGACAATCAAAATTCAAGAAAATAAAATGATTTACTTGACCATGATAGCTAGGACTCTTTTGCTAATTGTCTTTCTTTTTTTTTTTTTGCTTGGATGTCTATTACTATCATAAACTACTAGATACGATATTAAACCTATTTAATTATGTTTGGAATGATATAGTAGTAAAGATTGTGTAATATGCTAATTCATGAACCAAAAGGCTTTATATTGAGTTAGATTCGATGTTACTCACTTATTTTCCCCTAGATCTAGTATTTTAAAGTGTAGATCTAAATTTTTTTATTTCCAAAATTTGAGGCTTTTCTTGAAATCAATTACATTTTTTCACATTAGTGTTCAAATGCATTGATAATGTATTAGTTTAAAATAGATATATACTTTTGGAACAAAAAAGTATGAGTTTTTGCCAAAAATTGTAGTTGCATTATGTCAGATTTATGATATTTCATCTTATTGATCATGAGCATCGATAATGGTTGCATTATATAAAATACTGGAGAATAAAGCGAACAGCGATACAGACAGGACTCATAACTTAAGGTGACCGAGATTTTGATTTATTATTGTTACTAATGGAAAAAAATATTGTTTTCCAACATTTTCTAATATTCTGGATTTTTTGAATATTTTTGCAGATTTTTTTGGATTAAAAAAAAAATTCACACCGCGACGACCGCGACGGACCGATATCCGCGACGATATCCGCGACGTATCGGTTTTTCGGCCCGGCCGATACCGCGACCGATACCGAGATTTTAAACCATGTGCGCAGGTATATGCCAGAAAATTTGAAAAATGTCAGAAGTTCTTCCATTCTCTTCATCAGCCAGCACAAGACCTGAGTTCCCTCTCTAGTCCATGGCCCTTCGCTCAATGGGGGCTGGACATAGTGGGACCTCTTAACCGAGTCGCCGAGATGCAGATTACTTCACGAAGTGGGTAGAAGCTGAGCCGCTGTCCTCCATCACTGAAAGAGACTCCAAGAACTTCGTGTGGAAGAACATCATAACGAGGTTCGGCATCCCCAGGACCCTGATTTTGGACAACGGGACTCAGTTCGACTCTAAATTCTTCAAGGACTTCTGTTAAGAGCATGGCATCAAGAACCACTTCTCCACTCCGGCGTACCCGCATAGCAACGGTTAGGACGAAATCTCTAACAAAGTACTCATGGACGACCTGAAGAAACGATTGGACAAAGCGAAAGGGAGATGGGTAGAAGAACTTTCCAGCGCGCTGTGGGCATACAGGACGACTCCAAGACGATCCACCTTGGCGACACCCTTCTCGTTGGCCTATGGGATGGAGGCGGTCATTCTCTTAGAAATTGGCCTCCCTACCATGAGATCCAAACTTGTCGACCAAGGCCGAAACGAGATGAACCTAGCAATGGAGCTGGACCTAGCTGACGAGCGCCGAGATGCAGCGGCCATACGACTGGCCGACTATCAGAAACGGCTAGCCAGATGATACAATGAAAAAGTCAGAGAAAGAAGCTTCTCGGTAGGAGAACTGGTTCTCAAGAAGACCTTGCCAGCTGACAGAGACCCAAATGAAGGCAAACTGGCCCCAAATTGGCATGGCCCGTTCAGGGTGGTTTCAACGGCAGGACGATCTTCTTACAAACTTGAAGACTTAGAAGGCAGACAGTTGCCGAGACCGTGGAATGCATCTCATTTGAAGAAGTTCTATTTCTAAGATGTAACGAAAATTCCATGATCAATGAAAGCAGCATTTGCACTGTCATCAATTTGTGTCATCTTATCTGAGTTCGGCAGCTTTGGGTTCATACACTCTGGGATTGACTTCGGATTCATACATCCAGTCTTCCCTAAAACTCTGGGTTCACGCGCCCATGGACCGACTTAGGATTTATACATCCAGTCGCTCCTAAAACCCTGGGTTGATACACCTTGGGAAGACTTTGGATTCATACATCCAGTCGTCCCGAAACTCTGGGTTCACGCGCCCATGGACTGACTTAGGATTTATTCATCCAGTCGCTCCTAAAACCTTGGGTTGATACACCTTAGGAAGACTTCGGATTCATACATCTAGCCTTCCCTAAATTTTGGGTTCACGTGCCCATGGACTGACTTAGGATTTATATATCCAATCGCTCCTAAAACCCTTGGGTTCATGTACCCTGGGACTGACTTCGGATTTACACATCCAGTCTTCCCTAATACTATGGGTTCATACACCCCCCGAGATCGATCCCGGACTCAGACTCGCACAGTCGAGATCCTCGAGACTATGGGATCATCTCGGCCAATGACAGTTCATCTCGGCCAATGACAGTTCGTCTCGGCCAATGACTGTCTCCGAAAGAAAAAAGCAGTGCAAGCACAAAGGTGCAGAAAAGCAGCACAAAAATACAGAAAAAAACAATGCAAGCACAGAAGTGCAGAAAAAACAGTGTAGAAAAGCAAAAAAGAATGCAAAGATACACATCTCATCTTATCAGAAACTTTTTTCTTTTATTGAATGTAATTTCTTCATTACAAGGGTTACAGAAAAGAAAAACAGAATACAGCAAGGAGGCTCGCAGTCCTCTAAAAACAAAAAAGAAATAAAGCCTTGAGGCTCTGATCCTCGCTGGTCCGCTACTTGGAGGCTCTGGGAGATTCTGATCTTCACCTACTCTTCAGTCTGGCCTTTAGTGTCAGGAGCTCTTCAACACCCTCTGGTTTAGGAGCAAAGCTCAAGATCCTGATCCATTGATTGGAGATCTTCAGCCCGAAGGCCTCTCCATCCGGCCCGTCGCTCAGAGGTCTTGATATCCCACACGAGACCCTGCGGCATGATTTCACATAGGACCCTGCAGGATCAAGACAAGACCCTCAAAGGCCAGGAGCGCCACCAACTCCCAACTACAAAGAATAATCACCTCCCAGTTGCGCATGCAGGAGATGATCACCGCATAACCACATAGATGGGAGTTAGCCGTGGACCCGCGTTCAGAGAACGCGTAGTCCACGAGGACCATCTTCAGAGAGCGCGCAGACCACGAAGGACAGTCCCTCCCGGAGGAAGCTGTCTTCTGTCACGGGAGGTTCGTCCGGGGCAAAGATTCCTAAAGTCCTACAGAGCGCGACCGCCAGAATGGCTGACAGAAAGAGACAGGTCCCCATGTTTACAGAAAATAAAAAGTCCTGGTTCTTTTTCCCTCCCATGGCGAGCTTACTGCTTCCATTTATAGGAGGAGGAAGAGTCCCTCCCTCAAGAAAATTTATGAGGCGAGGTCTCCCATGCTTCGCGTGGAGTGCACGTCTTCCATAAGTTGACTAGCGACTCCGATGGCGAACACGTGGAATTATCTGCTAGTTTTCTGCATTGGCCGTACCGCCGTACTTACAGCTACTTATGAGCCTCGGAATGCGGAATATCGGAGCGGATACCTATGAAGACCGCACGGCACTCTCTCCAACTCAAGACTCTCACGTCACGTCACTCAGCCAAACTCAAGCACACAAGAGCCGAAATAAAAAAGATGGAGAAAAAGGAAGCACAAGTGAAGAAACTCTACTTTTCATTAAAACTGAAGGGGATTATAGGCAGGATCACACTGCATTCCAAAAGAAAAAACAGACAAAATACAAGTATGAAAGCAGCAAAGATATAGAGATCAAGAAGCTACTGGGGCGTCGGCGACTCCACCAGCACTATTACTGTCTCTGGTGGACCGGTGGTCTCGGCACAACAGCAGCCTTATCTGGCGCATCACCCGCAAGAGGGGCAGAAGAAGCGTCGCCCAAAGGTACAGCCAAAGCATCACCCGTAGAAAGGATAAGTGGAGCGCCATCCGAGCTAGGACCAGTTGCAGGAGCATCCACTGGGGCATCCTCAGTCAGCGGAGCGGGACTCGGCTCGGGGTCTGGACCAGAATACTTTGGCAGATCCTGATAAATCGGGTGGTCTTCAGGAACCCCCGCTCGTCTCAAAGTAGCCAGACACCCCTCCTCGAACAAGATGGAGGTGATCTCCTCCACCTGCCTCTCGTGTTCCTCCGTAGCCTGGTCCACTCCCTTCTTAAAGGAAGATTAGGCCTCAACCTGCTGCGAGGACTTGAGGTCAGCAATCTCCTTCTCCAGCCGCTCGACTTCGGCGTGCCTAGCCTTCAGCTCGGCAATTTCCTTTGTCAGCTTCTCCACTTCGGCACGACCAGCGAGCACTTCGCCACGCTGCCTCGCCGACTCAGACACCGAATCAGCCTTCACTCTGGCCAGCTCTGTCTCCAACTCGGCAATCCTCTTCGTCTTTGCCCAGATTTCGCCCTTCAACCGATGGGTTGCCGACGTGAGATCGGTGACGCTGGCCAGCGCCACACCTAGCTGCGCAGTCGCCCCGGCACTGCTCCTCTTCAGCTCTCCCAGCTCCTTCTTCAGTTTTTCCCTCTCGGACTCCAGCTGGGTGATCTTGGAGACGTTCTTGTCGCTCCTCTCCATTACCGTCTGGAGCCTCTGCACGTTCTGCAGAAGAAAGCAAGTCAGATGGGAGCAGCCAAAGTGAAATACATCAAAAAGAATATCAAGGGTACCTACCTGGAGAGAAGCCTGAATCGTTGAACCCAGCAGACTCTCATTATCATACTTTGCGTGCACCTCCATGTCACGCGGTAGAGCACAGGCTTTGGCAAGAGCCTCGATGACGAGACAGTTCCCATGCACCCGGGCTTCCACATTCAAAGGCTTCCCGGGCTGGGTCTCCAGTCTAGGCCTCCATGCCGCCGGGGCAATACGAGGTCTGGAGGCCGATCCAGACCCTTACCCTACCATGACACTAAGGTCACGAGCCGTCTCAGTAGCTGCCCTGCTCGCTGGCGCACTTTTTCCAGTCGGTGCCTTGCCTCTAGAAGCGCGCAGGCGCCTTGTCCTTAGGAGCCTGTTCGGCCCCCGATTCTTTCTCCCCCGCATTGGACCTCTTCCTCGGCGGAGACCCTTCCCTCGGATGATCTGGTGAGCGCCTCCGCACTTCTTCGTTCGGAGCAGTGGCCGGGGCAGAGGAGGCAGCAGCTCCCCTCGAGCCTGAAGCCATGCGGGCACTAGTAGAAGAAGGCACCGCAGAAGACGAAGACCCGCGCCTAAACTTGGCCGCCAGGTCCTTGGTTCCAGTCATCCTTGAACTACCCTCCATAGTCTCTTCCGGGTCAGATGGATAAGCGTCTACTACCTCCCTCAAACTCGGCGATCCCGAACTAAAAGAAGTAGATGCCTCGGCGCCAGACGCAGCTCGGCTCGCAACAGGATCGATCAAAGGCACGCCCGCAGGCACGGCCAAAGAAACAGAAGGAAGATCAGCCTGCAGCTCGTTCTCCTGCGCTGCTCCAATCCTCCTATAACGGCCACGGTACCTCAGCGTGTATCCTAACAGTTTCCAGGCCGAGGTGTATCTCTCAACCTTCTTGTGGTCAGCGATGTTTTTTCTCTAACCGTCGCTTGCAGTTCGGTGTTGCCTCTCTCGCAGTTCTGCACAGTAAACACCAAGAATATCAGTTGGGCAAAATGAAAGTTAAGAAAAAAAGGAGCAGAATAAAGAGTCGGTGTTTACTTGGGATGGTCCCGAGATGGCGAGGGACCATGGGCGTCCTTCCCTCGCCAGCGCCGAACTCCCAATCCCCCGAAACACAGAAGAGATCCTTCTCGGCGTTTTTACTAGAATCCTCCAAGGCCAGGACGAAGCCCTTTCGGAGCTGCTTCACCCGAAGGTAATAGTTGTCTCCCCCAGCCTTGCAGATGTCGTACACGTCCTCGATATCGTGGAAGCCCAAATTAATCCCCAAGATTTTGTTCAATTTCGCCGTGCCCATGATGACCTTAAAGCCATTGGGCATCAGCTGGCACGGGGTGATGGACCAGGCATCAAGACAGGCTCTAAGCAGGGGATGCAGAGGAAATCTAACCCCACCTTCGATCACAGAAATCAAAGGGAACGACATCTAGCCGCAGGACCAGCAGCGCAAGGCGTAGTCGCAGGGAGTCGCCGGCCTGAGGCAGACCCCCTCCGGGATACTGAAGGCAGCCCTGAACCTAGCCATGCCTTCATCCGTGTCTAACTGAAACCTAGGAGTGGCCATCTCTACAGGAAGAAGAAGGCGAAAAGAAACCCTAGAGGCAGAAAACCCTAAAAAAGACAGGGGCACGAAGTCACTTACAAAGACAGAAGGGCATGTCAGGAATTGATCTGGGCACGCCTTACGGTCGTCCTCGCCAGAGCAATACGGAGAGATCTTGAGAAGACAGACGAAGAGCGGAGCAAAAATCGAAGGCAAGGGCAAAGAAAATCGGAAGAGAAAATAAAGAAAGAAGAGCAGTGGAAGGCAACCCTATTTATAGGGGAAGGAAGCCCTCTTTGGGCGCCATTCACTAATTTGAAAGGACAGACTTCGCGATCCGCGCTTGTCTCATCACCTTGATGGCACGATCGGTGAGGAAGCACCACGTGTAACCGCCAATTCGTTTCCCGAGGCGAACGTGACGCGATATTTATTGCCTTGAAGAAACCAAAGCGGCGCCCAGTAATGATCGTAGTATCCCCAGACGGATTCTCTAGCTTCCGACCCCTAAAGGCTAGGGCACTTAAGAAGTCACAAGCAAGGGGGCAATTGTGTAGGGAGATTTTCAAAGCTCCATGATTATGCTAATCACGGCTATAAGATGGGACTAAGCACTCTCACGTGCCATCCACGTGGCATCCAGACTCGCCTCGGCTGCCGGGACAGAGGCCTCCGCCGAAACCAGACAGGCTTTGGCTGCTAGCGCAGAGCTCGGCTACCAGGGGCCCGCTTCGGCTAAAGAGTTTGACCTCGGCCAAAGGAGCTGGGGACCCGGCCAAAGGAGCCGGAACGGAAGCCGAAGCAAAGAAGAATCCCCACTCGCGCCCCTCGACCCGCCACGTCATCAGACACGTGGCAGAATAGGGGCGCGAGCCAGTGGGACAGATGCGACATCAGCCGTCCACAATCTTCGCCAGATCACTGACAGGGCGGCATCCAGCGGCTGTAGCCACATCAGGGCAAGGCCCGAGGATGGATCCGATGGTACCTTTACCGCCAAAGGTCTCCAACAGGACCTGGCCCAACATGACATGCATTAAATGCAATGTGGGCTGATCCGACTGGCATTTATTACTTTGTGGGCTGATATGGACCGCATTTATTACTTTGTGCGCTGATATAGACTTCCCTATCAAATCCTATCAAATCGTGGGACCCACTCCAAAATATCATCCAAAATATCCTCAAGGGTCCTCTATAAATAGGACTTCATTTCACATGCAAGGTACACAACATACATACTGGAGAGTCGTTACTCTGCCTCTCTTCTTCATCTCCTTCCTTTGTTCCAGTCCATACACTGACTTTGGCATCAGAGAGCCTTGCGCTGCCCAGGCCAGGGTCTTCTGATTGTTTGCTCTTCCCTTTCAGGCTTAGAGGCAGCAGGTCATCTTCTTCTACTTGGATAAGTCTTATCAGGCACCCCTAATATTGTGAGTCATAGTTTTCTGTACTTACAGTTGCAATGTACCTTCTTATTTTTACACTAAATGGTAATGTATATTGAATGAAAGTATAGAATTAGAAAACTAAGTTCCAAAAAATACAACCATTTACAAAGCTATACAAGGCTCAAGCAAAGCAGAAAGTGGGAAGGAAAAAAAAGAAAGTGAACTACAATTAGTAGCTGCAAACAAAGGGGACTGCACCAGCCAAAAAGGAGGGGAGCTAGACTGGTGAAAGGTAACAGCGAATTGCCTGTGTGCTTTGTAAAAAGAGAAGTATATACGACTACGGGGAAAGCTTCCATTCTCCATCTCTGTGTGCTGTTGTGGATACAAACTCAAGATTCAGGTCATGGAAGACTTGAAGATTCCTAGCTCTTCATAAAGCAAACAGGATGATGATGACAATGGCTCCAATACCAATTATGTGCAAGCTAGATACCAGTGTTATGGGCCCATTGATAAGTAAGCATCTTCCCTAGGAATAGTCTCCAAGCAACTCTCCCATTCCACATATCATGAGCAGAACCCTCCAACTGTTGTTCTTCAAACTCATCAACATCTGTTGCTGCTGTAGAGATTAGTCCGGTCCAAAAGGCTGGGACACCCTTCATTATAAAAAATAAATCATCTACACATCTGAATGAGTCATCTAGTCAGCACAACTATTGAAATCACCATCATTATCGTCATAATCACTATCCAAATCCTCGTACGAAACTACATCATCGTGGTCATCAAAATTTGCATTTGCATTTGCATCAATGGTTAGATACAAGAAATGGTTGTCCACACCTTCCGCAAAATTGACATCAAGATAATGTTAGAATGGGCTCATGCAAAGGATTGGGAGGGTGGGTTTTATTTTGCCTTTGCGTGTGAGAGAAAGATAGTACAGGTTTGGATTTAGAATAGGACAGACGATATATAGACTAAACAATCTTATACCAGTTATACCCCTTCACATGTGCCCAATACATTGTGTCTCCAAGATGATTTTCAAACACTATTTTTTGTTTTTCTTTGAGTTTCACAACTACAACATTGTTCCTTTTTTTTTAAAGAAGATTTTGTAATCACATGGCCACTCCAACAAATAAAAGAAGAGTATTTATGATTAATCATAAAGAAAAATTTAGATGGACTAAATGTTCTTAACCATCTTATTTAAAGCCAAATGCTATCCACCAAATCAAATTCTTTTTAGATTTCTAATCATTAGTTATCCTTTCATATATAGGGTCACGTAAGATGTCTTTGCAAATGCAATTATTGCATTATAATACATAGAACTTGAATGCATAAAACTCATCCACAAGTGACTAAAAATGAAGATCAATTTTTAATTTTTAAATGAGCATCAAATAATCTTTCCTCCTAGGGAAATAGAATCAAAAGAAGATGAAAAATGAATATACCAACCATCATTAATCATTGTAGGTTTTTTTTTTCTATCTTTTTTTAATTTTATTTTCCTAAAAGAAAATATTATTAGATGCTCAATTTTTAAAATTAACCTTTGATCTTAAGTTTTAACAACTAATGGTGGAATCTTATATACTCAAATCCTAATTATTTTAGTTCAAACAAACAGGTCTTTGAAGTGGCATTTCATAAGCATATCTCAATTCCCTTGACTATCTCCACTTTATTCTTTGTTTTGCTCAAAAGTACCATCTCCTATTGGGGGGAGTATTCCTATGCATCTATCCCTCACCATAGGGTGAGGGACACTCCCCTTTTTGGGAAGTTTCAAGTACATGGGGAGTATTCCTATGTACTTGAAAAGTCACTTTTGTACTTGAAACTTCCCAAAAAAGGGGAGTGTCCCTCACCCTATGGTGAGGGATAGATGCACTTGAATATTTCCCCTCCTATTGGTTCATTTCTTCATTTAACAATTGTCTTCGTCTCCCTAGTACCACTCTTCTATTTGTGTGGAAAATGAAAGCCACCTAATTCATTGATGAAGTTGATTGCAAATTGGATCACAATTACACAGTGTGGTAATGAAGGGTATACAGGGCAATGCACTCCCAAATTAATTAACTTCATGATGGTGCCTCCAGGCTCCAGCATATTTGTGGTCACATTTGGTGGGCTTATTAATGGCATAGTTTTTTGCAAGGTGCCTTGCAATACAACAATCCAAACAAGACAAGGGTCTATTTCATGGGCATCCAAATTTTTTTAGTAAATAAATTTAAATAAAAAGGCACAAAGGAACAACAAAGATGATAATGATGCAAAAAAGGAAAAAGGGGAGGCACCACAGAAAACCAAAATTAACTTCACCGTCTAGGGGTGCTCATGGGCCAAGCTAGCCCGAGCTTGATCCGGGCCTAGTTGGGCCGGGCTTGAATATATAACCAGCCCCCGATTAATAATTGGGCAGGGCTTGGATTAAGTGATGGAAAGCCCATAGCTCAGCCCAGCCCGATTTGTGTAAAAGATGCATATAATTTAATTAAATTAGTGCTCTAACGGTCATAAAAGTGCTGAAAAGCCCGACTTAGCCTAAGTTTTATGGCTTGTGTCTAGCGTTTGCCAATGTTTCTAAAGCCGGGCCGGGCCTGAATATGCCTTAGCTCGGCCCATCCCGAGCCATGGACACCCCTACCCCTCCTATACAATATCCTGACTAATAAAATAACAAAGTTTGACAAACTTATATGCTAAACTATTAAAACTCGTAGGGATAAAAGAAAACTATTTAGGGCTTTTCGGTTAAATTTCTTCATATATGAAGGTGGATTGGGAGCAAGTTCTATGTATAGAACTAGCAACAAACGCCCGTGTTAAGCCTAGGCAAAAAATAAAAATATGTTAAAATTTAAGAAATCTTTTGAAATATTGTTAAGATAAAATAAATATAAAATAAATTTTTTTTATCATCTATGAATATTAATAAAATTTCTATGTATGAAAATAAATATAAAAAAAAGTAAATTTACATAACACGATGACCCCTTGAATTTAAAGGCATTGACCATTATGACCATCTCATTTACAGGTATATTATACCATTGATGCTTGAAAATATAAGAAAAGAAAACAAACCAGATGGATCTACATCTACTAAAAAGAACCAAAAGAAAGGGATAAAAAAATCGACGTGTTGGATCCATCAGTGGGGGCTACTCTTGAAATGTTTTTAACGTGTGAGACCCACTGATGGCTCTGCATTCAAAGAAGAAAAAATGGAAGATATATAAGAAGAAAGGAAATGAAAATCAAATAATTTCATCCTCAATAGGTCACACACCACATCTGGAATTATGATGATGGAACAATTGGCCCCCACCAATGATTGATAGTATAAGAAAAAAAAAATTGAAAGAGAGGGGGGCGAACAAATGTAAGAGAAGAAAAAAAACATAAAAGATGTACATTGCATGGGATGAGTGTACGTGAATATAGATATGAGTCATCATAGTATGTTTCTAATAGTTCTAACTCATGTGCACACAAATGACATCCTAACAATTATCAAAGAAATTAAATTAAGCTTGTGTATGATACCAACCTAGTCTGATTGCCGGATACATATTGACCTAGAAAACTAATATCTATGCATAATCCATGAGTGGGTCCCACTATAGTAATAAGTTAAATGTGCAGGGCCCACTAATTGATTTGCATCCATTAAGAAACCAGACAACGGGGCTTGCCTCCCTCCATCAGTGGGGCCCACTCTTGGAAAAAAAGGAGTTAAGAGAAGGCCATTGGGGTTTCATCCAATACTGGAGTCTAATCTTGAAATATATTTAATACGAACTGGTGCCCACTACTGAAAACTAAAAGGAGAGTAAAGGAGCTATATTAATCCATGAGTGGGTCCCACTGCAGAAAAAAGTTAAATGTACGGGGCCCACTAATTGATTTGCATCCATGAAGAAATCAGACAATGGCCAACAGGCTTGCCTCCCTCCATCAGTGGGGGCCACTCTCAGAAAAAAAAGGGTTAAGAGAATGCCATTGGGATTTCATCCAATACGGGAGTCCAATCTTGAAATATATTTAATGCGAACTGGTGCCCACTACTGGAACCATCCATTTGGGGAAAAAATTGAAAGGAAAGTAAAGGAGCAACAACTTGGATCTCATTCATCGGTAGGGCCCACAAAACATATTTAACATGGGACCCATTGATGATTGAAGATCTAAGGAAAAGAAAACAAACCGACTGTAAATATTTGCTTATAATTTGGATAATGGCAAGAAATAGGATTCCAATTCAAGCGTTCATAAAAATCTCTTATGAGAGAGGTTTTAGGAGAGAAAGAGTAGCCCAAAGTGAGGTGGTACCTTAAAATAATGTGGTTTTTTTTTGTGCATATTTCTTTGAAAGGAGAGACTTTTTAGGGATGATGTGGCACCCCTCACAGCCCACCTCTCGCTTTGCTTTAATATATATAACTAGCACCAAACGCCCGTGCTAAGCCCGGGCCAAAAGTAAAAATATATTAGAAATTTAAGAATTATTTTAAAATATTATTAAGATAAAATAAGTCTAAAAGAAAGAAATTTATTATCTTTGAATATTAGAATCGTTTAACATGTGATGAAAATAAATATAAAATGAGAGGTAAACTTACATAACATAATGCCTCTTTGAATTTAAAGGCCATTATACAAGTATAAATGTGTGTCTATATAGGGGCAGCTCTCCTAAGCTAAAGCTTAGGTTAAGGTAAGCTCAAGTTTGTGGTGGGGCCCACCTGGCGACCCACATGGGGGTGGTGGTGTGGGGATTTCAAGGACTCATTGGGACCCTTCTCCTTGCAAAAAATTGGTCTCAACCGTGGTTTTTACCATCTCCATCTAGCCCCAAAAGTTTAGTGGTCAACAATCCATTCGGATCGGTACACAGTCGATCTAACGGTCCAGTAAATCCGGATCTAACCAAAAGCTAGTGGATATGTACAATTTAAGGAGGTTGTGTGTTTGGTCCATTTGGATGGACCAAGGGTGGGCCCTACAAGCGTAAGCTTACAGAATTAAATGGAGAGGTATGGTGTCCGGGCTAAAAAAATATAATGAAATATGTGATTCTTTTCTGAGATATTATCGAAAAAGAACAAATTTTATAGAAATAAATAAGTAGTTTATATTTATTATATATATATAACTTTAATAAAAAAAGAAAAAAATAATTTGGTGGGGTCACATGATGTAACATCTAACGGTGAGCCTTATATCCTCATTCCTTCAAGGTGTGTCCAATTGGACAATGGGACCTTGCTGATGTGTCATTCCGAGGATCCTTAGTGGGGTCACATGATGTAACATCTAAAGATATGCTCATATCCAAATATCTGAAGGTGTGTCCAATTGAATATTTGGTCAGGTTGATGTAGTGTTCCAATAAGCATTGATGGGGTCACATGATTTAATATTTTAAAGTGAGCCTTTAAAAGTGGCACCCTTCACAGCCCATGTCTCACACCCAAAGCTCTATGTGATTTTATAAGTATTTTTCTGAAATGAGAGACTTTTTAGGAATGATGTGGCACCCCTCACAGCCCACTTCCCCTTTTACTTTTATATATATAAATTGTCCTTTTATCTTTTTACACAAGAGGTAGTTTATTTTGAATTATTCTCAAGAAAAATATTGATCAAACAAAAAAAGAAAAGAAAAATGGAGGGTCAAGTGTATAACGACTATCCACGTGCAAGGTTTGTGATTGGTATAAGGTGTGAAATATTTACTCCCCATCTCATGTGCTCAAATCTTACGCGTGTGTGGATTTCGTACGTGCGCATGAGAAAATAGTCATTGTCATGTACCACGGGAAACCCTTACTTAAAAAAAAAAAAAAAAAAAAAGATTATAGGATATTTTTGAGGTTGTCTGAAAATATAGGGTTCTTTCGGTAGAAAACTCAAAGAGGAAGACTGAATGGAGCCCTATTTATCTTCTCTCACTCTCTCTCCGTCTCCTCTATATATAGTATATCCTCCGAATGATAAAAAAATCATCGAGTCCTCTGCCTGCTCCTGCTTTCGGCGGCTGTTGCTGGTAAGTCATCTTCACTCTCTCTCTCTCTCTCTAAGCCCCTAGCCCTAGTCGTAGCCAGACCCTTATCTCTAATTCCTAAACTGTAAACCCTAATTTCTAATCCCTTAATCCATATTCCATAAACCCAATCCCGGATATCAGTTAGACCCAATCCATAATCCGAATGTTGAATTTTCTGATTACAGTTGTTTTATCAAATCTTGAATGTTTTCTTTTCTTTTTTTTTTTTTTTGGATCTGTTTTATGATGATGAATGTATTTGAATGGTTCCATAGAGATTATAGGATCTGCTTTCTTCTTTCTTAATCATGTTTAGCATGTCCAGAAACAATATGGCTTCACTTGATGGTTTTTGTTTTCAGACAGTGACAGTGATTGTTTTTTTTTTTTTTGAAGTTAGCTCATGGAGTGAGGGCATTCCAGTCAAGAGAAACTAATAAAAAAAACTAGATTGAAATTTCCTAATGGATTGATTGCTAATGACTTTGATTGAATCACCCCCAAATAATAATCCGTTATAACACATTCTGTTGTTTTACAAATCCCATTAAATTTAACTGCTTTCCGATTGCAATGTTGCTTAATACATGGGCATTCCTTTCAATAAATGCACAATCGCATAAGAAAAATATGCAATTTGCACATAGCCTCCTGAGGTCCACCCGGGACAATGTCAATTAATGGGCTAGTGGGGATCGAAATCAGGTTGTGACACACCTCTGTGCAGAATTTCATGTCCATCTGATTATCCTGATTACCCCCTTCATCTCTTGCCCTTTAGTGTAAAGAATTTTAAAATGCATCCTTTTTTTATTATCCAAATCCCATTCAGATCCGTGTGAAGAAGCATGGGGATCGATGACATTCAGGGTGGGTGTGTGTTAGGATTTTGAGTGTTGGCTAAATTCATGGATTGAACAAAACTCTGGGTCTTTGAGTTGTATTTTATTTTAGAAAAGGACTATGAAGATAGAAGATGTGAAGGACTCTGAAAAGGTAGTATGAAAGGATTAGAAGAAAAAGGCTGGAAGAATACTGTGCCATGGAGTTTCATCAACACATGAGGACTACCATGAGATTTTAAATTGAAAGTATTTCCATGCTATCAGAATTCACACGTTGTGGTCTCCTGTTATTTTTTCTTTCATGAACTTTAATGGTGACATCACAAGGCCATTAAATTAGTAAACAGAAGGAGGGAAGACTTTTTGGGCTTGATGACATCACATGGAAAGTGAATAGGAGAGGCTTAGATAAATTGCAAAGCTACTGAGACAGAAACAAAATTTGCCCGCCTGACAGGCTTGATAAATATGTGGAGACAGTACCTCATCCGCTCGAGCGGACAAGGCGCAGGGAGTCCGGGAAAATTAAATTATGTTATTCTAATTGTGCTCAAACTGATGGTTTTAATCCTAATCAAATTAGGAAAACTTAAACACGTCCTAAGGGCTATTTAAAGGACTCAAGGGGCTATTCCAAAGATACACCTCAAATCTCAAAGTGCTGAGTTAGAGATTTGATTGAGAGAATTATTTTCTAGAGATTTATTAAGGAGTTGTGCTGACAAGTTCTCTAGAGCTAAAGTTTTCTGCATCCTTTGTAGAAGATTGTCTTCTTGCATAGAAGATTCGAGGAGTCAAGCGCTGGTTTGAATCTGTTGCAATCAACGGTGTGAAGTCGTTGAAGCGTGAAGCGACATAAGGTAACTTCAGTCTTTAGATAGGGGGTATCTGGGGAGGAAATCTGAGTTTCTTGTAATTGCGAGATTCATAGTGTTTGATTTGATCCAGTTCGGATCGGTGGTTTTTTACCCGGTTAGTTTTTCCACCTAAAAATTTGGTATCCTTGTGGTGTGTGCTTGATTTTATTTCCGCTGCGTAGTTTATTGTATTTTGCACACTAGTGAGTTGATTTATTGAGTGGACCAATCTAGAGATCTCGAACCCTAAAACTTTCAGTGTGTACGATTCAAATTGATGATAGGAGGCCTTTTGAGGCGGTCTTTACACGTGCGTGTGTGAGAGAGACATTCAGTGTGTGTGTACAATTCAAATAGATCATAGGAGGCCTTTTCAGGGGGTTCTTAGAACTGTGTGTGTGACACTGCAATTTACTATTAAAGTAAAAGTAATGTAAAGCCTCTATTTTTTCTGACAAGGGTCACATCAAAAGTACACTTCTTCAAAATTTCATCCTCCTTTAAAAAAAAAAATGAGTCAAAAGGCTACCTCCTCTATCTGACAAAAAAAATACTCACTTTTTACACAAAATATCAAAAAGATTCATTACCAATCCACTAAAGATAAAACACCATCATAACCACCTTATATATTACATTCTCTTGATTTGATGCTTTACTTTACCTTTATTTTACGATAAAATTATCAAATAGGCCCAAGTAATTTTGCCAATAACACTAAAGTAATTTTGCCCTTACATACTTGATCGTTAAACCTCTCTAATACTGAGAGTAGGTCTTATCATTGCTTATAAACTGATTCCACAACTTCAGATCATATTGTCAGAGACAACATCCAATGAATATGGTTTTGGTAATTCACATCATTTTTTTATCTAAAAGTACCGGTGGGTAGCATTGACTAAATGCATGTCTATTTTCAATCATTGTATGTTTTTACAGGTTCTTCCTCAAATGAAAATATGTCATGATAAATCGAAGATATCAGCCCAGGTGAGATATGATGAAATTACCATGATAGCATTGAAGTACATTTTTTGCAGAAATAGAATATTTAATAGTAGTATAACTTTTTTCAGTAACATCTGGAGAAGAACCTTTAAATTTGTTTTTTTTTTTCCAATATTCCTCAACTTGTATGGCCAACATCATTAGATGCATGCCTATCAATGGTTGAAACTAGAAAGTTAAAGACTCTATTTTGCTAAATAAAGGATCGGGATCATTGGACAGTTCATAATTTCGTGGGGCTCATTTTTTCCAAACCCTATTTATATGAGACTCCTCCAGCACCACCCTCTCTGATAGGCATTCATCTAGCTTGGTTCAAGTAACACCCACATGGCTATTGATTGCATGTCCTTGGTCAAATAATCAATGTGAATTTGGTCCTCTATTATTTGTATGAAAATGGTATCAAATTTTCTCAAAGAAATGATATTATGTTGCTATCACTATGATGTCAGTTAAGCCCTTGATTTTGACATGTGTGGCACCCTTTGCTTAAACAAAGCTACATTGTGCACCACCCTCCTATAAAGAAACTAGACCAAATTTTACTCCAACCACAGTGATAGTCCGAGTTGGATTGACCGTCTATAGATATTATCATTGTATCTATAAACATGATCAATCCTCTGGCCTGTATCACATTAATAGAGTAAGTTACACAGAGGTGATCCGCACACAGTTTAAATTATAGTCTTATTGGTGTTCAATTCTCTTCTTTTTATAGACTGAGTACTAAAAACATCATCCAATGACTTTTGAAATTTAACATGGTTTGACTACATTGTCATTAGAAGTTATCGTATGCACATTGCACACCCTCTTTTTTTGTGGGCCCCATATAGGGGTGGGGGCCCTCACATATAAGTTGTTGGCATTGGATATGGATGTGAGGGCCACCACCCAATCTCTCATTTAAGGTGAGAGATATCTCTCATAGGAGCATCTCATATATATATATATATATATATGGGGCTAGTTCTCCTAAGCTGAAGCTTATCTTATCTTAAGTTGAGACATTGCTAGTCCCACAAATCAAAGTCGATTATCGTTGTTTTTTGCATAATGATCGTCTCCAAAATCAAGATAAATCCAATCAGAATTGGATTTTCCAGTTCCATCAGGCAAAAAACATATAATCAACTTTAATTAGTGGGACCAACACTATTCCAACTTAGGATAAGGTAAGCTTCAGGTTAGGAGAGCCTTCAAGCTTAGCAGAAAATTCTATAAGCTCACGCTTGTGGGGCCCACCCTTGGTATATCCAAATGGACCAAACACTCCACTCCCCTTAATTGCACATGCCCACCAACTTTCGATTAGATTTGAATTTACTGGACCGTTGGATCGACTGTGTACCGATCCGAATGGACTGTTGGCCATTAAACTTTTGGAGCCCAGATGGAAATGAGAGAAACCACCGTTGGGACTATTTTTTTTTTTTGCATAGCAGAGGGTCAAGGGGAGTACTTGAAATCCCTTCCATCTCCATCCCCATCCCCATGTGGGCCCCACCACCCACTTGAGCTCACTTAAGCTTACCCGAGCTCACTTGAGATCCACATCCTTGACAATTCTTCTATTTAATCTCAAACAGTTTTGATTATCTTCTATTACTTTTGGAGGGAATTCATATATATATATATATATATATATATATAGGGAGGCGCTCCCATGAGAAAGATCTCTCACCTATCTCTCACCTTATATGAGAGATAGGGGTGGGGGCCCTCACATATAAGTTGTTGGCATTGGATATGGATGTGAGGGCCACCACCCAATCTCTCATTTAAGGTGAGAGATATCTCTCATAGGAGCATCTCATATATATATATATATATATATGGGGCCAGTTCTCCTAAGCTGAAGCTTATCTTATCTTAAGCTGAAACAGTGCTGGTCCCACAAATCAAAGTCGATTATCGTTGTTTTTTGTATAATGATCGTCTCCAAAATCAAGATAAATCCAATCAGAATTGGGAATGGACTGTTGGCCATTAAACTTTTGGAGCCCATATGGAAATGAGAGAAACCACGGTTGGGACTATTTTTTTTTTGCATAGCTGAGGGTCACTGGGAGTACTTGAAATCCCTTCCATCCCCATCCCCATGTGGGCCCCACCACCCACTTGAGCTCACTTGAGCTTACCCGAGCTCACTTGAGATCCACATCCTTGACAATTCTTCTATTTAATCTCAAACAGTTTTGATTATCTTCTATTACATTTTTTTTCGAGATGTTAACTCTAAAGTGAGCATCACGATAATCCTATTTGATAGACTTGGTAAAGAATTATTCTCTGTTGCCCACTTATTAGGATTCAGGTATCAAAAGAATAAAGCGAAGGGATGGAATCCAACACATTGACATACAACTCCTCCCTGAAGATATTATTATGGACATACTTTCTAGGCTACCAATCTATTCTCTCTTCCAATGCACTCTGGTTTTGAAGGCATGGCGGGATATGATAGTTCATAATCCTATTTTCGCCACCATGCAACACAATCGAGCCTTGGAGAATCGGAATAATACCCTTCTGATGTTCAGCCGAGGCAATTCACCAGAAGTAAATCCCTATTTGGTTGAAAGCGAAGCGGTGGGCCATCGCAAGTTGAGGGTGATGGATGTGAAGCTCACTGATTGTTTAAATGACCATCTTGGCATTTTGGGATCGTGCAATGGTTTGGTATGTATCTCTTTTTATCGAGGGTTTCAGCTATATATATCCAATCCAATCACCGGTGAATGCAAGATGCTTCCATCAAAAGAAAGATACCGTCTTGCATTGGCAATAGGAATTGGTTTGGACTCCGCAAAGAAGGAATATAAGGTGGTGAGAGCAGTGTGTGAGCGTGACAAGCAGTTTTCATGGAAAATTGAGATGCAGACTCTAGGGACAAATTCTGGGAGACAAATAGTTAATTTCCCGTCTTCTTCCTGCATTGATCTTTTATCATGTAAATTCTCAGATGTATTGGTGAATGGTTCTCTTCATTGGCGTCCCAGCCGCCAAACACCCTTGCACATCACCTCTCTGGACATGAGTCAAGAGCAGTTTGGGGTTGTGCCGATTCCTGAACTTACTAATCACCATCATATACATTTGATGGCCTGGAAGGGATTTCTCACCTTGACCCAACAGGAGGAGCGCTCTATGCATATATTTATGCATATATGGGTGATGAAAGAATACAACGTGAAAGAGTCGTGGACTAAACAAATTAATGTGAGAGTGCCCATTTGGTCATACTCTGGTCTGAATTATTGGCCGTTTGATGATGAGACTTTAATAGATGACATGCAAGCTACTGGCCATCCCCGTCTTAGAGCAGAATATGATAATGATATTAGGGATTTTCTTTATTGTTTGGGTGTCAAGGCTCATGGGAGAGGAAAGAATGGTAGGCCGAAGTTTCTCCCTTTTCTATAGATAGAGGAGGATGATTAAGTAGTAGAAAAGACTTTTTTGTCTAGTGATTGCCCGTACCTGAAAGGCACGACGTATACATATGTTCTGAGCACAATTAAATCTAATTATTCTTCTTTTGATCAACTAACAATCAATCTGAATTTTGGCACCCTATGAGGGGTAATTAGGTCTTTTTTAATTACAACAAAAGGATATGACTTTGTCTTTTATAATTCTTGAGATCTACTAGTCTCTGTGATTGATGCGGATGGTGCACTCCTGATCTTCAAGGGGCCAACCAAAGGCTCTTGATATTTTATATTTCCTCTTGTTGATTTTTTGTTGATTTCCTCTTTTTTTTTTTTTTAATCAAGAGATGTAATTGATCACACACTATGATTGATAGTATGATTAATAAAATCTTTTGTATATTCACTAGTCACTTTTTTGTCTTCAAAATATCAATTTTATTGTGGGATCAAAATCCAAATCCTATTTGAATAAAATTGTGAAATATGCCGAAGACAAAGGCTTGGACAATCCGGACCGTCTATCCAAAAGCCCTCAGTAAGGGACTAATTGGGCAGAAGGGCTGTCGAAGGGTCGGGGCCTAGTGTAGCGTAGTCCTACACGTAGCATATGTGGGGGTGGGCTAAATCCCTCGTTGGAGCTGCGCTAAGTGGGCCTACTTGGCCCTTACTCAGCCCTTGCGTGCCAGGACTAGGCCGATGGCCAACAAAGAAAATCAAATTGGATTGTTACATTATATTGGATTGGATTAGATTTATTGTTATATCTATTTTTGTTTTCACTGCCATTGTGCACCAAATGTAAACCTTGACTTTAAGCCTCCTTATTCTACCCCAAAAGACTTTAAGCCTCCTTAAGCTTGGGACCAAATGTAACATAACAGTAGAGCTTTAATACAATTCAACTTTGGGTGATGTCTAGGCAATTATTTAGAGAAGATTATTTGATAGTATTAGTGAAACTGAGTTTTTTTTTTTTTTTTTTCTTTACTGATCAATTTTAGCCCGTATATGGAACGCATTGCATTGAATTCGAATAAATCAAATACCGAAATAAAAATTGATCTAGAAGAAATTGGGATCTGTACCACTTTGTTTTCTAGATTATTGGATGAAAGATCCAATTATATAACCATCCACCCATTTTGCCTATCCATCTCAAACCCACTAGATTGAACAATCCACAATTCCACACAACTTTGTGGGGTCAATTTTCTAAACATCTTGCCCATTCACCCATATACCCATCTACCCATGGGCCGCTCGATGAAGACCTTATGTTAATTATTTTTACTTAAATTCCACTTTACCCAACCTATCCTTTGTACTTATCCAAATGGGACTGTCATATTCTGCACATCTACCCTTTCTACAAGAACCGCTGGATTGGTGGATGATCAAATAATTTCATCAAGTGAGTCCTATTTAGATGAATATATTAATTTGATCTAAGATATCAGTCCTATAAAGATATTTAGAAATGCTTTATTTGTCATGACCACGATCTTTATATTATTAATATAACTCTATAATATTGTGTTATTTAGATGGATCATCTTAATTTGATCATTTAGATGAACCTATTTTTATAAATTAGAGAGGCGGGCGGGAGATACCCTGAGTTATTATATATATATATATATATATATAGAAAGGTGCTCATATGAGAGCATCTTTCACCCTACTATGAGAAATATGGTGGGGCCCTCACATTTAAGTTGTTAGTATTAGATATAGATGTGAGGGCCCCCACCCTATCTCTTATAGTAAGGTGAGATTCTCTCATAAGAGCATCTCTCATATAAGGGACAGGTTCTCTTAAGCTGCAGCTTAGGATATCCTAAGCTGCAGTGTGTAAACCGCACATGTGTGAGCACATGTGTGACCCATTTTTACACTAATGCAGCTTAGGATACCACTAAGCTGCAGCTTAGGAGAGCCTGCCCCCATATAAATATATATATATATATATATATATAAGACTTGGGTGTACAGAGCAATTCGATTAAAAAGGGAAGG
Organism: Litsea cubeba; assembly: GCA_012931725.1. NCBI lineage: Eukaryota > Viridiplantae > Streptophyta > Magnoliopsida > Laurales > Lauraceae > Litsea > Litsea cubeba. Next base: position 2,935,713 of record CM022949.1, on the reverse strand, counting down.
GATGGAGGCCAAGAGACACATAAGATAGAAGGGTAATTTTGGAATAGAAGTAAAAATAAAAAACTATGCAGAGCCGTACTTTGAATAAGAGAGCCGTTAAAAGCACACTTGAAATTTCTTCCCACACATTGCTTCTTTTTTTTCACCCACCATTTAAGTTAAAAGATTAATAAAATTACTCTTTACGCACCCCATTTTTTCTAAACTACCCTAACCTATATTCTCTCAACTTCTCTCTACACTCCCTCTCCCCAATCAACCTCTCCCTCTCCCACCGTGCCGCCGCCCTCTCTCTGTCTCTTCTCTCTCCATCTCGCACTCCCTCTCCCACCGTGCCGCCGCCCTTTCTCTGTCTATTCTCTCTACATCTCCCACTCCGCTTCCGCTCGCCGCTTGGTCTCCCTTTCTCGATCCCTCCCCCCCTCCCCCCCTCTCTCCCATGCGCCGGTGCTTCTGGAGAGGATGGTGGGGGTGGGGGTGGGGGTGGGGGTGGGAATGGGGGTAGGTGAGTGTAGAAAAAAGTTGGGGACGTAGAAAGACTTCCTTTTAAAGTAATTTATCACATAAGTATACTATTCATAAAAAAATCAGAGTGTATGGAAAGAAAAACCCATTCTTCAGAAAAACCCATTCTTCAGAAAAACCCATTCTTCATTTTGGCAGCTCTCTTGAATAAAGATGAGAGACGATCGAGCTCTTGAAGTCATAACCCTTCAAATATTTTCTTTCGCAGTCCACAGGGCGAATACTCTAGGATGATAGCTGGATGCTACTGCACCGGAGCCCAGCCCCAAATTGTATAGGCCCAATAACCACTCTCCACATATGTAGGGATCACTTATTACTCTTTTAGAAACAATCCCACAACCTTAATACGGTGTCCCATATCCAATATTTTTCATTGCAATTTTAGCCCTTTCAACTCTTTCTATACAAGTTGTGAAAATACCCCACCTTTATAAGACATAAAACGCAGAACTATCTTGTGTGATTGATAACATGAGGCCCACTTTTATAATTTATATTATGGGTCTACCTTTACAAATTTTTATAAATGAGCCACACCTTTAATAACTCCAACATGATTATGAACAAGGCCACTTTTATAAGAATTAGAACATCGATCAGGTCCACCTTTAGAAATCAAATGCAGGTCTACTTGTGAAAATTACAACAATATAAAATATATGATTACCATAAGACCTACGTTTAGAAATTATAACATTAATAGTTGTAAAAATGCCCCACTGTTATAAAAAACATAATGTGGACTCACTTTTTAGTGATTGTGAACATGCGACCCACCTTTAAGAATGAACAAAGTATGGTCATGTTATTGGGCACATGCATTGTTACAGATACTGCTTGGAGGATAGTTCAAAGACTAAAAATAAAATTTTATTTTATAGCTAAAGCTTATTCACATATTAGAGTTTTAGCTTCTAAAACGTATGCTAAGAAAGGGTGCTTTATTTATTAGAGGTTTTTTTTTTCTTGCTAAATTAGATGGAGGTGCACAATGCAAATCTTACAAGTGTTTTGAATGAAAACGAGCTCATAAAAATTTAAAAAATAATGCATGGTGATACCTCATTGTAATTTCTAAAAGGTGGGGCCCCACTTACATCAATTCCTAAGGGTGGGTGGGTTAATAATCGCAAGAGGTGGTCCTGCCACTTTGTAATAATGTTTTCAAAATCACAAAAGAAAGTCCATGGTGTAATTTCTATAATGGTGGGCTCACATTGTAATTCCAATAAAGTTGGGTATATGGTCTAATTTCTAATGGTGGGTCCAATGCTATAATCTCTAAAGGTGGATCCAATGTATAATAATCCTCCGTGGATCCTTGTTGTAATTTCTATAGGTGGGCTTGTATTGTAATTCTTAAAGGTAGGCCCCATGGTCTAATTCATAAAAGTGGGCCCTATGCTTTAGCTCCTAAAGGTGAGTCCCATGTTGTAAATGAATAATAATTCATAAAGGTGGGCCAATGTTATAAACCCTAAAGGTGGGCCTTATGTTCACAATCACATAAGACGGTCTTACGTTGCAATTCTCATAAAGGTGGGGCATTTTTCACAAATGTTCTAAGTTTTAATGGTAGGTCTGACGTTATAATTCGTATGTGGGTCCGATGTAAAAGAATCCTACATTTCCTTCTTGTAATTTCCACAGGTGTACTTGCATTAGAATTTAATTTCTAAAGGTAGAGCTCAATTCTATTTCTTATAAAACAAGCTATTTTGTAAATGCTAAAGGTGGGTCCCATGTTGGAATTATTAAAGATAAGGCTCATGTATAACAATTCATAAAGCTGGGCCCATTTTATAAATCATAAAACTGGGCCTTATGTTTTCAATCACACAAGGCACTCCCACATTTTAATCCTTATAAAGGCCGAGCATTTTCATAACTTGCGTAGAAAGAACTAAAAGAGTTAAAAGAGTAAAGGATAATTTTCAAAATAAAATACCTTTCTTAAAGTTGTGAAGCTGCTACACCACAATTAGGTTGATTAAAGGTATGCTCCAAGCCTTCAAAAAAAAAAAAAAAAAGTCTTAACAAAAGAAAAGAAAAGAAAAATAAAAAAACCTTCAAAAGTACATGAAATTGGGAAAGGGAGTATTAGTAAAGTGGGTTGATTATAGAATAAAACCTCTCGTGTTTGTTTGCATGAGGAAAAGAATAGATTAGAGCCGACATATCACATCATTATAAAGTTAGAGTTGGAGTGGGTTGAAAAAACAAAAGAATAGATGAGTTACTTATAGAGTTGAAAAATAAAGTTCAGGCCTACTTATAAATCACATTCTATTTCTTCTTTGTTGTTTTTAATCGATCCGAGGTGTCCACTACGAAAGCCAATTTTTTTACTTATTTGTTTTTTTTTTTCCTAAGTTCGAATAATCTATGGTGCCCATTATAAAAACCAATTTGATTTATTTTTTCAAACTGGCAATTTACGAAGGACACTTTCATATGTTGTATTCTGCTACTTATATCTCCTTACTTCAATTTTAATATTTAATAAGATTAATCTGTGGGGTCTATTATGGAACCCAGCTGATTATTGTATTAGTTGGGATCTTATGATGAACTTAGATGATTGGACTTAGGATCCTCTTTTGTTATCCGCTTCGTTGTTAAGATTTGACCGAAGTGTTATAACTAGGTGGCTTTGATTGTAAAGGCTTTGAATAGTACTCATTTTGGGCATTTGATGCTTCTGTTTGTTTGTTTAGTATGATGATTTTGACGAAGTGTAGTCTCTCTTTCGTTTCGACGAATCTTGTTCACGCAAGAGAAGCCTAGCCCATCACAGATACTATTTATGATTCTTGTGTCAAACACGTCTTAGCCGTAATGTCTGACAAAGTTGGGGCACCATTGTGATAGGACATTTTCTCAATGATTGCATATCGATAAACTTTGGATGGTTGTACACCATCGGACACCAATGATAGGGATTTGATGTTTATCCGTTTGTACCCTGATATCACATTTCGACTGGGCTTTGGGCTTTTCTCCCATGTGTTTACTCTAACATGACTAGGTATGAGTTGGGAGGACAGTGATACTAGCCCGTAGTGATTAGTTAATGTGAAGTGCATATTTGTTAGAATGTACCTGTTAGATCTTTTTACGAAGACTAGATATGCAATGCAACTTTGTTAGTTATGTCATTAGTAATTCTAATTACTACTGCATGCAGCATATCTGTTAAAAATAAATCTACCTGTCGGCCGTTTGGTCAGATGATGCTACTTATGGTGCATAGGTACTGAACCCAACGATCCCATGGAGGAGTCGGAGGAAGTTCAGGCCGATCAGTCTAATAACCTCCACGAGTGGTGTGCAGACAACATATAGTCTAGCTGTTCCGACCCCGCACCTGATAACCTTTATGCTTACACTTGGGATAGTTCTTCTTTTTGTTCCTTTTGTTCTTTTGGTCTGCCTAGGTTTCTAGAAGTGGCCATTGTGTATGAAATTCTATTGTTCAATTTATTACTTGATGAAGCTTCCGCTATATTTTTTGCAGACCGAAGAAATATTTATACCTCACCGCAGACTTCGATCCTTATGAGACATGATTGGGGGTCATGTGTATTTGTTTAGGTGGAGAATTTTAATTGACCTATTAATCTCACACATAATCCCCACATTTTACGAAATGGGGGCGTGACGGTATCAAACATGTATATCTTGATATGCTTGATGAGAATAGCCTTTTATCTCCCGCGTGATTACTTTTTTGAAAAAATTGTGCAATCAGCCCACCTATAATATATCCAACCCGCTCATACGATTTAATTTCCACTTCCACTGAATTGATACTCACTTACTTTAAATTAAGTAAACCCACCATTGAATTGGTCACAGATGAGAATCAATTTATTGCATTGGGGCTAATTACATAGATTAGATGTGAATCCAACTCTTACTTGCTGTCAGCTTAAAATTAAAGTGAGTACTTTGGATTATTGTAATCCCTTAGTTTTTAAGAAGAAACAAATTACATGCAAGTTTGGCTGCATGTCAGGTCCTATGAATTGATGGAGGCCATGCCAATTATAATTATTAGTCAAGCCTGAATTAGCTCAAGCCATCCAGTTCTCCAATCAGTAGATTCAGCTGGAAACCAACCCAAGTAGATGGGACCAAGCTTGGGAGTACGTAGTGGAATGCGGTCGGCGCATTTTTTTGGCAACGTGCAGATTTCTTTTATTTTGCAAGCCGATTCATTCCTCCTAAAAATTAAATTTGAGACTAGTTGGCTTTGATAACATACTAAATTTCGTCGGGTAATTACTTTTACTAAATTCTTGAAATATTAGTAGAGGCAGTGGACATGAAGATGAGCATGGGCAATTTGCATGAACCGTTACCCATACTAGTTCTTATTGCAATCTTACACATAATTAAATGTATGAAATATCATGTTTCCAACATAAGAATGAAGGGTCGCAAGGCAGCTGAATCCCGAGTTCAAGTACGATATAGACCAAGGAAATTTAACTGACCCGCCCATTAATGGTTTATTGGAGGCCCATTTCCACTCAATAACCACATTAGTCTGCCTGATGAAAGCCCAACTCCGATGGGTCTCAGGACCTGCCTCCAACTTGATAAGGGCTTCAAACTGTCTGATGAAAGCCCACATTAGATTTTCTATATTTGATCACGGCCGTTTATCGCAGGGCAGGACAGTTTAATTTTCTTCACTCGCTTTGATATATATATATATATATATATGTTTACATTTATATCTATGTGACGGTTATTTGTAGTATGACGTACTACACTTGGTACATAGGTAGAGCCCATCACGGTACCCTTGAGAAGGAGGATGCGCCATTTCAGCCATATTAGTCTAATGGCGACCACGAGTGATGTGCTGATGACATACCTTGAGTCATCTGGACCCGCACAAGCTAGAGAGCCTTCACATACTTTTAGTTTTATTTTATATTGGCCTTGGTTCTTGTCGGTGGTCATTGTTCTGAAAAATTATTATCTTAATTCCTTTCCTTCATTAAACTTGAACTTGAACTTTATGAAATGTGCTTACTCTTAAATGTCTATTGTACCTCGATGTATATTTTCACCACGGACTTGGATATGTGGGATCATTGATTGCGAGCCACATTATTGTTTATCAACGAGATTCTTAATTGGTTCCTAATCTCATGCATAATCCTGTGTCCATAAGCAGAGGCGTGAAAAATACGGCGCCGAATTGTAGCCTTATATATCCTTTCTCAGGACCACTCCATCACAACCCGGAAGTTCCCTCGTACCGTATTAATTTTCATACCAAAGGCCTATTTCTTTATCAGAATTCCAAGAATTTGTGTCCGGGATAATTTCAAATTCTCCAAAAGATTTAAGTTACAACTTTCTTAGACCCAGGGGATAAAAGGAGAGAGGGAGAGGAAGAGAAAGAGAAAGAGGAAGAGGAAGAAGAAGAACCATAGAGAACACAATAAACAAAGAAAGAGAAATGTCTGTGATAGACGAGAGCAGTTCTATCCTAGCCCAAACTTCAAACCCTCTCAAAACAACCTTCTCCTCCACCTACCAGACACTAAAAACCAACCTAACCACCTTCACCACCATAACCACCCTCACAATCCTTCCTCTCTCTCTCCTCACCCTGGGCTCGACCCTGGCCACCCACCCCATCCAGACCCAGATCTCCTCCAAGCAGTCCCTGGCCCGTATGTCCCACACGGTATTCGAGGCTGGGCACGTGTGGGAAGAGGTCCGCATGGACGCCCTCGCACTCGTTCGGCTCAAGGCGCTCTTCTTCTTCCCTTCCTACGCCTTCTCCCTCGTCGCCGCTTTAACGGCCATCAGCTCCACTGCACTCTCCCTCTCTGGCAAGCGCCCCACATGGCTAACGGCCATCACGTCCGCCACTAGCCGCACGTGGAAGCGGCTCCTCCTCACGTCCTTCCTCTCGTCCGTTCTCACGTGCGCGTACCGGAATCTCGCACGTGTGGTCCTGTCGCACTTGCTGTCCACACGCGTGGGGGTTTGGGTGGCGGTTTTGGAGATGCTTTGGGAGATGCATTTGATGTCTGTTCTGAGCGTGGGGATGGTGGTTTCGGTTTTGGAGGAGCGGTTTGGATTGGAGGCATTGAGAGTAGGGTGGGGTTTGATGGAGGGAAGGCGGTTTTGTGGGGTGGTTTTGAGTGGGTTGGTGGTTTTGGGTTCTGGTGGGATTGGGTGGGGCCTTAAGGTCTTGATGGATGGGAGGATGGGTGGTGGGATTTTGATGGGGTTTGTGGGGAATGGGGTTTTGGTTGGGCTGTTTTGTTGGGTGGTTCTAGTGAGTTATGTAGCTAACACGGTTTTGTATTTTGAAGGTAGGAAATATCATGGGATTGAAATGGGTAATTCTTCTCATAGAGATAATATGGATGTTGAGTTGGGAGAAGAAGATAGTGTGTTATAGCCAAGTGTTTATTTGTGAACTAACTTCTATAACAACCTTTTATAATATTATTTTTCTCGTTTTGTCATTCTACTTGCATGAAATTCCATATTTTAGAACAACTATTTCCTTCTTCTTTTTTTTTAACTACCATATCTACTCTTTATTTTTGTTTTTAGAGACACTTACCAAAAAAAGCCTCAAATAGTCCAAAAGACCCAAAGCAATCCTGGAAACAAAGAAAGGTCCAAAACAATCCTAAAACCTGAAAGGTAACCTGGTAACCGGGAAAGACTTTTTTTTGCTTTTGTTTTTGCCTTTTCAAGAGACTGCAACACTCCCTCTGTACTTTTCCCTCTTTTTGAGACTCATCCCGCGCCCATCTTACCCCTATTTTTTCTTCTCTTCCCTTCCTCACCATCATTCCTCTTCCTCAGCCTTCCTCACCATCGTTCTTCTTCCTCAGTGCACTCGTGTTGGATAGATGCATTTTCATTCCTCTTCTATTCCCTTATTCCCACACTGCTGCTCGGTCCCCTTGGCACCCTTCTGCATCATCGTACTGTTTTGGCGTACAACCTAGCTTTGTCAAGAAACACTCAAGAGGTATCTAGATTTGATCTACATTGTAACAACCGAAATCGGCATAGATGCGTTTCCAACATGCATAGTTTTTTGGTTGTAGATTGAGGTATTTGTGTACTTTATTTTATTGATTTCTAGGGAAATTGTGTACAAAGATAGAGTGGTTGTTTTGTTGAATGCTGAAGTAACGTTGATTGGGACCTGCATACCAAGGTAGTCATCCGGTCAGTGGTTTTGTAACAATCCCACCTTTTTATATGATGGTATTTATTTACTTGTAAGGACTCATTGAAGGATTTCACTTGGCATAAAATTAAGAGCTCAAATTGTAAATAAACAACAAATTTTTTTAATTGGAGCACTACCGAGCATTGCCCAATCAGAAGGTGAGAATCATAGTTGGCCACTGTAAGTTGTCTGACGATCTCATTCTCTGACTGATTTAATTAAGTTTTGTATAATACTCATCGGCAGATTATTAACTTCATTTTTTTAAATTACACTGTAAATCTAAATTAAAAACAATGAGAGTGCCATGGGCTTCAATTGGTGGTATTCATATTAAATTTCTTTACATCTGTTTTCTAATATTTTTTTTATTCTTTTAGCATAATTTCTTGCAGTTGGTGACAATATAGCCTATTTACTTGGGCAGGATGTCTCAATATGAAAAATTATTTATTTTCCATTATAATGGACATCTGGAATGGAACAATGTGTGCCCTTTGTATGTTGGTGGTGATGAGAAGATGGTATACCTAAGTAGTCATATCACATATGGTGCGCTACTAAAGAAGGCAATGGATGTCACAAATTAGGTACTAAATGGGAAAGCAATGTCTATCCAGTATCTCCATCATAATGGGTATGCATTCACAGTCGTTGTTCTACATGGTGATGATGATGTCAAATCAATGTTTAGAGCGGTAAACAATGAAGCCAGGGGCATCTATTTATATCTAAGCATTTCAACAAATGGTGATGGTGAAGACCTAGAACAACCTCATAAACGAGCCCAGAATGCTCCAAATATCATGCGATCACATCTACCTAATTGCTCACCGATTACTCCATGGTAAGCTATGTCATTGTTGTCTTGCCCTTATAATTTTCTTGCTAACGCATTTCATATAATTTGCCTTGTGTCATACAGGTGTAATACGCCACAACCAGCACTCATTTATCAAGAGATCAACTACTCATCAACTGCTTCCAGGATGAGAAATTTAGCTGATGATGTTCCATTGTACCCCACCATTAGTCTTAACAATGATGCAGACAGAAATTTCTCCAAGAGCATTGACGAACATAATTGCGATGCAAATGGTGTGCAAAGTCTAGATAGGCCAGAAGAACCTTATGGATTTGTGCCGAATGCTGACGCTATGGATGTCCTTGAAGATCCACATGAAGAGGATAATTCTCCAATGTGAAGTCAATCTCGCACCCTCGGCAAGAGGAGATGGCCGGTATGGAGATGCTCCCTTTGTTGGTGGGTTCTTTAATTCCATTGACACTTTAGTTCCTGCAGCTGATGAGGTTATGTATGAATGCAATGAAGACCATTCACGACAAATGTGGAATGGTCGTGTGTTTGAGGATCATGAAGCATTCCGGAAAGCCCTTCGTATATTTGCAATGCTCAAATAACTTTGAATTGAAGCATCAAAAGACAAACAGCTTTGCTGTAACTGCAAAGTGCAGAGATGTTGACTGTCCATGGCATATACATTCATCAATTGTCGGCAAGGGCCCCGAGTTCCAAGTCCGAACATACAATCAGAACTACTACTGCTCAAAGCCAATATGGGGTCTGCACTTCGTCAGGCTACTGTTGAGATGATTGCATATCACATAAAGGAAACAGTAAGAGCAAACCCTGATTTTAGACCAAGAGGTATCATCACAGATTTCCAAAAGGCCTATGGGTCAAAGATCACCTACAGAAAGGCCTACCTTGCAAAGGAAAGAGCTTTGAAGGAAATACGTGGGTCTTTTGAGGAATCCTTCAACCAACTCAATGATTACTTGATTGAACTATTTCGCACAAATCCCGGCACGAGGGCCTTCATAGACAAGGATCTAGATGGTGCATTCAAAGGATTTTTCTGGTCCATCGGTGCTAGTATAGAATCGTTTCAAAAGACATTGCGTCCTATAATTGCTTTGGATGGGGCACATTTGCGAGGTAAATATCCGGGTGTTTTTTTTTGTTTCAGTAACTCAAGATGGAGATCATAGGTTATTCCCGATTGCTCTTGGAATAGGTGAGATCGAAGAGTATGAATCATGGACATGGTTCCTCGGCCTTCTCCATGAGGCGTTGGGATCATGCATTTCTAACATAACGTTTGTTTCAGACAGGCAAAAAGGACTTGTACAAGCGATCAACGACCTCTTCCCCAATGCAGTCCACTGCTACTGTTGCCGACACATCTCACAAAACATAAAGAAGAAGTTCAATGATGATAATATAATTGTTAAATTTTGGCATGCTGCAAAGGCATATAGACCTTTTGAGTTTGACAGGCACATGAACATCATCAAGAATATATCAAAGGAGGCATTTGATTACATTGAGAGGATCGGAAGACATCATTGGGCGAATGCTTTTGTTGAAGGTCATCGTTATGACATGTTAACTACCAATATAGTAGAATGCACGAATAGCCTTCTAAAAGATATTAGAGAGCTCCCGATCACTAGACAGGTGGAGGCGATTCGTGCCAAACTCATGTACTTTTATGAATCACGTCGCGAGCGAGGACTTAAATTTACTACACGTTTGACACCATGGGCTGAGAAGTTTCTGCAGAAGGAGTTTGAAGAATCCCGACGACTACAGTGTCATCCGGCCGGTCTGATGGAGTTCCAGGTAGTTTCATCCTTCCACTCAGATGTACTCAATCTTGATGCCCGGACATGCACTTGTCGACGGTGGGGTATATTGGGAATCCCATGTTCACATGCTTTGGCCTCTATCAATTACAGAAATCTGGATCCATATGAATTTTGTGAGCACTGGTCCTTTGCTGAAACTTATCGTCAAACTTACGACAATGTAGTCCATCCTACTCGTGATAGTCATCAATGGGAGTACTAGGATGCTCCCATGATATTACCTGTTTCTAGATTTTCAAAAATGATTTTAGTGGACTAACTGTAGGATTAATCACACATGACGGACTTCCTCCATTTTTATCCCAAATCATAAAAACTACAAGAAGTTCATCACCTGTTTTAATATAGGAAAACCCGCCATCTTACATAATTTAAAAATAATTTACAAGTTGATTGCCACATAAGATGATAGGGCTAATAAGCGACTTGGATTTCAAAAAGGTGAGGGCCACAATGCATTGAAGATGAGGGATGCACCGTACTATAATGCAGCAGCGCTACATTGTAGCCATGTCCTCTTATCACCAGGTGAATCTACACTTATTCTTTTGAAAACATCCGTATCTAACACAAAAGAAGAAAAAGAAAAGCGTTTCAAAATTAAACAATATATATCTATATAGAGGGAAAATGTTCATATGAATATTTTCCTCACCATAGAGTGAGGGACACTCCCTTTTTTTTACATGAAAAGTGTATTTTGTACTTCACCCTATGTATTTGAAAAATACATTTTGTACTTGAAAATTTCTAAAAAGGAAAGTGGGCGAGGGAAAGAAACATATGAATGTACCCCTAAATAGAGAACTAGAAAGTCTTATATCTTCACACACAATTGTTAGTGTTCACACAAAAGTCTTATATCTTCGGTAACAATTGTGTGCGAAGATATAAGACTTTCCACATAAAAAAAAATGATATAAAAAAAAAGTGAAAATAATGTTTGTCTTAACCTTAAAAGCACATATCCACAGTGATGATAGCACATAATGCCTTTGAACAGATGTTGTACGTTTAAAAAGGAAAAGAGAACACTTTAAAATCCATGTGGATGATTCCAGCCTTTGCAAACTTGCAAAAAGAGATATCATTCCTTTAATTATAGATAAAGAGAGGCTTAGATGGCATTCTACAAATAAAAGGGTCCTTCAGATGTCGCAAGAGAGGTTTAGATGGCATTCTACGAATAAAAGGGTCCTTCAAATGTCGCCCAAAGACGCAGCATTTTGCATATCAACCAAGATTGCATTTGAAATGCATGAAGGGGTCTTGTAAGAACTCGTGCTATCTGCTGAATGGAAATGGATATATTCCGTGTTCTGTACTGGTGTTGAAGGGTGTGACTTTATTCCATTAGCCTTCTTTTTAAGCCATCTTCTTCTTTCTTCTTTTTTTTTGTGTCTGTTCCTACATCTTTGCCTTTACATATGCCTTGCATGTGCCAAAATAAAATGGTGAACTAGAAGCTTGGAATACTTCAGTTCCACTTCTATATGAGAGTGGCTCTGGGGTCGATTTCAATATATTCGAGCCGTGTTGTTGATCAACTTGATAATGTATATAAGTTTTGACCAAGGACATCAAACATGTATATCTTAATATGATCGATGAGAATCAGCCTTTTTATCTCCTGCGTGATTACTTTTTTGAAAAATTTGTGCCAATCAACCCACTTATAATATAGATATCCAACTAGGGATGTAAATGGGTCTTGATTCTCCGATTATCCAAAGGTTCCGACCCGTTAAAAATCGGGTATGAGTCATTTTTTAGGCCTCGATAAGTAAATGGGTCCGGGTCCGATTCCACCTTGGTTCGGACTGAGTCCCAACATATTACCTCAATTTCCGAAAATCTCTCTTAAAAATCTTTTTTTTTCTTTTAATATCATTCTCTACCTAGATCCAGATCCGGATCCAGACCCGTCCCATACATGGTTCTGATTTCGGTTTCGGAGCAGAGAAACCGGTTCCGAAACGGTTCCAGATCCGGTTCCACATTCTCCTTAACAGTTCCGGTTCTGGGTCTACCATGGACCCGGACCGGAACCGACCCGTTTACAACCCTATATCCAACCTACTGAAATCATTTTCTTCTTCCAATGAATTGATACTCACTAACTTTAAATTAAGTAAACCCACCATTGAATTGGTCACGAATGAGATTCAATTAATTGCATTAGAGTTGATTACGTATATTAGATGTGAATCCAGCTGTTACTCACCATCAGCGTAAAATCCAAAAAATAATATTTTGTAAACCCATTAAACTTGAGAGCCATGGATAACAGGGATATAACTTTTTAATAGATTTAATATTTTATATACCCCTATGTCTCATTCATATCTTTCGATCCCTATGTACGTTTTCCATGATTGGCATGACCTTAAATGAACCCACAAGGAGGTCCTCACAAAAGGTGGTGAGAAAATGGTGGCCCATAACGATGATATATCATTATGATTTTATTTTAGCTGACGAGAACATAAGTATAGACTATAGAACGGTGAGATAAGCTTGTATTAGCAACACTGGTGCTAATTGGGTATCAAACAGGTTTTCTATATTGGTTTCTTGAAAACCGATATGTATTGGGTGTAATGCATCATCAGCCTAATTATAAAGTATAAACAATCGTCTGGTCCTTCAGGTAGTCCCAGCTACCAGGCTGTTTGTTAATCTGGCCTGATACTTGGGCCTGGATCTGGACAAAGTGAGTACTTTGGATTATTGCAATCTCTCAGTTTTTAAGAAGAAAGAAACTACATGCAAGTTTGGCTGCATGTGGGGTACTATGAGTAATGAGTTGATGGAGGCCATGCCAATTATAATTATTAGTCAAGCCTGAAGCTCGATCAAGTCATCCAGTTCAGCGATCAATAGATTCAGCTGGAAAGCAGCTCAAGTAGCACTACACCAAAAATGAGAAATTGGAATGGATTACCGTTCCTAATATGTGTGTTCCTAATCCGTTCCTAATCCGTTAATTCGTTCTAAAAATAGAAAATTGAAACGGATGAACGGATTAGGAACACACGGATTAGGAACGGTAATCCATTTCAATTTCTCATTTTTGGTGTAGTGTAGATGGGCAGGACGAAGCTATGGAGTAGTGGAAGGTCAGTGCATTTTTTGGCAACACGTGAATTTCTTTTATTTTTGTAAGCTGAGTCGTTCATCCTAGAAATTGAACTCACGACCGGTTGGGTCTGATAACGTACTAAGTTTTCTCAGCTAATAATTTTTACTAAAACATCAAAATGTTAATAGAGGAAGTGGACAGGAAGACGAGCCTGGGCAATTAATTTGCACGAACGGCTACCCTTACTAGTTCTTATTGCAATCTTACACATAATTAAATGCGTGAAATTCCATGTTTATTGGAGGCCCATTTCCACTCAATAACCACATTAGTCTGTTTGATGAAAGCCCAACTCCGATGAGTCTCATGACCTGCCTCCAACTTGATAAACGGTTAATTTAGGTCCAAGTCCTTGCCCATTTAGCTTGTCAAAGTGGCATCAAAGTTGGGCCCATACAGATCCATGCCAAAATATTTTTTGTATCATGCTGAAGTTCCGAACCTTTGAATGGATCTTCAGTGTAAATTATTTGTTTTTCTATTTTTATTATTTTCTTCTTGACTGGAAGAATGGTTTATTTTAAGAAATCCCATCCACTATATGTAAACATAGAAATTAAGAGTGAAGACAAAGAGATGTAGATTCATTTTTTCATTCATATAAACAAAAAATGAGATTTTACAAATTCAATATCCATTCCCTAATCTGACATGAAATAATATATAAAAAAAAGAATAAAGTGTGAGGACATGGCCCAAAAATAGGAGCTCATGATTTATCTCATGAGGTAAAGAAGAAAGAAAGAAGATTATACTTAAACCTCCTTTTTCAAAGTGTGAGAATTTAACCATTTCACCAGCATATACTTGCTTATGTTAAGTTTTCTAAAATATTATTTTAACATTTCTTTGACTCCTCTTGATATTTCTTTATAAGTCATGGATGGGACCTTCATATCTTTTGCTTAGCAACAGGACCTAGGCCTCGTTTGTCAACTAGAGAACTAATCATATATTGGAACATTCTGTTAACGGGTCTCACATGTATGAAACTTGATCAACCAACATCCATCATTGAGCTCTCCAATTAATAGTTTGGGTAAATGAGAATTGGCCTCACTGGGTTATCATAGCCATCCAATTAAACAAGTTTCCTCTATGAAATTTGATCGTGTGATTGAGTTGGGTTGAAATAGATTTAGTTTAGGTGGCAAGTTGAATATCGTAAATGTACCGTATTGAAATCCTACTCATTTATTAATTAAATTGGAAATGTCAACTCAAACTCAATTGAAATAATTCCAAACCTTGAAATACTGGGTTTGATGGGGTTGAGTTGGCCACTCGAGTCAAGAAGGACAATCCTAGATTTTGTTTAATACTTTTGGATTAAGTTTAAGGCTGACGTTTCTGATCCAATCAATTAATGCACTGAGTCGGATTAGGTCGAGTCTACTAGACCTATCAACTCGACCTCATTCATGTAATAACCTGCCAACCCAACACAAACTCAAATCTGTTAATTATATGTCTTAAGTGGACTCTTTGACCTTTGGGTTAAGCTAAAATTGTCAGTTCTCAACCCGAATTATAAAAATGTTGAGTTTAGGTTAAGCCTGTCCAAGTTACCCAAAGTGCTCAACAGTAACGCAACCGGACTCAGAAGACCCACTGCCATCCCTGCAAATGGTGATGGTTCACTGCCACCAACAGTATTACACTTTGGTTGCAAGCCACTCAATTATTGACTTGCCTAATATCGATCATCATCATCATCATCAAAGTCTTTTCTTATTTATTTTAGTGGTTGGCTACATGACTGCTTCTCCATTCCAATCTCTCTTAGGCCGATGCCCGGTTAGACGTAAGTGGCCCACATGATCACGCGTCTAATAATGATAGGGCCCCACTTTAAGTCAATTGATTTTTTTATAAGCTTTCCCCTTTAGTTTTGATTTGAATAAATCTAATTTGGATTCACTTTAAAAAAAAAGTCCAGTCGCTGTGAACTCTTATTTGACTAATAAATGAGGGAATTTATAAAAAAACCCATCAACTCATCTCATACTAGCAAAACCCCGTGGATAACCATGAAACCACTAAATGCACAAACTGATATAAATTATTTTTAATAAATTTATTAATTAGTAAACTTGTGAGTCCTTTTTTTTGTTGCTAATTTGACGTTTATGTTTTTTTCCAAATTTTTTATTCTGTAAGTGAGGCATGAATTGATTAAGAAATATCAAATGATCATAGACCTAACAAATTGACCTGATATATTTAAGTGGGACCAAGATGAATGGGGTCCATCATCTTTATTCTAACCGTTCATAAGATCATATGATGCGAGCTGGGATCCATTAATTAATTGATAAAGATCAAATGATCAAATGATTATAGACCTCTCAAATTGACCAAACCAAACATATTTAAGTGGGACCCCCAAGATGAATGGGGTCCACCATCTATATTCTAACTGCCCATAAAACCATATTATGCGGGATGGGACCCAAGAATTGATTAAGAAAGATCAAATGATCAAATGATCGTAGACCTAACAAATTGACCTAATATATTTAAGTGGGACCCGATGAATGGGGTCCACCATCTTTATTCTAACCATCCATAAAATCAAATGATGCGGGCCGGGACCCATTAATTGATTGATAAAGATCAAATGATGAAATGATCATAAATCTCTCAAATTGACCAAACCTAGCCTATTTAAGTGGGATCCCCAAGATGAATGGGGTCCACCATCTATATTCTAACCGTCCATAAAGTCATATGATGCGGGCTGGGACCCATGAATTGCTTGATAAAGATCAAATGATCAAATGATCATAGACCTCACAAATTGACCAAACTGAACCTATTTAAGTGGGACCCCCCAGATGAATGGGGTCCATCATCTCTATTCTAACCATCCATAAAACCATATTATGCGGGATGGGACCCATGAATTGATTTAAAAAGATCAAAAGATCAAATGATTGTAGACCTAACAAATTGATCAAATATGTTTAAGTGAGACCCAGATGAATGGGGTCAACCATCTCTATTCTAACCGTCCATAAAATCATATGATGCGGGCCAGGACCCATGAATTGATTGATAAAGTTCAAATGATCATAGACCTCATAAATTGACCAAGCCTAATTTATTTAAGTGGGACCCCAAAGATGAATGGGGTCCACCATCTATATTCTAACTGTTCATAAAACCATATGATGCGGGCTGAGACCCATGAATTGCTTGATAAAGGTCAAATGATCAAATGATCATAGACCTCACAAATTGACCAAACCTAACCTATTTAAGTGGGACCCCCCAGATGAATGGGGTCCATCATCTCTATTCTAACCGTCCATAAAACCATATTATGCGGGGTGGGAGCCATGAATTGATTTAAAAAGATCAAAAGATCAAATGATTGTAGACCTAACGAATTGATCAAATATGTTTAAGTGAGACCCAGATGAATGGGGTCCACCATCTCTATTCTAACCGTCCATAAAATCATATGATGCGGGCCAGGACCCATGAATCGATTGATAAAGTTCAAATGATCATAGACCTCATAAATTGACCAAATCTAATTTATTTAAGTGGGACCCCAAAGATGAATGGAGTCCACCATCTATATTCTAACTGTTCATAAAACCATATGATGCGGGCTGAGACCCATGAATCGCTTGATAAAGGTCAAAGGATCAAATGATCATAGACCTCACAAATTGACCAGACCTAACCTATTTAAGTGAAACCCCCCAAATGAATGGGGTCCACCATCTCTATTTTAACCATCTCTATTCTAACCGTCCATAAAACCATATTATGCGGGATGGGACCCATGAATTGATTAAGAAAGATCAAAGGATCAAATGATCATAGACCTAACAAATTGACCAAATATTTTTAAGTGGGACCCAGATGAATGGGGTCCACCATTTTCATTCTAACCGTCCATAAAATCAAATGATGCGGGCCGAGACCCATGAATTTGATAAAGATCAAATGATCATAGACCTCTCAAATTGACTAAACCTAGCCTATTTAAGTGGGACCTCCAAGATGAATGGGGTCCGCCATCTATATTCTAACCGTCCATAAAATAATCTGATGCGTGCTGGGACCCGTGAATTGCTTGATAATGATCAAAGTATTAAATGATCATAGACCTCACAAATTGACCAAACCTAACCTATATAAGTGGAACCCCCTAGATGAATGGGGTCCACCATCTTTATTCTAACCGTCCATAAAGCCATATTATGTGGAATGGGACCCATGAATTGATTTAAAAAGATTAAAGGATCAAATGATCGTAGACCTAACAAATTGATCAAATATGTTTAAGTGAGACCCAGATGAATGGGGTCCACCATCTCTATTCTAACCGTCCATAAAATCATATGATGCGGGCCGGGACCCATGAATCGATTGATAAAGTTCAAATGATCATAGACCTCATAAATTGACCAAACCTAATTTATTTAAGTGGGACCCCAAAGATGAATGGAGTCCACCATCTACATTCTAACCGTTCATAAAACCATATGATGCGGGCTGGGACCCATGAATTGCTTGATAAAGGTCAAAGGATCTAATGATCATAGACCTCACAAATTGACCAAACCTAACCTATTTAAGTGAAACCCCCCAAATGAATGGAGTCCACCATCTCTATTTTAACCATCTCTATTCTAACCGTCCATAAAATCATATTATGCGGGATGGGACCCATGAATTGATTAAGAAAGATCAAAGGATCAAATGATCATAGACCTAACAAATTGACCAAATATTTTTAAGTGGGACCCAGATGAATGGGGTCCACCATTTTTTTCTAACTATCCATAAAATCAAATGATGCGGGCCGGGACCCATGAATTGATTGATCAATTTATGAGGTCTATGATCATTTGATCTTTATCAATCAATTAATGGGTCCCGGCCGGCAATATTTGATTTTATGGACGGTTAAAATAAAGATGGTGGACCCTATTCATCTGGGTCCCACTTAAATTTTTTTAGGTCAATTTGTTAGGTCTACGATCATTTGATCCTTTAATCTTTCTTAATCAATTCATGGGTCCCATCCCGCATAATATGGTTTTATGGGCGGTTAGAATATAGATGGTGGACCCATTCATCTTGGGGTCCCACTTAAATAGGTTAGGTCTGGTCAATTTGAAAGGTCTATGATCATTTGATCATTTGATCTTTATCAATCAATTAATGGGTCCCAGCCCGCATCATATGATTTTATGAACGGTTAGAATAGAGATGATGGACCCCATTCATCTTGGTCCTACTTAAATATATCAGGTCAATTGGTTAGGTCTATGATCATTTGATCGTTCTTAATCAATTCATGCCTCACCTAAAGAATAAAACATTTGGAAAAAAACATAAAGATCAAATTAGCAACAAAAAAAAGGACTCACAAGTTTACTAATTAATAAATTTATTAAAAATAGTTCATATCAGTATGTGCATTTGGTGGTTTCGTGGTTATCCACAGGATTTTGCTAGTCCTAGTCTAAATGAATGATTTGTCAACCCTAAACCTATAATCTCTTAATAAATAATTGGGCAACCATACCCCTAAAATCTCTCTAATTGTTATCTTAATTAATCTCTACTTATGTCTACAAACCAAGAAGACCAAATCTCTTGAAAATGGGATGTCACACTTCCTTAATCACATCCTGTAATCTCTTAATAAATGATTGGGTCAACCATACCCCTAAAATCTCTCTAATTGTTATCTTAATTAATCTCTACTTATGTCTACAAACCAAGAAGACCAAATCTCTTGAAAATGGGATGTCATACTTCCTTAATCACATCCTGTAATTACGCCATCATGCGCTAGAAATCAGCCATCAAGCCATATATCACAGTCTAAAAATTCCACTCATATATTTCATCTCATAACATTCCTATTTTTCTTAACCCTCCCTATTCTACAAATCCGAACCAATACAATACCTGTTTTTTCCAATCCATTAATTAGTAGTATAATTCATAGTCCACTTGTTTAAAAATAGTGTAAGAGGCCCATGCTGGATAAAAAAAATAAAGTATAAAAAATTTTTTGTAGATGAAGCAAGATAGCGAAAGGTGTAAGGGAAAGATTAAAATTTCGAACCGATTAGGTGGTCTCATAATGATATAGTGTTGGCCTAGTGGTTAGGAAAAAAAAATAACACTAAGTTATAGAAAACTTTCGGGAATGTTGGCCCAATCAGGGCCCATAAGCTTGATCTGCTAAGTTTAAAATTTAAAACTTTTATTTCCATGTATAATAATTAAAATTTTAAATCAATTGAATAAGTAAAGGGGTGAAATATGTAACTTATTAGAAGTTAATAGAAGGGATGTGATCCCGTACTGACAATGTTTCAATAAACATAACATAGAATATATATAAAATAAAAATAAAGTATATATCAATGAATAATTTTCCATAAAAATGGTAGAATATAATATTAGTAAATGGGTTCCGTGAATAGTTTTATGGTCATAAAACACTTACTTTGGATAGAGTGGTCATAAAACACTTGTTTTAGATTTAAAGTTTTTACGAAGATTAGCGTGGACCCCATAAATGTGGAGTCTAAGTGCTAGATTATAAAAGTTTTAAGTGGGCCATGGAAAAAGAAGAAGAAGGAGAAAGAGAGGGGAGGTGATGCATATGGGTGCATGGATGGTGGGTCCCACTGGGAACCGCCCACAGATTAGTCACATATACTTTGGGTCCCACAAAGGGGTCTAATCTAAGCAATAAATAATCAAATCCACATAAAATAAAATTGTAATAATAAAAGCACAATAAAAATGCAGCATACAAATTTAATATAGTCTGAAATCCAAGGAATGGCATCAAAATAATCAAAACTGCAGGCCCAACTGATGAAAAGCAATAAATATCAGGCCTTTAATAGTAATTTCAGAAGACTTAGGATCCCATCCATCAAATTTGCTACATTCAGATTCTTTATAAAAGATGCCAAAAGGGTCAAAAAAAAAAAAAAAAAGCTCCTTAAAAACTATCAGGGCTATATTATTATTTGTAATTCTAAAGTCTACAGGGGCAAGATGGTAACCAAATTTATTATCACATGGGATTGCATCATCTTAGGTCATCACCATTCACCACCCTTTATTCTCATACATATCAGTTATGATACGTCTCTTACCATGAGCCCTTACACAGAAAGCAAGAGTGCACGCCGACATAAATTGGGCCACTCGAATAATGGGCCCCACCGATCAAGACCCTTGAACACCATCACAATTAGAGTCGCCCAGCGCTGTACGGCAAAGGGAGTGTCTCAGATCGATAATCTAACCACCTAGTGGGCCCCGCCACTGCCTGATGTCCAAAACAAAAACCCATATGTGATTGACGCCCAGAACGTGTAAACCTTTAGATGAGGGGCCAGATGGGACCCAATCCCCATGGGACCACCACCATTAGGGTCGCCCATGGGTCCTCCTCCAGATCCACGGATCAGATCTGCCATCGGGGTGGCCCACCTGGGTCCCACATTCAAACACATGGAGAGTCCCAAACTTTTTATATAGAATGGCAGTGAATCCAATTCCATCAAAAGGAGTTTTGGAGATGATCAAGGGCTGGGGTACGTTCAACATAAAATACCGGAAGAAGGGTGTGATGAGAAGGAGAGATTTTAGGGAGTGAGACATGGGGAAATTTTAGATGGAGAATGAAATGAAGTGTATAAATGGAGAATGAGAGATTATAGGGAGGGAGAGATGGATAAATTGTGGATGGCAGATTAATTTTTATTAGATGAGATTGATCGGAATTTAGGGTGTGATTGGTTTAAGTGTATACATCCCTTTGCTGCCACGTGTCCCTCTCCAAGACATGCCAGGTGTCCTCCTCCAGGGATTCTCATGAGGTGTATACATCCCTTTAGTAATATAGATTGGATAGTAACTATTAACTCTCATATTTGATATCATATGAGTGAAAAGGAAAATAGAAGAAAACCCTATTCGATAAAGGCAGCTGGTTGCAAGGCTGGATAATTTAAAGATCAGATCTGAATAGCTCATCATCAAAATCATAACACAAGATACGCTTTCAGATTATTGGATTATCCATTGTTTAATACATAAGTCTAGATATGTAGGTTTGATTTATACTGCAAACCATATCATAGTGCAAGGTACGCTTCCAACATGCGCTCCTTGCCTAAATTGATATTGCATCAAAATTCACTCCAATTAGAGTTTGGTGCATCTAAAGATTGATCACGCATTAAAGAATATATGTGATAAAAATGCACAAAGGACCGGAGTGAAATCACAAGGTTATCACCTGATGAATCTGAGGGTGACCCGAACTCTAATTAGAGTGGAATCTTGCCTAGGTCAAATATACATGGCGACATTAATCTTGAATGGTTCAGATTTCAAAAGTGGACCCCCCCCTTTCCTCTTTTGTTTCTTTGTTGGTTTTGGATTTTGAGATTAGAGATAAATGATGACCACAATGTCTTTGCTGAATAACCATTAAAAAAAAAAAGTCTTTGCTGCATAAATCTGACTATTCAACCTTGCCGGCCGGAAGACTAGATTATCTTTTCATTATTTCAAAGATGACTTGATGAAGTCAATGAAGTAATTAAAAATTATTAGAGAGGACAAAATTCCATATATCAACCTCCATTGGGAGTGCTAGTGTGCTACAATGAGGTAGTTCTTCCCAATAGCAGAAATGGCCAAGGAGATGATTAGGTCCTCTTCAATTCCGATGGATGTCTTAGGAATTCTAAGAGAAGCCATCAAAATCTTCAAGAGTGAGACGCTCATCCATTCTATTGCCTTCCTTTTTCTAATTCCTTACTCCCTCTTGTTCCTAGCACAAGAACTGGCCTTGAAGAACATTGTCCTAAAGCTGGTTACTGATGAACACCAACAGGCCAAATCACCCATCCAAATCAAGTGGGATGTTCGAATTATTGTTGCCGCGAACGTGATCATCACATTTGCCTCCATCGCTGTCTCATTTTTCTCCATGGTAGCAACAATCTATGCTTCAGCTGTGGCCTACTCAGGGAAGCACTTGACTTTGAAAGAGCTGTTATCTAAAATAAGAGGGATTTGGAAGAGACCAATGATCACAAGATTGTATGTCGTACTCTTCAATATTATTTTTGTAGTACCGTGCTCTGCTTTGATAACGCTCATGGTGATCATGGTGATGAACAAAGGATCCATTTCAGTTCTTGTGTTGATCATTGTGGTAGCTCTGTTTCTTTTCTTCTTAAATCTGTACCTGTTTATGTTCTGGATGATGGGTCAAGTGGTCTCAGTGCTAGAAGAAGGTTTTTCTGGGATCAGGGCATTTAAGAAAGCTAAACAGCTAATTGAAGGAAAGAAGCTACAAGGGTATTTACTCTGCCTTGTTTTGGAGCTCGTCGCCATCCCCGGTTTGCTGATCATCTTCTTGAATGCCAGAAATGGTCATGCAATAGGACCAATTGAAGTGGCAGTGGGACTTGTTGTGGTAAATATGGTATGCATATTGCAGCTTTACAGTCATATAGTGTATACAGTGTATTACTTTGAGTGTAAGAAGAACAATGGGGAGAAAGTAGAGATGGAAGTGGGAAGTGGGTATAGTTTGGTTATTACTAGTCCCCTGCTTGTTGATGCTTCTCTTCCTTGAATCAGTTGGGTATAGTTTCGTTATCACTAGTCCTCTGCTTGTTGATGCTTCTCTTCCTTGAATCAGTTTGGAATGCATAGAGGTTTGGATTGTATCTTGAGTTTGCGAGGTTTTCATTGTGTAATAAATTTTTCTTAGAATGGTCAGTATTGACTGTTTACTGTGTGCATAGGCTAGGTGTTTAGGTTACTCTCAATTATAATATATTAAAGTCAAAGGTTTTGATTTTAATTTTGACCCGATTACTTTCTATTTTGACTTTATTTATTGAGACATGACTTTATTTATTGAGACACCATGCTAATAAATACCCTTGAACCCCTTATGGAAAAACTATGATGCCCTCGAATATCTTACCTAATCCATAAGACTAGGCAAATTAATCTGAAACACAGGACATTATTAAGCCAACAAACATCAAAGTTTCTGTATCCTTATCCAATCTATCTAGAGCAAGAAACAAGAGGGCTCCTCTCTCTCTCTCTCTCTCACTATCTGTCCTTGTAGATATAATATTTTATTTAAAAACCCTCGAGGCCAAGGGCGGACCCAAGTGTTAGCACGCAGGTGCGGTTGCACCCGTGAGATTCGAAAAACTCTTTATATAAGACCTTAAAAGATTTGATTTTATTATTGAACTTCTCTAATTGATCATTCCACCACCTAAATGAAAATTCTAAATCCTTCATTGCTTGAGGCTTAAGAAAGGAGAAAAAAAATGACAGGCTTCTTTTTTGCCTCGATGTAGGCACACTGCTCAACCACATTAATTTACTTTGTTTTCTCCTATGTGCTTGATTGGATTTGCATGTTTTGTGTATTTCTATGTCAATTGAGAAATAGTATTGACCCAATAGTGTTGCTAATCTTTCATATATTTGGTCTTTTCTTCTTTGGCACTATTTGGGTTTATTATGTGCTCTTATTAACACAATTCAAGAGCACAATTAGAGAGACCTATCAATCATATTATCATTGTTTAGGGTATCTAGGTCCTCAAGGATGAATCCCCTGAATCTGAACTAGACTAGAATTTTATTCAAGCCTATATAGTATGCCTGAACCTAGACTGGAATCAAAATTAGGGTTCTAATAATGGATGCATCCCCCTTTTTCAGTTCAGGTCCTTAGGATATATGTATATTGTTTGTTAGGTTGGTTCACTGGCAGGAGTATTATTGTCAACCTAAAGACCCGGGATAAATCCACGGACACGTGTGATGCCGAGGTGCCAACACCACTCAACCACGAGTGTGTTGGCGCGCACATTTTTATCCCTAGTTCAAATGAATGCACCTTCACTTAGGCATGTCATCATTTCAAAGGCCATAGATATTAATAAAATTATTAGATTTCAGATGTAATTTTCTTTCACCATAACTTCTCTTGGATTTGTTGTTTTAAGAATGAAGAATTCTTTACCTGCTGAGAGTAATTGAAATCTCAATTCGGAATGACTTACAGGGTGAAAATATTCAAACAGTAGTCCACTGCCTGCACTTACTAGATATACTTTCACCACATTCAACTAACTAGCAGGAGTTTCTTTTTTGGGGGAAAAGGGCCAGCCAACCAAGAGTGCCAAAGCAACATTTTATTTTGGGATAGACCGCTAATATTTTATATTTATTAGTTTTTTAAGGGTCCATGAAACAGGTTTTGAGTCCACAATCAGCATCACCCAAGTCCCAAATGGGTTAAATGTTAGAACTGGTACAAACAAAGATTAATCTTGTACAAAGCAAATATCATCTAAAATCAAAGTCTAAAGGAACAGATTCTGTTTATCATCTCTTGTGGTGGGGTATCAGTACTCTTGGCCATGATTGCGACTAGATCCACATCAGTCAGTTCTCACTATGCAGAGCCATTGAAACTCACTGAATGAAAACAGATTGGATTGAAGTGGGCATAGTGGCATGTGGCCCTGTTCATGGTTCTTGCCGTGGCTTTCAATGGTGATGTTTTGGCATGTTTGCCATAGGTTGGCTCAAGTCCGAGCTATGAGCCCCATCTGGTTTCTTGTCCGGGTTACAAGTGTAGCAAACTTCAGCCCTCATTTTACTCGGATGAAAGGGAAACCTTCTAAACCTTCTCTTCCCCCCTTCCCAACCCCCACCAATTGGCATCAAGCCAAACCATGCCCTAATTGAAATTGGGTCCACCATCAGATTGATCAATTTCAAATAAACAAACACTTTATCAATCGATGGTGTGTCCCACTTGTGATTAAGGCAAATTCTGATGCAGTGCCAATTGAGTAGATGAACAGTGAGTTTGGTCCCAACTGTTGATAGGGGTGTTCATGGGCCGGGCTAAGACATACCCAGGTCCGGCCCAACTTTAGAAACATTGGCCGAGGTCCAGCCCAAGCCCGACACAGGTAGTGAAAGTTAGGCCCAAGCCCGCCCATTTAATCAATTGGGCGGGCCGACCGAGATTTTTATCACTTTTGTAGACATTTGAGCAATTGTACGTTTCGAATTAATTATATTAAATTACATGCATTTCTTACACTGGCTAGGCTTTCGGCTTTATGTTACTTAATATAAGCCCCGCCCAATTACTAAACGAGTCATAATTACATATCCAAGCTCGGCCCAAAATAGGCTGGGCCGTGAGCACCCGTAAGTGTTGATTATAAGGCTGACCTGGCCCTAAAGAGTCCTTCTTTGCCTCGCGGAATCCGAGTAAAGGATCGAAAGGGTCAAAGTCAAACATATGGGTCCTTTTGTTTTCCTTGACCAGTCAGAGAACGTGTTTGCATCCTCTCATTCGCAAGCGCGTGTATGATTCGAAGACGTCAACTGGAAACTCATTCAATATGAAACAAGGGCCGGTTCTACTCAATGGCATATGAACACAAGACTCTCATACACCCAAAATCCCATATATATATATATAGATGATAGATCAGAAACAAGAGGAAAGACCAAAGAACCAAATACATGACCTCTTCTTCTTCCATGGCCATGTCTCTGATGGAAATTCTAAGAGAATCACTCAAAATCCCATTTAGAAATGGGAAGCTCATGCTCTCCATTGCCCTTCTCCTCCTCATCCCTTCCTCTCTTCTCTTCCTCTCCAATCATTTCACTCTCAAGCCATCATTAATCGACGCCTTCACCAAGGCCTACATCGTTCGCAACACGGATCTAGAGCCCCCTGAGTACGTAGAATTACTCCAAGCGATAAAGAAAGATGTTGGAATTATAGTCAGCGAAGAAACCCTCTTCATATTAGCCTCTTGCACCATATCATTCTTCTCAACCATTGCGTTGATTTATGCAGCAGCAGCGGCTTACTGCTGGGAAGAAATAGCACCCAAAGAGCTGTTTGTGTTGATTAGAAGGATGTGGAAGAGGCCTGCTCTCACATGGTCATATGTGGCACTATTCAATCTTGGTTACTTATTTGTGGGGGCCTCTTTGATTGGTGTCCTTGTGCTGTTTGCAGGGGACCCTGTCCTATTGATTGGGTTAGGTGGTTTTGGAGCTGTGTTGTTTGTGTTCATGTACCTATACCTGTCTGTGTTTTGGAGGATTGGTCTTGTTGTTTCAGTGGTAGAGAAGGATTGCTATGGAATGGGGGCAATTTGGAAGGCAGGAGAGCTCATGAAAGGAAGAAAGCTACAAGGGTTTTGTCTCTCTCTTGTTCTAACACTAGTTGAAATGGTCATCTCCGTGTTTTTGGGTTTTGAGATGGGAGGTGTTGGAAAAACAGAGGCAGCAAGATTGGGGTTGGGACTGGCTCTGATAAGTGCTACAGGTCTAGTGGACCTCTTTGTTTGTGTGGTGTATACAGTGTTTTACTGTGACTGCAAGAATGGGCTTGGAGAGAAGGTGGAGATTGAGAGGGAAGAAGGGGCTGGTTATAGTTTGATTTCTACCAACTGTCATGTTGACACTTCTATTCTTTGATTCATCCTCTTGAGATTGATTATTATTTTTTAAGATAGAATTGATTGATTTTTTGTCCATATGGCATGTTGAGTGTGGCTTCCTCTTGATGATTGGCTTGGATTGGTTTGTAGATATCCTTGGGACTATCCCAAGACCCAGTTTGGGTCTATGGTGCAATTTGGGCCAGCCCAGACCTCAGCCCAGATGATTGATTCAATCAAATGTGAGATTTTTGTTTAGACTTTTCTGGGGCTGGTCCTGGGTCTGGGTGCATAGCCTAGATTTTGAAACCTGTATGAAATTCGGGTTGGGTTATGATTTGTGTCTTGGGTTCCCTATTTCAATAGAGGTTTAATAGTTCCATGATTGTAAAAACAATGGAGGATGTTTTGAAGTATAGTTTCAAAAGGCGAAAATCCAACTGGGCTTGAAGCAAATGTTAACCCAGTTGATTTCACGTGGAAGTTGGAAGACTCATTTAGCTTCAAATGTTACAAAATCTCATTTTCAATATGTCATGGGGCCCGGCTAGATTTATCAGCTTCCTATCACAGCTGTGCTCCCTCTTCTTTGAATTGGGATCCACCTAAGGATGTAAAAGGGGCGGGTCGGGATGGGTCTATGTTGGTCCCAGACACATACACCTTAATCATGTTTTTGTATTCATATGTGGACTAGGACCTTACAAAGTCCAATAAAGACATCCCAGCCCCTGTTCAATGGACCCAACTTGGACGTTGTTACAAGAAGTCCAATAAAGACAACCCAGCCCTGGGTTCAATGGTCCCAATTTGGGCCTTGTCACAGCTTTTCTCGAATTAAAAGTAGAGTATAAATTAATATTACACATCATTATATAAAATCAAATACTAATCTAATATATTGAAAATATGTGTTATATATATATATATATATACATATCTATATGTGAGTCACATGTGATAATTAATGGTCACACCATCTAAGCCAATCAACGGGCAGCTCAGTTGGTGAGGCACCTCCCTTCCACACGTCCCTTTCACACAAACAATCAGTGATCAATCCCTTACTATAGTGCCGATGGTAAGGGTCTTGGTTGAATGTGTGTGTGAGCGGCTCTGAGACTACTTATTCAAAAATAAAATAAAATAAAATAAAATAGAAACGTCACTTAGCCTCTAGCGCCCTCTTAGAACCATGGAAATCATTTTCTTCATGTAAGTTACTACATATGCCTAAAACTTATAGTATGTATCGGAAGACCCACCAGCGAAATTTTGTTTTCAACTCAGTTCATGTACCCCTGCCTTTAGATTGATTTCTTTAAAACATGATTGAAACACACAAAAAGAGCAAAAATGAAAATATTAAAATATAGATATGATCAATTATTAAAAAGTAAAAAATAGGAAGATAATTAAATATAAAGACAACTCCATCGAAAAAAAAAAAACCACTCATAATAAAATCAGGTCATATGTCTTGATCAACTAAAGAAAATAAACATAAATATGTATTAATAGGGTTTCATATAAGAAGACGTACAAATGATATGGAGCATATTTCCCTATAGTAGTCGTGATATGAATTCTAACTATTCTTTATTCTCTTTTTAAGAGATTTTTATGTTAAATTTTTATGTGACATATTAGTAGGCCTGTCAATTGAGCCCGTTAAAATGAATATTCGACCTAGTTCGGCCCGTCTCAAGCCTGAAAACACAAGGCTTTTAAAAAAGAATTTTGAGCCCGACAAGTTGAGCTTGGACAATGGTTTTAAAGTCCGGCCAAAATAGGACTGGGAATGGGCAGAACATGCCCAACCAACCTATAAGTACATATTACTCATTTTAATAAACTTACCAAAACTATCATATGAAATTTGGTGCTAAAGATAGTAATTAGACGATAGATAAAAATGATGCGCTAGCAGACAATCTAAAAGAAAGGCTGGCGATGATGAACATGGAAATGCTCATTCTATTTTTTTTTTAGGTATAGAGAATAAATTACTAATTAGGCAGTTATAGAAAAAAAAATGAAATTAGATTGTTATTTTCTGCAAAAGAGGATGACACAATATATAGTTTCCCAATATATATATATATATATATAGAATGGTGGAAATTGAATCAGCTAAGTATCCTATTTTATCTCATATGGCTCACAATCTGTATTACTAAAGGGATGTATACACTTCCTCACGTAATGACATGTGGCACAACCTCAAATTTTTTGCAATGTTATTTCCGGAGTTGCCCTTATCCCTAAAATCTCTATATCTATTACACACTCAAAATACCTAAAATCTCTCCATCAAGAATCATCTTCTACTCAAAAGCCTAAAATCTCTCCATGAGATCCCTAAATAAGCCAACACACCAGATGTGCTAAATTTATATCAATCAATTCATGGGTCCCAGCCCGCATCATTTGATTTTACCCCATTCATCTGGGTCCCACTTAAAAATATTTGGTCAATTTGTTAGGTCTATGATTATTTGATCATTTGATATTTCTTAATCAATTCATGGGTCTCATCTCGCATAATTTGATTTTATGGACGGATAGAATAGAGATGGTTAAAATAGAGATGGTGACCCCATTTATTTCCGGAGTTGCCCTTATCCCTAAAATCTCTATATCTATTACACACTCAAAATACCTAAAATCTCTCCATAAAAATCATCTTCCACTCAAAAGCCTAAAATCTCTCCATGAGATCCCTAAATAAGCCAACACACCAGATGTGCTAAATTTATATCAATCAATTCATGGGTCCCAGCCCGCATCATTTGATTTTACCCCATTCATCTGGGTCCCACTTAAAAATATTTGGTCAATTTGTTAGGTCTATGATCATTTGATCCTTTGATATTCCTTAATCAATTCATGGGTCCCATCCCGCATAATATGATTTTATGGACGGTTAGAATAGAGATGGTTAAAATAGAGATGGTGGACCCCATTCATTTGGGGTGGTTTCACTTAAATAGGTTAGGTTTGGTCAATTTGTGAGGTCTATGATCATTTAACCATTTGACCTTTATCAAGCAATTCATGGGTCCCAGCCCGCATCATATGATTTTATGA
Source organism: Litsea cubeba (assembly GCA_012931725.1). Lineage (NCBI taxonomy): Eukaryota > Viridiplantae > Streptophyta > Magnoliopsida > Laurales > Lauraceae > Litsea > Litsea cubeba. The sequence continues at coordinate 2,905,514 of CM022949.1, read as the reverse complement.
ACGGTTAGAATATAGATGGTGGACTCCATTCATCTTTGGGGTCCCATTTAAATAAGTTAGGTTTGGTCAATTTATGAGGTCTATGATCATTTGAACTTTATCAATCAATTCATGGGTCCCGGCCTGCATCATATGATTTTATGGACGGTTAGAATAGAGATGGTGGACACCATTCATCTGGATCTCACTTAAACATATTTGATCAATTTGTTAGGTCTACGATCATTTGATCATTTAATCTTTTTAAATCAATTCATGGGTCCCATCCCGCATAATATGGTTTTATGGACGGTTAGAGAATAAAGATGGTGGACCCCATTCATCTGGGGGGTTCCACTTAAATAGGTTAGGTTTTGTCAATTTGTGAGGTCTATATGATCATTTAATACTTTGATCATTATCAAGCAATTCACGGGTCCCCGCCCGCATCAGATTATTTCATGGACGGTTAGAATATAGATGGTGGACCCCATTCATCTTGGGGGTCCCACTTAAATAGGTCAGGTTTGGTCAATTTGAGAGGTCTATGATCATTTGATCTTTTGATCTTTATCAATCAATTCATGGGTCCCGGCCCGTATCATTTGATTTTGTAGATGGTTAGAATAAAAATGGTGAACCCCATTCATCTGGGTCCCACTTAAAAATATTTGTTCAATTTGTTAGGTCTATGATAATTTGATCCTTTGATCTTTCTTAATCAATTCATGAGTCCCAACCCGCATAATATGGTTTTATGGACGGTTAGAATAGAGATGGTTAAAATAGAGATGGTGGACCCCATTCATTTGGGGGGTTTCACTTAAATAGGTTAGGTTTGGTCAATTTGTGAGGTCTATGATCATTCGATCCTTTGACCTTTATCAAGCAATTCATGGGTCCCAGCCCGCATCATATGGTTTTATGAACGGTTAGAATATAGATGGTGGACTCCATTCATCTTTAAGGTCCCACTTAAATAAATTAGGTTTTGTCAATTTATGAGGTCTATGATCATTTGAACTTTATCAATCAATTCATGGGTCCCAGCCCGCATCATATGATTTTATGGACGGTTAGGATAGAGATGGTGGACCCCATTCATCCGGGTGTCACTTAAACATATTTGATCAATTTGTTAGGTCTGCGATCATTTGATCCTTTAATCTTTTTAAATCAATTCATGAGTCCCATCCCGCATAATATGATTTTATGGACGGTTAGAATAAAGATGGTGGACCCCATTCATTCAGGGGGTTCCACTTAAATAGGTTAGGTTTGGTCAATTTGTGAGGTCTATGATCATTTAATACTTTGATCATTATCAAGCAATTCATAGGTCCCAGCCCGCATCAGATTATTTCATGGGCGGTTAGAATATAGATGGTGGACCCCATTCATCTTGGGGGGTCCACTTAAATAGGTCGGGTTTGGTCAATTTGAGAGGTCTATGATCATTTGATCTTTATCAATCAATTCATGGGTCCCGGCCCGCATCATTTGATTTTATAGACGGTTAGAATAAAGATGGTGGACCCCATTCATCTGGGTCCCACTTAAAATATTTGGTCAATTTGTTAAGTCTGCGATCATTTGATCCTTTGATCTTTCTTAATCAATTCATGGGTCCCATCCCGCATAATATGGTTTTATGGACGGTTAGAATAGAGATGGTTGACCCCATTCATCTGGGGGGTTCCACTTAAATAGGTTAGGTTTGGTCAATTTGTGAGGTCTATGATCATTTGATCATTTGATCTTTATCAAGCAATTCATGGGTCCCAGCCCGCATCATATGGTTTTATGGACGGTTAGAATATAGATGGTAGACCCCATTCATCTTGGGGGTCCCACTTAAGTAGGCTAGGTTTGGTCAATTTGAGAGGTCATGATCATTTCTTTATCAATCAATTAATGGGTTCCGGCCCGCAACATTTGATTTTATAAAAGGTTAGAATAAAGATGGTGGACCCCATGGATCTGGGTCCCACTTAAATATATTAGGTCAATTTGTTAGGTCTACGATCATTTGATCCTTTGATCTTTCTTAATCAATTCATGGGTCCCATCCCGCATAATATGGTTTTATGGGCGATTAGAATATAGATGGTGGACCCCATTCATCTTGGGGGTTCCACTTAAATAGGTTAGGTTTGGTCAATTTGAGAGGTCTATGATCATTTGGTCTTTATCAATCAATTAATGGGTCCCAGCCCGCATCATATGATTTTATGAACGGTTAGAATAGAGATGATGGACCCATTCATCTTGGTCCCACTTAAATATATCAGGTCAATTTATTAGGTATATGATTATTTGATCTTTCTTAATCAATTCATGCATCACCTAAAGAACAAAACATTTGGAAAAAAACATAAAGATCAAATTAGCAACAAAAAAAAGGACTCACAAGTTTACTAATTATTAAATTTATTAAAAATAATTCATATCGGTCTGTGCATTTGGTGGTTTCGTGGTTATCCACGGGGTTTTGCTAGTATTTAGCTATTTCTGTGTCCAAAGTTGCTTAAGAGTGCTCGACATTTAGCATTGGAGGGTGGGTACTTGAGCCACATGTGACTTCTTTGAAATCAAATATAATAGAAGCATCAAGTTATGTCTAAGATTGGTTCAGTCATGAACCAACCAGTGACGATGATTCATAAAATGATGGGAGCACACTAAATGATCTTTTAGACATATTAAAAGAAAAATGATTTCTGCGGAGTTCTTTTAGACATTACTTGACCCACATAGGATATTTGGCTGATTTCTGTTAATTTTTATTGATTTTCTTATTTTCTATTATGTCACCGGCAAAAAATAAAAATAAAAATAACTCATCCATGTAGCCTGTTTCATTGCATTGTTGGTCCCAAGACCGAAAAAAATGAGGGTTTAAAGTCCGGTTCACACTCGGTGTTTGGTGACAGTATATGAATAATTAGATAATGTTTATCTTATATTCAAGATTGTGCTAAGCCCTTGCCCAGCCTCGGCTCTACTCGGGCCCGTACAAGATGGGATTTAATGAAGGCCCATTCAATTTAGGGTCGAGATCGGACAACTTCCTGCATATCCGCCGAATATTGTGGACGGGATTGGATATCCCAGCCCCGCCACGGCCCATTTGGGTAAAGTGGCTTTTTAAAAGTTTTAATTGAGAGGTTAGATCAAATCTTTACAAGCATATAATTTTATCAACGCTAGTCTCACTTATATCAAATCTGATATAAGGCCCATCGTTTTTCTTAGTTGATAGTGGGCTCCAATGTCAACAAAAATTGTGCAGGCTTCGCGTAAAATCAAAACTGAAGTTAAGAGTTCAAAATTAAAACTGAGCTGACAGCTTTATAATATATACAGTAATTTAACAAAGAAAATCAAATTTGAGTCTATATCAATCAATATCAACTCCTAACTTTAGTACCATCGAATGTAGCTCTGCAATTTGGGGCCCACATGATGATAATTGAAACCCCTCATCTTGAATCCCCATCTACTTTAATGATATATTGTTCGATTTTAGTTCAAGAGTGGGTTCCACCTTCAATTTAAGCTTCTGGTCATGTGCTCAATCCACACCCACCTTATGATTCATCAAAATGACACACACCCCCTAATAGTCACCAATCCCTGAGTTTTCACACTAATCCGAATAGATTTGACCATTGGATCGAGAGCCAACTTTTTATATAAAACTGCTAAACTTGTGTGTCACAAATTAAGGGGTTAGAGACATCCTTTCGAGCTAACATTTGATATGTGGGATAGGAATGTAAATGGGTAGGTTCTCGTCCAGATCCATGGTGGATCCGAAACCAAAATCGTTAATGAAAAGATGGAACCGGAATCTGTAAGTGCAGAAAACTATGACTCACAATAACAGGGGTGCCTGATTGGACTTATCCAAGTAGAAGAAGATGATTTGCTGCCTCAGGACCTGAAAGGGAAGAAGAAACAGTCAGAGGACCCTGGCCTGGGCGGCGCAAGGCTCTCGGATGCCTAAGTCAGTAAGTGAACTGGAACAAAGGAAGGAGAGGAAGAAGAGAGGCAGAGTAACGACTCTCAGATATGGGTTGCGTACCTTACATGTGGAATGGAGTTCTATTTATAGAGAACTCTGGAAGATATTTTGGATAATATTTGGGAGTGGGTCCCATGATTTGATAGGAAAGTCCTTATCAGCCCACAAAGTCATAAATGCGGTCCACTTCAGCCAACATTGCATTTAATGCCAGTCGGATCAGCCCACATTGCATTTAATGCATGTCATAGGGCCAGATCATGTTGGACGCCTTTGGCGGTTGAGGTCCCATCGGATCCACCCTCGGGCATCGCCCTGATTTGGCTACAGCCGCTGGGTGCCGCTCCGTCAGCGATCTGGTGAAGATTGTGGACGGCTGATGTCGCATCTGTTCCACTGGCTCGCGCCCCTATTCCGCCATGTATCTAATGACGTGGCAGGCGTAGGGCGCGAGTGGGGACTCTTCTTTGCTTCGGCTTTCGTCCCGGCCCTTTTGGTCGGGGTCCTCAGCTCTTTTGGCTGAGGTCAAGCTCCTCAGCCGAAGTGGGCCCCTGGTAGCCGAGTTCGGCGCTAGCGGTCAGAGTCTGTCTGGTTTCGGCCGATGCCTCTATCTCGGTAGCCGAGGTGAGTCTGGGTGCCATGTAGACGACACGTGAGAATGCTTAGTCCCATCTTATAGCCGTGATTAGTATAATCCTAAAGCTTTGAGAATCTCCCACACAGAATCGATTCCGTATATGGGACGGGTTCGAGTCCAGATCTCGGTCTAGATAGAGAATAATATGAAAAATACCTAAATTTTTAGGATGAATTCTTGAAAATTGAGGTAATATGTTGAGCCCCAAGTCCACGAGGTTGGAACCAGGTGGAATTGGGCCCGAACTCGTTTACCTTTTGAGACCTAAATAAAAATTCAAACCCGATTTTTTAAGTGTCAGAATTTTCGAGTAATTGGAGATGTAAATCGAGGACCCATTTACATCCCTAATGTGGGCCCTAGTTTTCATGATGGATTCTTGAAAAATGAGGTAAAATGTCGGGTCCGATGCCCATGGAGTTGGAACGAAGGTGGAATTGGACCCGGACCCGTTTACTTTTTGGGACCTAAATAAATATCTAAACTTGATTTCTAAAGTATCGGAAGTTCCGGATAAAAAGAAAATTAGAGACCCATTAACATTGCTAATGTGGACCCTATATACATGGATATTTCCATCCCATTCTTCCCATAATCCGTGGTACGCACCCCTATATGTATACACCAATATTTAAATCCTTATGCCCGTATCAATGTTTGGAATCACCGACCTATGAGGTGCATGAAACAAGTACTCCTACTAGTCTCCCATCCTTCATCAGCTAATAAACAAATACATAGCCTACTCCCATCCCCAATACAAACCGGGCCAGTTACCTCCCACCCCAGTTGCCAGCAAAAGCCTGTCTGGTTACCACCTGACCAAATGACACTCCCCGTCCAATTTGACCTGCCAGTTTTAGCAAGTCATTCTTTTCAATTTAGTATTTGGTCCTGCCCTTTATCATCCCATGATCGGACCCAATTACATCACCCTTTGAACCAATCTAGATTCTAGACCAAGCCTTCGAGTCAAGTGGTCTAAGTGTCTAACTCAATCATCAAAAGTAGCACTTGCCTTACTTATTTAACTCCGGACTCATTTCTGATCAGATCAATGGTTTGGATCATGAGTTTGTGGACCCCAGACATTCGAAAACAGAGAGATCTAGATGACTTCAAATCTAGAGGAGAAAGTGAAACCCGTATTTCCCGCTGTGGCTGTTCCACGTGCCGACGACTGATGAATGATTTGAAGATTTCAGGATTTTATAGGATACGACACAAACACAAATCATGAAAGCAATTGAAGGCGAAGATTCCAAGTCAGAACGAGGAAAAGAGGTACACATGCCGTCGTCTCATTGACTTGTTTTGGAAAAGGAAACTCGGCCCGTCGTACGCGTCTTGCACACGGCGTTACGAAGATGCTCTTTCTGTATATGGATCATAAGTCATGAAGCCAAATATGGGCGAGTTTTATTGGCATCTCGATTTTTTCTCTTCGCACCATATTAAAAGATAAAAAATATTATTTTTTTTAAACTACCCCTCCCCTCTCCTCCCTCCTCCTCCTCCATCTCTCTCTCCCTCTCCCTCCCTCCTCTTCCCTTCCTCTCCCACCCTCCACCCTCTTCCCTCATCTCCCCCCTTCCCAGTCTCTGGCGGGGAGGGAGCCCCGGTCGGCAGCTCGTGGCGGAAGCCCCGGCGGCTGGCCGGTCTCCCTCCCCCTCTCCCTCTTCCTTCCTCCCTCCCCTTCTCTTTTCTTTCCCTCTTCTCCCATCCTCTTCTTCCCTCTCCTTCCCTCCCCTACTGTTCTTCCCCCTCCCCCTCCCCCTCCCCCTCCCCCTCCCCGTCGGCACTTGCTACAGCCCGATCTCCCTCCCCGCCAGCGGCTGGGAGGGGGAGGGGGAGGGAGAAAAACAGTAGGAGAGGGAAGGAGAGGGAAGAAGAGGAAGGGAGAATAGGGAAATAAACGAGAAGGGGAGGGAGGAAGAAAGAGGGAGAGGGGGAGGGAGACCGGCCCGCCGACCCACGGGCCAAGGGCCTGGGCTCCCTCCCCGCGGAGACTAGGGGTGGGGGGAGATGAGGGTGGAGGGTGGGAGAGGAAGGGAAGAGGAGAGATGGAGAGGGAGAGGAGGAGAAGGGGTGGTTTAGGAAAAAATTTTTTTTTTTTTTTTTTTTTTTTGCGGTGGGAAGAGCAAAAATCGCGATGTCAATAGAACTCCCCCTAATAAAATGTGTTGGGTTTATGGGATATTTTGGTGATAATATCGGAGTTTTCTCCGCTGTTAAGAAAGCAGAGATCATATTTAGAATTTAATTCATAACCTAGATTCTCAAGCTTTCTCTTGATAAAGGCGGTTTTATCGAACCATATAAACCTATGTCTCTCTCTCTTTTACGTGGTGTGATTGTTTAATTAATTTTATATTTTTTCTTTTTCTTAGGTTATTCATAATGGTGAAAATATCATCTGTTGAAGTTTATATCTAAAGTTTTCTAATTTTCATCTTTAGATTGTACATTCAAAGTTGCCCATTCATGCAAGCAATTGATAAATATATTGATTCTCTTTATTGGGAGATGCTCCTATGAAAAACATCTCTCATCTTATATGAGAGATAGGGGTGTGGTCAATTTTAAAGCCTAAACGCGTCAAAAAGACATTAATTAACTCAATCACAGTCTATTTACAATATATATTTTATACTTATTAGAATCATTGCTTTAGTGCAATGGTAAAAGGCTCGGGTTCATGTGTGATAACACAGGTTCAAGACCTGCGAGCAGCCTTTGTGCAAAATTGATAAATATTAGGTCTGTCTCTAGTTTGGAGCCTCTCAGGACCGCGCTAGGTGATGACCTTTTTGTCCTTCATACTAATTATAGGGCCTATTGGGGTGGCCCTATAGAGTTGTCTTCTCATATTTGATTATCTTTACAATGTCCAACCCAAATATAATAAGTTTAAGTGTCTAACCTCATCTTGGCTTGTACAAACCAACTCCGTGACTTTCAACCTTTTTTTATGAATCGCCATTCATCTAAATTTCACTTGAGTCGGAGTGCACCAAGAAATTGCTTGGATTGGTCAAATAGAATTTATTTATTTGGAATTAATGATGGGTTTTTAAATAAATTCAATGAACAATGCTCACTGCAATTAAAGTGCTTTTTCTTGTTCATGATGGATTTTTCTTTTTCTTTGGTACATTGGGCTACAGATTCAGAAGAGATTACTCTCTTTAAGGCCAAAATGTGTCAATTTCTAGTCATGTGTATTAATTAGACGCCAACACTACTCAACCATCAATATATTGACTGCTCATGAATCATGATGGAGTTAATATGAGCACTTACATTTATAAATGGTAGGATTAATATATAACTCTTTAAAAGTGGGGGAAAGCTACGTCTCTAAAAATATTTAAATAACTAGAGTGGAAAGTGTGAGGAAGCCTCTAACTTGAAATATCAAATTAGATGATTAAATATTTGGACTTGTATGATCAGCTGATGTAACTGTCTGAATTGGAATGAGTTTCATTTATTTTATAAACGAAAATGAATCGTGTGGAGTTTTGATTGTGTGAGACGCACATTTAAGTCTTAACCCCTGAGGCAGTATAAAACTCCACCGTCGTACACTCAGGTGTTCCGCACGTACATATTAGTTGAACAAAAACAATTTGCCTCCAAGGGAGAATTCCAAAAAGGTATAAAAGTTTGGGCTGAATTTCAAAAAAGTATACGAAGATTTGAATCTTTTAAAAAAGTTTAAAAAAAAAACTTTTTTATAATTTTTCCAATCAAATCCTCTCCCTAAAAAGATTTTGAGAAATGACAAAGATAGCGTTATATCATTTTTCAAGATTTTTCTTTAATAAAGCATTTAAGAAAAATGATCAAATCAAACCCAAATGCATGGCCTAGTGGGGCCTACTTTAACTACCTTTATGCATCAATGATTCAAAAAGGTGAATCAAAATTACTAAAAACCTAGCTTCATTAAATAGTTATGATCATCAAGATCAAATTGGCAAGTTTTAGAGAATAAAGAGGTTAAGAAAAGACAAAATTTGTCATAAGGTAATTAAGGGTATTTTTACCATTTAAAAGAAGGTTTATAGAGAGAACTTAATTAATTGAAAAAATTGTGGAAAACTTTTACACTTTATAGAAGTATTTAAATATTCACGTACTTTTTTAAAATGAGCCAAAACTTGTATACGTTTTTTTTTTTAAATTTTGCCAACAAAAAGAAAAATTTTCCATTGTGGAGGGAACTACAGATTTGTCCTTGTGAAGTCCCATTACCCACACCAACCACCGTTAACTTGACATTTATTATAATCTTAACCGTCTCAAATGTGGAAAATGCTGAAGGAGAGTTAACTCTCACCATAATGAGCCCCACTTATCATCAATTTGAACCATTCACACACATGATCCTTCCTGATTGATATCGGAGGCCATGGGCTTCCACCAATCTGAATAGATTAGACCGTTGGATCGAGGGTTAATTTTTTTTTTAATATAAGTTGTTAAACTTGTAGGCCGGATTAAGGGATTAAAGGGATGAGATTGAACCCAAACTTGATGATGGGGCCCATCAAGGATGGCTCTTTCCATCCCCAGGCCCCCTAAATAGTGGGGTCACTGAGTGGGCCCCATCATGGTTTCTCTTACCGTAAACAGTGAGAGTTAACTCTCAAAGGAGTATTTCCCCTCATATATCATCCACCATTAAGTTTTTTTTTTTCTATATGAATTTGCATGATCTAAAATTTAAAATCATTTGATCGGACTAATACTTCATACTCCTCTAATCTATGCCATAGCGTTTTCATTACCGTTCCCTCATCCTTTTCCAGGTAACTCTGCATTCATCCAATTAGTGACACTTTTTAAACAAGACCCAACAAGTGATCAGTGGAGGTTACCGCCCCACTGTAACCTTTCTGTCACCTTGGAATACTCTCTTTCCCACAAGAGTACAGGAGAGTTCTTACCAAAAACAAGAAGAATACAAGAGACTTACGAAGAAAAAAACAAAAAAATGAGAAAGAAAGAATACAAGAGAGTGTGCTACTTGGGCCCCCCTCCAGATCAGGTACCTAACTATCTTACGCCTGCAATGTCCCTATCATGTGGCGGGCCCTTCTTCAATCCCATAAAATAAAATAAAAGGGCCCAATGATTCCATCCAGTAGGACCTTAATTGTAGTTCAACTAATGTCCAACCTATCTTGTGTGGCCCATTCTGGATGCTTAAATATTGCCTTCATGTGATGATCATAACCATCTCCCGATGAGTCTCCATAATCTATTCTGTCATTTTACATGCTCTTGATTCAATTAAAATTTCAGGCATACCTAACAAACACTGCACATTCCAGCTACCATCCGGATACGTATCTGGAGTGGGCCCCACTAGGTGGGTTGAAGACTTGAAGTGATGATGTTGTCTAACTTGATCTTTTCTCCCAATGGAGACATATGTTCCTCATACATAAGATACCAAATTAAAATGATATATAAATATATATATAAGAGAGAGAGAGAGAGAGAGAGAGAGAGAGAGAGAGAGAGAGAGGCCAAAGTTAGAAGGATTGTTCAATTGCTTCAATGACTAGGGTGTTGTCAATGGCCATGGGCACTCCCCAACCTTTGGGTCTCACAGGAATTCTCAGGGAGTCCCTTCAACTCCCTACAAGAAATCTTAAGCTCATGGTCTCAAACACGCTCCTCGTGCTTTTTCCATTTCTGATATTGGCTGTGAGTCACGATCTCATCGCCGGACCGCTTCTGATGGAGGTCGAGGACCATGACCCCGATGATGGCCTCGCACCAGAATTCGAAAAACACTTCCAAATCCTCATGGTTCTTGAATTCATCTTCTTCCTCATCTTCTGCATTATCTCACTCTTTGCCATGGCGATGACCGTCAATGCATCGGCGGCGACTTACACCGGAAAGTACTTGAGTCTGAAGGATGTGTTTTCAAGAACTGTGACAACATGGAAGAGGCCAGTGATCACTTGTTTGTACATTGTTCTCATTACTATGGCTTACGCGTTCCTTGTTGCACTGTTGCTTGGAGCCTTTGTACTGATCGCCGATGGCGGCGTGTTGATCACTTGTGTTTCATTGGTGGGCATCTTAGCATTTCTGTTTTATCTCTACTTAGCTTTAATTTGGCTCTTGGGTCTTGCGATTTCAATTGTAGAAGAGACTTGTTATGGGATAGAGGCACTTGTGAAGGCTGAGATGCTAATGAAAGGAAGAAAGATTCAAGGGTTTGCTCTCATGCTGTTTTTACTACTCCTAAGCGCTCCGGTCTGGGCTTTATTCTCTCTAAACACTGTTGAGGATGAGATAGAACCAGAATATCAGGTTGCGCTCGGAATTGTGGCGGCTGTTGTTGTTTGCTTGATGAAGCTTTATGCTTTTGTTGTGTACACAGTGCTTTATTATCAATGTAGGAGCGATGCAGAGAGAGAAGGCTTGGAAGAGGGAGCAAGGCATAAATTAGTTTCTACTGATGAATCTGATCTCCATGTTATTGATTCACTTTCTTGAATCAATTGGGGGGATTAGGGTATTTGGGTATTTGTCCTTTTAGGCCTCTGTTTGCTTTTGGTTGTTCATTAGACTTATAACGCTAATATAATATGATTGCAGAGTGTCGGCATCATGTCATGAGGTTGGAAGATCGAGATTGTGTGTAACAAATATGGAGTGGTTGTAATCTTTCTATCCCTACTTCTACACATCTCCGCTTTTTGTTTTAAGGTAAAGGGGGATACTTAATTGCCACGACTAATCATATTATTGTTCAATTACTTTTATAATGCCTTAGGAATTTTCATGCACAAGTGTGTCTTCAAATTTTTAGAGAATAATACACAGTAATAGAAGTTTAGTTTTTTTGGAAGGACAGTTTTTGAACGAAATATGCATCGATCACAAACCAACATAAAATGTGGATTATTGACTCAAGGTCTGTTTGCAGCAGGTTTGCAAATGGGCCCGCCCAAATTTCTCGAATCATGCATAGCCCCTTGGATTATGGCCTGAGTATCAGTTCCTGAACTAGCCCAAAGGTCATTGGCCTAGGCCCAACACATTAGTTAACTATTGGCCCATTTATGCTGGATTTGTTGCGCAAGGTTAGCCATGTGTTCAGAATTTTAGGCAAGCATAGATCTAGCCCAAGCGCATTTAAATATCAGGCAAAAATCTCAGCCATGGGCGCACAGGCCTCTTTGATAGGTGTTCTTTTGCTGATTGTCGGTACCCTGTCCCGTTTTTTTTAACTTTGTTTTTGCTACATTGGAGACTCGAACACATACACTCTCACTTACATACAGATGTCCCAACCGGCTTTGCTAAGACCCTGTCCCACTGGGTTAGGTGGTTTTCGAACTGTTATGTTTGTGTTCATGTACATTTACTTGTCAGTGTTTTGGAAGATGGATCTTGTTGTTTCAGTTGTAGAGGAGGATTGATATGGAATGGGAGCAATTTGGAAGGCAAGAGATCTCATGAAAGGAACAAAGCTACAAGGGTTTTGTCTCTCTCTTGATCTGACACTAGTTGGGGTGATCATCTCTGGGATTTTTTGTTTTGAGATTGGAGGTGTAGGAAGAACAGAGGCAGCAATATTGTTGTTGGGACATGTTCTGAGAAGTGCTACATGTTTAGGGGACCTCTTTGCTTCTGTGGTGTACACTGTTTTACTGTGACTGCAAGAAGGGGCTGGGGAAGTAGGGGCTAATTATAGTTTGATTTCTACCACCTGTCATGTTGACACTTCTATTCTTTGATTCATTATCTTTAGATTGGCTACTATTTTAATATGGAATTGCTTTTTTTTTTTTTTGTCCATGGCATGTTGAATGTGGATCCCTCCTGATTGAATGGCTTAGATTATTGGTATGTAGATCTCCTTTGGACTGACCTGAAGGGGATATCCCTTGCACGTAACCCACATGACCCTATCCAATCAAGTGTGCAAATTTCTTTAGACTTGTTCGGGTTTGGGTCGTCCAAAGGAGATTTATTAGTATCCTGTCACACGTGTACCCCCTCTTCTATGAATTGGGCCTGACCTGGCCTGCAAATGCGAGCACTTTTCTTCTTGTCTTACAGCCCAAGGGAAGGGTAGGGCCCATTTTTGAAAAGATCACAACCATGAAAAGCCCACTCAAGCAAAGTGCAGAGATCCAAAATTCAAGATCTTGAATAGACAATCTCCGTGCTCCACATTCTTCAGTGGACGTATCATGACAATCATCTCAACATGATTGTTGGCCATGAACATCAATTTTGTAAGTATTCATCTCTGCTAGTTCACAGAATCAATAAGAACATTCACAAAGAGACAACACTAGAGAAGCCCATGATCAAGGACACAGATGGAGAGACTAAACACTCATCAAGACACCAGAAGAGCACCCTTATTTAATTTGATAGAACAAAAGGATGGTCATAATTTACTATAATTTGAAGATTTAAGAGTGTGGACATCCATTTTGCTTTGGCTTCATTATTTGAAGCAAGTTAAAGTTGGTCCAAGTCGAAGGGAGATGAGTTCATATGGATCTGGCCCAAGCAAAGTCCCAATTATGGAAGAATTTTCTTTTTCTTTTTTTTCAACCCTGGCCCAGCCCTGCCCTGGCCCTTAGGGTAGAGCAAGGGTCTATAAATTGTAGGGCAACCCAGGTCACCAAGGGCTTTTGCTCAACTTAAGCCCGAGCCGCATATGCGAGGGTAGGGTGAGAGCTTACAACAACCTGGCCTAGGCCCAACTCTTTGAATGCCCTAATTATATATAAAACATTTTTATGTTATATATAATATAATGGGATTTATTCTGGTGAGAACAGTTCTCACCATTTTGGTGAGAACTTGCATCCTGTTCGTCCATCTGTTTGACATCATCCAACGGCTGGAAAGGTTGGCTATAAGAAAGGGGAAAAAATCAGTCACCCGCGAAACCATCACACTTTTCCATCCCCCCAAATCCCTCCTTCCTCTCTCCCTCATCGAACCGGTTCAGCGCATCTCTCTCCCGGTCGTCGCGCACCTCTCTCCCGCGGGCGACGCGCACCTCTCTCCCGGCCAGGCCCACCCAGATTTCCCTTTTTCCTCAAATCCCCTCCTTCCTCTCTCCCGTTTTCCTCCATCTCTCTCCCTCACCGAACCGGACAACGCCTCTCTCTCCCGGCCAGCGCCAAACTGGGACAAACTTCATCGGCAGCGGCAGCAACGCATCTCTCTCCCGGCGTCGCACATCCCTCTCACGACTAGCACCAAACGGGGACGAGCTTCATCGACAGTGGCGTCGCGCAGCAGTGCTATACACACCATCCCTCATCTCCACCTGCCAGGAGTTTCTGGATATTTCCCACCTGTTGGAGTTTCTGGATACTTCCCCCCATCAGATCCCCCTCTAAAGTTGGTTAGCTTGCCTTGCTTTCTCCCTATTTCTCACTTGGAATCCCTACTGTGTGGGGAGATTTTTAAGGTATCAGGATCACACCAACATCGACAATAAACTGCTGTTTAAGCACACCCACGTGCTGTCCAAGTGCACATTGGCAACAGGGTCAGAGCCTTAGCCGAAACCAGCCTGACTTCGGCTATGCAAGCTGAGCTCGGCTGTGCGCCTGACCTCGGCTGAGGGAGTCGGGTCGCCATCCAAGATAAATACCATGGTCTCGCCCCTACGTCCGCCACGCCATTGGACACGTGGCTGAGTACGGGCACGTGCCAATGGGACAGATGGGTCATCCCAGCCGTCCACAATCTTTGCCAGATCGCTGACAAGGCGGCATCCAGCGGCTGTAGCTAAATCAGGGCAGAGTCCGAGGATGGATCCGATGGGACTTCAACCTCCAAAGACTTGAGACACGATCAGGCCCAACATGACATGCATATAATGCAATGAGGGCTGATCGGACTGGCAATAAATGCTTTGTGGGCTATGATGGACCCTAATTTATTACTTTGTGTGCTAACAGGATCATCCCTATCAAATCTAGGGGCCCACTCCAAGATATCAGGGAGAATTCTCTATAAATAGGATGACGTTCCATAACAAAGGTATGCATACACATCCCCTCTTGAGCCGTTACTCTGTCTCTTCCTCCTCTGTTCAGTTCATACACTAACTTAGGCATCAGAGAGCCTTGCGCTACTCAGGCCAGGGTCCTCTGACCGTTTGTTTCTCCCCTTTCAGGCTTAAAGGCATCCGACCTTGATCATACGTTTGGATAAGTCCTATCAGGCACCCCATAATTTTATGAGTTATAATTTTTGTACTTACAATTGGCGCCGTCTGTGGGAAAGTACTAACTCAATCTTCCCAAGTATCATGCCTCCGAAAGCTAAGAAAGGCGGAGAATCTTCGAGAGCGATGCTCCAGCTGCTGCCACCTCCGGGCCCGTCGCCGGACGCTCCTCCTCAGAGGCAATCCAGGGCAGGGACTGGCGCAGCTGCAGGCGAAGAGCGTCCGGACACACACCTTTTCGTCCAGATTCTGTTCTCAGAGCGAGTCGAGGATTCATCCCCGGGCGAGTAAGTTATGCCGCCCCGACTGAACGAACGACGACGGGAGCGTCCTCAGAGGGACAAGTCCGTAGCAGTCAGCAAGTCCCACCATTCGCGTCATTTCACTGGCGATGGGGATATCGCGGCTCAGAACATCCTCATCCAGGAGCAAGAGAAGTTGATCCGCCAGCTCCAACAACAGCTAAGAGCCGGAGGAGCGACCTCGTTAAGGCAACCTTCTGGACGCCAAGGCGAGAGGAGGGCCATTCAGAGCAGGGCGATCCCTTCCTCCCACGAGGATTTGAGAACTTATCTGGATGAAAAGCGCGGTCGGGCCCACGATGAAGGCTCGAGTAACAGTCGAAGCCGTCACGGCCGAGACAGCCGAGCTCGCAACCATCACAGTCGAGGCCACTCGAAGAGGAAGTCAGAGACATTGTCACCAGAGAAGGATGACAAGCAAGAATGGCTCGACAGGCGCATCAAGCTGGCGGTTCAGCGCAACTTAGAGATGGCCGGACTCGCCCGAGATCAGCAGGATATTTGTGGCCCTGCCGATCTGGGGGATTCCCCCTTCACTCAGGAGGTTAAAGAGACTCCCCTGCCCAAGAAGTTCTCCGTCCCGCGATTCGTCCTTTACGACGGAGTCTCAGATCCCGCCGCTCACCTCCGACACTTCTCCCAGAGCATGTCTATTTGGGGGGATGAGGGGCACCTTAACTGTAAAATCTTCTCTTCCAGTCTGGGTGACCTCCCCCTGAAATGGTTCTTCGCCCTCCTAGAGAGATCTATCTCGAGTTGGAGGTAGCTCCAGCTCTCCTTATGGAAAAAATTTCAAGCCTACAGTGTCGTTCCCAAGATCGATGCTGATATACTGGCCCTGAAGATGAAGCAAGGCGAGAATATTACCCAGTTCGCCAAGCGATTCTGGGCGACGTACAGCCAAATCGAAGTCTCCAAAGAGGAAGTGACAGTTATCGCTTTCCAGAATGCTCTGTTACCAGGAAACGAGCTCAGGAAAGACCTGGCCGGAGACCCTGTAACCTCCATGCTGGCGTTGACGTCCAGGGTGAAGCGCTATATTGCCCGAGAAGAAGATGATATTCGACCCCGGGAAAGCCACGGCACAGGGCACAAGGACAAGGGCGATCAGCCTCATAAGAAGGATAAGAAGCCCTTCCGAAGAGAGGAGTCAAGCCAAGCCTGGGTTTCGACCACCTCGACAAAAGCCCTAGCGTCCAAATCTGGGGGCAGCAGGAAGCCCAGGCCTCCCTCCAATTCATATCAAGCTGTGAATACCATCTCCAAGGAACCGATCCATCAGATCATGAATAAAATCAAGCAGCGACCATACTTCAGCTGGCCTCAGCCTATGCAGGGTGATCCCTCCTCCCGAGACCAGAGCAGGTTTTGCGCCTACCACAAGCAAAATGGGCACAAAACCGAAGAGTGTAGGATCCTGAAATCACACCTAGAGAAGCTCGCCAAGGAAGGCCACTTAAAGGATTACATCAAGACGGGAGACGTTGGCAGCGACCAGAATCATCAAAGCGGTGACCGGATAGCGATGGATCGAAGAAGATCATCAACGTCATCCATCTGGCACACTCAGTGCCTTCCACTTGCCCAAGGGGCAACGCCCAGGCCCGTGTCGAGTCCAGCCAGGCCTCATGGAAAAGAAGTGATGAAGGCCGAACTCGGACCAGCATAAAAGAGAGAACGATGTGAGCACCCAGCGATCTGCATTTCGGATAAGGACCTCCAAGGAGTCCTGCTCCCCCATAACGATCCACGTCCCCTCACATTGAAGCTACGGGATTTCACAGTCAAGAGGATCCTCATCGATCCCGGCAGCTCATTTGAAGTCTTTTATTTCAGTTGCTTTAAAAAGATGGGTCTCTTGGAAGCAGACTTGCAAGAAGCCCGTACCCCTTTAATAGGGTTCAGCGCGAAGCCAGTCTACCCCAAAGGGAAGGTAACTCTGGAGCCCCGGGAAGGCGGGACCACCGTGATGACCGATTTCCTTGTGGTAGACACTCCATCCCCCTATAACGCTATTATGGGCAGGACCTGGCTCCACAATATGCAGACCATTCCCTCCACTCTTCACCAAAAGCTCAAATTCCTGCTAGAAAACAAAGATGGCAGTGTGGACGAGATTACCGTGGAAGGAGACCAGCAGATGGCCAAACAATGCATGTTGGCCGTAGTTCCTGGAGAAAAGGTGTCGGGGGAGGTACATATGGCAGAACTCGAAAGGGAGCTGGACGAGATCGGCCGAGACCCTGAGAAGAAGAGCATCGAAGATCTAGCTGAGATCAGGATCGATCCACTCGACCCGGATAGATTCTTGTTGCTCGGTAGCCAGCTTGCCGACCCCGAGAAGGCCGAGCTCTCAAAATTCTTGATGCAGAACAGAGATGTCTTCGCCTGGACTCCGAGCGAAATGCCTGGGATCAACCCCGAAGTTATGTGTCACAAGCTGAACATGGATCCCAACCACAAGCCCGTAATGCAAAAAGCCCACAGGACAGGTTTGCCGCAGACAGAAGCCGTGGTCGAGGAGGTCGACAGGTTGCTGGAAGCTGAAGCGATTAGAGAAGTCCAGTACCCGGTCTGGCTCGCCAACACGGTGATCGTCAAGAAGAAAACCGGCAAGTGGAGGGTGTGCGTCAATTTCACCGACCTCAACAAAGCTTGCCCGAAGGACAGCTTCCTGCTTCCGAAAATTGATCAAATGATCGACGCCACTGCTGGCCACGATAGAATGAGCTTCCTCGATGCTTATCAAGGATACCACCAGATCCCAATGTTTGACCCAGACGAGGAGAATATTGCATTCATAACCCCCCGCGACACTTATTGTTACAAGGTGATGCCCTTTGGATTGAAAAACGCGGGGGCAACCTACCAGCGTCTCGTCACGAAGATGTTTTAGGCTCAGCTCGGCAAATCTGTCGAAGTATACATTGACGACATGGTCTTCAAATCCAAGCAGTCTCATGACCATCTGGCAGACTTGGCTTAAGTCTTCGGCATACTCAGGGAGTTCAAGCTCAAGTTGAATGCCTCCAAATGCGCTTTTGGCGTTGCTTCCAGCAAATTCCTTGAAAGTCTAGTGACACGGAGAGGGATGGAAGCCAATCCGGACAAGATCACGGCGATCTTGGGAGTCCGGAGCCCGACAACTACAAAGGAAGTCCAAAAGCTAACTGGAATGGCCGCCGCACTTAACCGATTTATCAGCAGATCGTCAGATAAGTGCAGGCCTTTCTTTCAGCTTTTAAGGAAAAACTTAAAATTTCAATGGACCCCTGAGTGCGACCAAGCACTGCAAGCACTCAAAACCTATCTTTCTTCACCACCCTTGCTCTCTACCCCAACTCAGGGGGAGACGTTATATTTGTATCTAGCGGTCTCGGATCACGCGGTGAGCTCTGTCCTCGTCAAAGAGGATGATAAGATGCAAAAGCCAATCTATTACACGAGCAAGATCCTTCTTGACTCCGAGACCAAATACCTTTTGCCTGAGAAGCTCGCACTGGCATTCGTCAATGCCTCCCACAAGCTCTCTCATTATTTTTAGTCCCACACCATTGTGGTTGTTACAGAGCACCCACTACGGTTCATCTTCAAAAAAGCTGACTTTTCAGGAAGAATCTTAAAATGGGCGGTCGAACTGGGGCAGTATGACATCCAATATCAACACAGGACTGCGATCAAAGCCCAGATTTTGGCAGATTTCATTGTTGAGTTCGTTTCTCCGAGCTCGGCTTCAACCCAGCCCGGCACCGAACTGGGGGGCATAGGGCATGAAAGCGAAGTCACCGAGGTCGATGAACTATCTCGGAGCCAAGCCCTTAGCTCGGCATAGAAAGTCTTCATCGACGGCTCATATACTTCCAAGAGAACTGGAGCGGGCGTGGTCCTCCAATCGCCAAAAGGATTGGTCATAGAGCAAGCTCTGACCCTGGACTACAAAGCAACAAACAACGAAGCTAAGTACGAGGCTCTTATTGCGGGACTGAACAGCGCCCAAATCCTCGGAGCCCGGCAATTGGTGGTCTTCAGCAATTCACAATTGGTGACAAGCCAGCTAACTGGGGACTACCAAGCCCGGGACGACAGGATGGCGGCCTATCTAGCACTCGTAAAAAAACTCCTCACTCATTTCCAGAAAATCAAAGTCAGGCAGATCTCCAGGGATACTAACACGCATGCTGATGCGCTTGCAAACCTGGCCTCCGCTGTCGAAGCAAGAAAGAAAAGAACTGTTGAAGTTGGATCGATACCGAGATCAAGCTTAGAGCTCCATCCATCTCGGCAGGTTCTATGCCTTGATCTTGGACCGAGCTGGATGGACCCGATCACTTCCTACCTCAAAGATGATCAGCTCCCCGAAGACAAAAATGAAGCTCACCGGATCAGACTCAAGGCAGCCCGATTCTGGCTGTCCCCCGAAGGCAAGCTCTACAGAAATCCTTCACCGGTCGCTACCTCCAATGCGTTCATCCGAGCAAGGTCGACGACTTTCTGTACAAAATTCACAAAGGGATTTGCGAAAGCCACATCGGAGGACGGTCGCTGGCCTACCGAGCTATCAGCCAAGGTTACTGGCGGTCGTATATGCAGAAGGACGCGCAGATATATGCCAGGAAGTGTGAAAAGTGCCAGAAGTTCTCTCATTCCATTCATCAGCTAACGCAGGACTTGAGCCCCCTCTCCAGCCCGTGGCCCTTCGTCCAATCGGGGCTGGACATTATGGGACCTCTCCACCGGGCTCCAGGGAACAAGAGATGGTTGATAGTTACCATGGACTATTTCACAAAGTGGGTAGAAACTGAACCACTGTCCTCCATCACCGAGAGGGATTCCAAGAAGTTCGTGTGGAGGAATATCATCACAAGGTTCGGCATCCCTAGAACTCTGATCTCGGACAACGGGACTCAGTTCGACTCCAATTTTTTCAGAAGCTTCTGTCAAAAGCATGGCATCAGGAACCACTACTCCACCCCGGCGTACCCGCAGAGCAATGGTCAAGCCGAGATCTCTAACAAAGTATTACTTGACGGTCTGAAAAAGCGACTAGACCGGGCAAAGGGAAGATGGGTAGAGGAGCTCCCCAGTGTTCTATGGGCGTACAGGACAACCCCGAGGCATTCCACTTCGGCAACACCTTTCTCTTTGGCCTATGGGATGGAAGCGGTCATTCCCCTAGAAATTGGCCTCCCTACCCTGAGATCAGAACTTGTTGATCAAGGCCGGAACGAGATGAACCTAGCAATGGAACTAGATCTGGCCGACGAACGTAGAGAAGCAGCGGCCATACGACTAGCCGACTACCAGCAACGGCTAGCCAAAGGATACAATGAAAGGGTCAAGGAGAGGAGTTTCTCGGTAGGAGAACTGGTTCTAAAGAAGACCTTCCCGGCTGACAGAGATCCGAATGAAGGCAAACTAGCTCTGAGCTGGCATGGCCCATTCAGGGTGGTTTCGGTAGCAGGGAGATCTTCGTACAAGCTCGAGGACTTGGAGGGCAGGCGGTTGCCGAGACCTTGGAATGCAACCCACCTCAAGAAGTTTTTTTTCTAGAGATATAATAAAAATTTCATGATCAATAAAAGCAGCCTTCACCCTGTCATCAATTTGCGCCATCAAATTTCGGAGTTCGGCAGCAGCAGATACCAGGGACTGACTTAGGGTTCATACACCCAGTCGCTCTCAAAACTCCGGTTCATACACCCTGAGACCGACCTCGGGTTCATACACCCAGGCTTCTCAAAATTTTGAGTTCACGCACCCAGGGACTGACTTAGGGTTCATACACCTAGTCGCTCTCAAAACTCAGGTTCATAAACCCTGAGACTGACCTCAGGTTCTACGCCCAGGCTTCTCAAAATTTTGGGTTCACACACCCAGGGATTGACTTAGGGTTCATACACCCAGTCGCTCTCAAAACTCGGGTTTATACACCCTGAGACTGACCTCGGGTTCATACACCTAGACTTCTCAAAATTTTGGGTTCACACACCCAGGGATCGAGTTAGGGTTTATACACCCAGACGCTCTCAAAACTTGGGTTCATACACCCTGAGATTGACCTCGGGTTCGTACACCCAGGCTTCTCAAAATTTTGGGTTCACGCACCCAAAGACTAACTTAGGGTTCATACACCCAGTCGCTCTCAAAACTCTGGGTTCATACACCTTGGGACCGACTTCGAGTTCATACACCCAATCGTTCCCAAAACTTTGGGTTCATATACCCCCGAGACTGATCCCGGGGCCGAGCTCGCACACCCGAGCTCCTCAAAATTCTGGGTCCACCTCAGCCAATAGCAGTCTTTACAAGAAAAGCAATGGAAATGTAGAAAAATGCAGCACAGAGATGCAGAAACATAGAGAATCCATTTGAATTGGATCAAACTTCATTTGTATTAATTATAATATCCCCATTACATGAGTTGCAGAAAAGTAAAGAAAAATACAATAAGGAGGCTCGCTGTCCTCTAAAAACAAAAAAGAGGAGGAGAGAGAAAAAGATCTCGGAAGCGCCACTCTTTGAGTCCATGGCACCAGGAGCTTTACAATACCCTGTGGTTGGTTAGACCAAAATTTGCAAACAAGCTCCTGATCCACAGCAGACGCTTGGATCGCCACAGAACCAAGTCTGCAACCAACTCCAGCCGCATCGACAGGAGCTGACCTCCACATAGCCGCATCGGCAGGAGTTGATTAAAGACCCACGTTCAGAGAACACACGGTCCATGGCGACCAGGTTCAGAGAGCGCGCGGACCACGACGGCCGGGTACAGCCTCTCCCGGAGGGAGTTGTGTTCAGTCACAAGGGATTCACACAAAATAGGACTCCTAAGGGGCGGAATCACTAGAGCATCTTGCGAGGCGTTTGGTGGGAACAGGCAGATCTCCATGCCCTTACGAGGCATGAGAAGCCGCTGCTGTGAACCTCTCATTCTTCACTGGCGCATCTTCCCCACTCAAGATAACGATGGACACACAGCAGAGGAAAGGTTCTATTTATAGTAGGAGAGGAGGTTCGGATTCCAAGACCTCATTAATGAAATGTGGCCTCCCATGCCTTGCGTGGGGCGCACGTTTCCTATGAGTCGACTGGTCGATATGGTAGTGACAAGTGGAGTCATCCGCCCGTTTTCCGCATCGATCGTACCGCCATACTTATTGCTATTTATGAGCCTCGGATTGCAGGATACCAAGGCGGATAACTATGGAGACCACTAGATATCCTCTTTCTAACTCAGACAATCCTCCTACCACAAGCCACCAATTTAGCCGAGCTCAAACATAGCAAAAGCAGACGAACAAAAAAACAGCAGAAAGAAGAACCAAGTATGGATGGAATAAAGATCTGTCTTATTAACTTGTTTTTGGCGCACAAGGCCGGATGTTATAATTCGAAAGCAGGAAATACAATCAGAGTATTCAAAAAACTACAGGGACTTCGGCGACTTGAGCAGCATCCTCACTGTTTCTCCGAAGGGCCGGCCGTCTCAGTAGTTGCCGTGACCGTTTCTGAGGCGTTTGCAGGAGGAAGAGATGGAGCACCATCCAGGACCAAGAGGGAGTCAGCAGAAGGCGCTTCGACCCGGGGACTCTCAGGCAATGGGGCAGGACTCGATTCTGATTCCGGGCCTGAATACTTCGGTAGGTTCTGATAGACCGGATGATCTTCAGGGACCCCCGCCTCTTTCAACGAGCCCCGGCATCCTCCTCGAACAGGATGGAGCTTATCTCCCCCACCTGCCTTTCATATTCCTCCATGGCCCGGTCCACTCCCTTTTGGAAGGCGGCATGGACTTCGGCCCGCAGCGAAGACTTGAGTCAGCACTCTCCTTTAGCAGCCGCTCCAGTTAGGCACGCTGCCTTGCCGATTTGGCCGCCGACTCTGCCTTTTGTTTTTCCAGCTCGGTCTCCAATTCGAGCGACCTTTTCGTCTTCAACCGAATCTCCCCCCTCAGCTCATGGGTCTTCGACGTAAGATCAGTGATGCTAGCCAGTGCCACATCCATCTGTGTATTTAGCTCCGCGTTGCTCTTCATCAAGTCCGCCAACTCCTTCATGAGCTTCTCCCTTTCAGGTTCCAGTTGAGCAACTCTGGAAACGTTCTTATCACTCCTCTCCACAACCAGTTGGAGCCTCTGTACATTCTGCAAAAAGGAGCCATCAGATGCAAGTAGCCAAAGCAGAATTTTTATCGAAGATTGACTGAAGAGTTACTTACTATGAGAGCGGCCTGAATTGCCGAAGCTAGCAGACACTCATTGTCGTACTTCGCGTGCTGCTCCATATCACGTGGGAGAGTGCAGGCCTTGGCGAGCACTCCGATGACAGAAGGATTTCCAGCTACCCGGTCCATCACGTTCAGGGGCCTCCCGGGCTAAGTCTCCAGCTTCGGCCTCCACGGTGCCGGCACCACGAGGTGAGACCCCGAGGCCGATCCGGAGCCTTGTCCCGAAGGTCCACTAACTTCGCGTCCCGTCTCGGGAGGAGCCCTTTCCACTGTGCACTCTTTTCGGGAGGAGCCTTTCCCCCAGGGACGCGCACAGACTCTTTGTCCTTCTGGGCCTTCCGAGACACGGGGTCTTTCTCCCTTGCCTTGGACCTCTTACTCGACGGAGATCCAACCCTCCGACTGTCGGGAGAGCGTCGTCTGGTTCCCGCACCAGGGGCGATGATAAGGGCGGAAGAAACTGCGGCTCCGCCCGGGCCCGAGGCTGCGCGAGTACTGGCAGGAGGACGCGCTGCCGAAGAAGAAGAAGACCGGCTCTTAAACCTGGCAGTCAGGTCCTTGGTCTTCGGAAGAGGCAGGTCCCCTTCCATCCTCTCTCCCTGATCAAAGGAATAAGCCTCTACGGCTGCCGTTGGGCTTACCGACCCCGAACTGGCAAAAGTGGACGCCTCGGCACCAGATGCAATTCGGCTAGCGACTGGATCAGCCAGCAGAATACCTCCAGCCATGACTAATGTGATGGGAGGAACACCAGTCTGCGGCTCGCCCCCCTGTGCCGTTTCGACCCTTTTGTAGTGGTCGCGGTACCTCGGTGTGTAGCCCAAAAGCTTCCAAGCCGCTCTGTTCTCCTACCCGGTGTACTTTTCAACCTTTTTATGGTCAGCAATGTTTTTCTTCCAACCTTCGCGCATCGTGCGACGCTGCCTCTCTCAAAGTTCTGCACGACAAGACAAGAGATCAGTTCGGCAATTTGAAAAGTGAGTAAAATGAGCACAAAATGAAGGGGCAATATTTACTTGGGATGACCCCGAGGTGGCGCGGGACCATGTGCGTTCTGTCCTAACCGGCGCCGAACTCCCAATCCCCCGAGACGTAGAAGAGGTCATCATCGGCGTTCTTATTCGAATCTTCCAAGGCCGAAACGAAGCCCTTCCGGAGTTGTTTTACCCGGAGATAGTAGTTGCCTCCCCCTGCCTTGCAGTTGTCATATGCGTCCTCGATGTCATGCACACCGAGGTCGATCCCTAAAGCCTCGTTTAACTTGGCCGTGCCCATGATAACCTTGTAGCCGTTGGGCATCAACTGACAGGGGGGCAAGAGACCAAGCACTGAGGCAGGCCCTAAGCAAGGGGTGTAAGGGAAACCTAACCCCACCCTTGATTACCAAAATCAAGAAAAACGGCATCCAGCCGCCTGACCAGCAGCGCAGGGCATGGTTGGAGGGAGTCGTTGGCCTAAGGCGGACCCCCTCTGGGATATTATACATCCCCCTAAACCTGGCTATACCCTCAGGTGTCTCTAACTGGAACCTAGGACTAGCCATTTCTACAACCTAGGATTGAAGGAGGCAAGAAGAAAACCTAGAGGGGAAAAACCCTAAAAAGACAGAGACTGGAGATGACTTACAAGTGAAGAAGAGCGAGCTAGGGATGAGAATCAGTCTGGGCGTGCGATATCCTCAATGTTTCGCAGTTGTCCTCACCTGAAAACCTCTGGAAAGATCTTGAGAGTGAAGAAGAAGAACAGAGCGAAAATCAGACGTGAAGATAAAGAAAATTAGGAGGGAAAATAAAGAAGGTAGAGCAGAAGAAGACACCCCTATTTATAAGAAAAAGGAAGCCCTCCTTGGGCACCATTTAGGAATTCGAAGAGGCAGCATCGTGATTCGCGCCTGTCTCATCAATTTGACGGCACAATCAGTAACGTGACGACGTGTGTCACTCCCAGCTCGTTTCCCATGGTAAGCAAGGCGCGATATTAATTACCTCAAAGAGTCGGAACAGTGCTGAGTAACGATCAAATGTCTCCCATCGGACTCTCTAGCTTCCGACCTCTAAAGGCTAGGGCCCCTCAGAAGTCACAAGTTAGGGGCAATTGTGTGGGGAGATTTTTAAGGTATCAGGATCACACCAACATCGACAATAAACTGTTGTTTAAGCCCACGCACGTGCCGTCCAAGCGCACCTCGGCAACAGGGTCAAAGCCTTGGCCGAAACCAGCCTGACTTCGGCTGAACAGGCTGACTTCGGCTATGCAGGCTGACCTCGGCTATGCGCCTGACCTCGGCTGAGGGAGTCGGGTCGCCATCCAAGATAAATACCATGGTCTCGCCCCTACGTCCGCCACGTCATCGGACACGTGGCTGAGTACGGGCAGTGCCAATGGGACAGATGGGCCATCCCAGCCGTCCACAATCTTTCCCAGATCGCTGACAAGGCGGCATCCAGCGTCTGTAGCCAAATCAAGGCAGAGCCTGAGGATGGATCCGATGGGACCTCAACCGCCAAAGACTTGAGACACGATCAGCCCAACATGACATGCATTTAATGCGATGAGGGCTGATCGGACTGACAATAAATGCTTTATGGGCTACGATGGACCCTTATTTATTACTTTGTGGGCTAACAGGATCATCCCTATCAAATCTAGGGGCCCACTCCCAGATATCAGGGAGAATACTCTATAAATAGGATGACGTTCTATAACAAAGGTATGCATACACATCCCTTTTTGAGCCATTACTCTGTCTCTTCCTCCTATGTTCAGTTCATACACTAACTTAGGCATCAGAGTGCCTTGCGCCACTCAGGCCAGGGTCCTCTAACAGTTTGTTTCTCCCCTTTCAGGCTTAAAGGCAGCCGACCTTCATCATACGTTTGGATAAGTCCTATCATGCACCTCATAATTTTGTGAGTTATAATTTTTGCACTTATACCTACTACCAATCCCCATTAGAACCCCCTCAGAAGTTGGTCAGCAGTCAACTATTCATTACTGAGGAGAAACCGAGAAAGTGATATTATGTGGAAAAATCAAGTTCACTGTTATTACCCAATAAATTCATGCATCTATACTCAATTTTTGAAGTGAAAGCACTTTTTATTTTTATTTTTAAAAAGCAAAAAAAGTTAAAAATAAGAATATTTTTTCAAACCTTACAAGAAAAACTGAATATAAAGCTTAACCAATTTGATGAGTAGAAAATTATGTATGGAATGCCTCTTTTTTAACTCAACATGTTCAAATGATCATGGCCTACAAAGGTTAACATCAGTTGAAGAAGTCTTCTAAGGAGGCCCAACTCCAAAGAGGCTTATTTTAGATGACCTTGCAATGGAATTTCTATTATTCGCATATTTTACGAGTGGTCAAGTTGATTGATGACCCACCTCTTATTGCAATGGAATTTGTTGGATGACCCACCTCTTATCACAGTGGAATTTGACTAGATTGATTCAACAACATTTAGATTTAATAGCTCGCCAAATCCAGACTCTTGGCATCAGGGCCATATCACTATTACCATACAAAATGACCAATTTGCTTTGTTTGAGTTACAGACTACATTCTGTGTGGCCTAGTTGGGATTAGCCCATAAATGGGGTGGATGTGATCAACAATGGCCCGCATTATATGGACAGAGAGACGTCAGATTACCCATAAAGATTCAATGATTTGTTAAATTGAAGTTTTTCTAAATGACTTAGAAATGCCCCTCTAATAAGCTCTTATGTTGATGTTTATCAAACACTCTAATATGAAAAAGAGCTTTTTTTAATAATTTGACTTTAAATTAGAGCTTTTATTTTAGACCTTAATCTAATTAGCTCTTATTATTCATATTAGAGTTACAATCATTCATAATCGCATACATACTTCACCATTGTCAATTGTAAAAGACATAATTCAAATGGACATAAAAAAAGAAGGAAATAACATCATGAGTTTCCAACAAGACTTGATAACATCAACCCCATTACACAAACCAAGAACCAACCTCAGGTAAATAACATCCAATAGAAAATGACATCCATTATATCCCATTACAAGATATAACACTATATCAAATTACAATTTCACTTCCAATTTAACAAAATAAGCAGTCTTTTATCGATGTTGGAGCTTCATTTCTTCCTCAAAGTTCTTTCCCATAACATGGAATCTGCTTCAAAAATAAGCTCCATCAACACCCTGTACTTCAAATTAATTTGCCTCAGCCTCTTTCTTCCTACAATAGACACCACAATAGAATAAATTGTCTTAGAACAATTAAGTTTAACAAAAACTCTAACTTTATAGAAACACTTATAAGATGCAATCTCAGTAAAGCATGATTATTCAATTAACCTATGCACATTGCCTAAAAACTGATTGAAAGAAATAATTTAGTCATTGTAAATATTACCTTATCTGGTAAAAAGTAAACAATGGAAGTAGCTTGATGGTGGAGGAGGGAGCCTTGAAAGACCGACTTGTTAATTTGGAGAGATTCTCCAAGTCAATAAAAGACAAGGCTACATTTTTTGACAGAGAAAGGGAACCAACCATTCCCAACCTGAAATCAAACAAACCATTAGATGAGTAATATTCTTATGTATTTAGCTTGATGATTCTATCCAATAGCTCATCACTGGTGGTTTCCCATTGGATCATGAGTATTTTTCTAATATTTTTGGATGGTTTTCCATCATTTAATACCAAGAACCAGCACTGACGGATCTAATTCCAAGAATGGATAATTCCTGTTCATGGCTTTTGGTTTCTTTTCACAAAAATAAAAATCTAACAAATCCTTTACCCATGAAGGGAGAAGAGAATCAACTTAGGCATTTCTGCAAACAATTGGTAACTGACATCATACCATCAAAATAGTTGTAGCGAAAGTCCCCAACAACCACATAATTTTTTTTCTATATAAACATAATCACGATAGCAGATCACTGAGATCAGAGGAAATATTTCTCACCCCAACAACCACAAGTACCTAATAAAATGGTTGCAGACATCCACCTCTAATTCCTCCAAAAAAATATCCAGAAACTCCAACAGGTGGGAAATATCCAGAAACTCCTGGCAGGTGGAGATGAGGGATGGTGCGTACAGCACTGCTGCGCGACGCCGCTGCCGATGAAGCTCATCCCCATTTGGTGTTGGCCGTGAGAGGGATGTGCGACACCGAGAGAGAGATGCGTTGCTACCGCTGCCGATCTGCCACTGCCGATGAAGCTCGTCCCAGTTTGGCCCTGGCCGGGAGAAAGGCGTTGTCTGGTTCGGTGAGGGAGAGAGATGGAGGAAAACAGGAGAGAGGAAGGAGGGGATTTTTTGAGGGAAAAGGAAAATTTGGGTGGGCCTAGCCGAGAGAGAGATGCGCATCACCGAGAGAGAGGTGTGCAGCGACCGGGAGAGAGGTGACAGACTCGAGGAGAGAGATGCGCTGAACCGATTCGATGAGGGAGAGATGAAGGAGGGATTTTGGGGGAAAATGTGATGGTTCCGCAGGCGACTGATTTTTTCCCCTTTCTTATAGCCAACCTTTCCAGCCGTTGGATGATGTCAAACAGATGGACGAACAAGATGCAAGTTCTCACAAGAATAAATCCCATATATAATCTAATATATATTATTACATATGTGATTCATTTATGGGAATGGTCATGCTAGCCTTAAGCGTTGAAGGGCTTGGCCTATGGCTCCACCTGAAAATATGAAAATCAATTTTCTTTGTATAAGTTTCACAATACAATAGTTACCCTTGATGATTTATGTATCATACATCACAAAATTAGATACAAAATTCATGTAGCCAACCCAAATATAGTTCGGACAAGACTTTGATGATGATGATATATACGTATTATTGCATGCGCACTGGGGTTATAGACCCAGCCTAGATATGGACATAAGACTTTGATCATTAACCAGACTCAAAATGGACCCCAAGCATGAAGCCATTATGAGTTCAAGTATTGCCATTGAGTCTAGAAAAGGATCTATGCCAAAGCTTTCATGTTGGTCCTCTGGTGATGAGGGTGGGGATGCAGATAGGTATTTGATTATCCAGTTCTTAGGAGGTTTTAACCTGTTTAAAACCGGGTTTGGAATCTAGTTTAGGTTCCAACTTATAAATGGATCCGGATCCAAAATCCAATTTTTGTTTCGATTGATAAATAGGTCCGCTACCAAATCCGTATATCTTCCAACCTGTGGACCTGGGACCCAATAGATTTTTCCAAAGAGATGATGGCTCCCAAAGAGATGCATACCAAATTGACCTCTTTTTTTGTAATACTTTATTTTAATGTACATTACTTGAGGACGACCATATAAATGTAAACTCGATTCCCTTTACCCTTTCTATAAGTATTACTTGCATGAAAGAAATTGTTGAGGATGGTGGAAAGCATGTCATTAAACTTTAATCTGGCATATTTTAGGTTTTTTATTAAGATGTTGGGATTTATCGGCTGTAGAAGGTTGACTTGATGCAGCGTTAATGGGTTGGAACCAAAACTGTCCTTTAGAAAATGATTTTATATCCAATATGGCTCTAGCTTGAAGCCGACCCGATTGTATCCCTAGATGAGGGTTCTATTTAGGTTTGCAAATGGTATGGTTCCGGATAGGAACCATAGTGGATCCGGACCCAGACCGGTTTCTAAATAACGGTTCCGGTTTCGAATCCGATTTTGAATCGGAACCTGTTTTGTTGGTTCCAGACCCGGTTTCGATAGGAAAATCCAGATTCGGTTCCGGTTCCGAAACCGGGTCCACTTAGAATATTGGAATCTAGTTCCAAAATCGATTTTAATTTCTCTTTATTCTTCAACTTTTTTAGAATAAACATATCATTTAACTTATAACAGTTCATCAAGTCTACTACCTCTAATATCACTACAAGAAATGGGGGTATTTTGCAATGGTCGAAAACCGTTGCAAAACCAATTCGCAACGGTTCATGAAACCATTGCAATTGCCACCGTTGAAGAATCGTATTTGCAACGGTTTTTTTTCTTTTTGCAACGCTTGCTAAAATTATTGCAAACTAGGAAATTTGCAACGGTTTTTTCTCCTTTTCGCAACAGTTTAATGACCGTTGCAAATAAACATAATTTGCAACATTTCATCATCGTTGTCTATTGTGACAATTTGCAACGGTTATAAGTGTTGCAAAATAGTCATCCGCAATGGTTTTTCAACCGTTGCGTGCAAAAGTTGCAACGGTTGCCTAACCATTGCTTAATCGTTGCATACAAAAGATGCAACGGTTACTAAATCGTTGCGAGTGAAATTTGCAACGGGTATAAAACGTTGTCATGACCGTTGCGAATAGCTTCTATTGGCAACGGTTGAAAAATGTTGCTGTAACGCCCCAATTCCGGATACCGAGAAAATCGTCAAAGTACCGAAATTGGCGCGCTACTTCCCGGAAAATCCGAGAACTTCCAAGATCGTAGGTCCGCAGTGAGGTCCAATTTAAAACTTTTTCATCAACATAGTAACAATGGTTAATTGCGGAAGCATGATAGTATAACGGAAGCCATATCAGAGATAGCGGAAGCATAAGGTATCATCCATGTATCAAATATAAATGGGCTGAAGTCCAGCCTAAATGTGACAATGATATAAAACCAAAGTTAATTACAATAATACCCTCTCACTACAACAGATTCTCTCAAAAATCCCAAAACAAAGATATCACTCAACCCCAGGTGTAGGCTCTCCAATCACCGGCTCGACCTCATGGTCGGCCTGTCCCCATCCGTAGTCGCCTGCTACGGGCACCTCAACGAGTGCGAACGCATCGCCCTCGAACTCGGGGTCAAGACCTAAGCACCAAGAGTGGGTCAGATCTAAAGATCTGGCAAGTCACAATATGCAGATAATATAGAATGTATGCATCAAAATGAGTAGAGACATGTATAAAGTTAAGAGAGTAACAAAGGTACATATGCTATGCAGTCGTGCAAGATAACAATGTAGAATCATAATAAGCATAACAGTAATAAACCTACACAATATGGCACATCCACATAAGCTGGTCACCGCGGGATATTATGCCGCGGGCCTCCCATACTGAGCACAGTCGCGGTAAGGATCCTAAGCTAATGCTAGGGATTACTAACCCTGCAAAATATCATCAACATCATCCACAACGACCGGAACCGGCATCACACCGTCCGTCCCAACAGTGCTCATCATGATAGCCACACAACAAATCTCAATAGCTCCTACCAGTGATGATCAGTCCAACTGGCTGAGCTTAAATCAACTCAGTGAATGTCTATGCCGACTCGGAAATAATAAAGGTCTGTGTCTGTCTAGGCTTTGCCTTGCGTGAACAAGGTCCTAACAAAAGTCCCTAAGAGGTCCAAGTACTCAATATAAACTGTGGATCATAGTCCAAGTCCAATTCCATCATTGGATCCATACCAAGGCCCCCCAAATACTTGGCCTGGTCTATAACAATCCATATGAGATACAAGTCAATGTTCAATGACATATGATCCATCTACGTCCATAATGGTTCACAAGCCCATACCATCTAACCTCTCCATTGTAGGGTAATTCACATCCAACTTAGGCCATAAAAAGGGCCCGCCTAGCCACAGACACGGGTCAATGATCCACCAAATCAGATTACCGGGTCACCTCTAAGTATTCCTAGGTTTAGGTCCTCCATTTTCCATTTAATTAACAGGTATGAGCAATAATAAGGACAATAGAGTGATAGTCATAGTATGAGGGAGATGAATCTCCAAGTACACGAATCATAGGGAGATAGCAACAGTCCAACCTAGGTAAATGGTCCACTTTCGGATAGAGGTCCATCTCAGGTAATTCGATCTTTAAGTGAAACCACAGATGCTAAGGAATATTGTGTTTGGTGCTTAGAAGTTATATGCATCATTTTGGTAACGTATAAAGGTCGAATCATCTTAGATTACATAACCTGGACTTTAATTAGTGGACCCCACGAGTCAAGGTTGAGCCGTACCATTGACTCGTGGCTGGCACAGTGATGGAAGTCTATTTGAATGGTCAGTAGGCCCTACATATGATTGCAACAATAGAAATTAGAATCTGGGGATCGTCACTGCACACAGTGTGCTCGGCCGACCTCCTGGCCTGGGCGGTCAGCTCGGCACACTGGGTCCAGAGAAGGAAAAACATCCTGCAGGCAAAGCCTGATTGTCCAGGACTTCCTGTGAGTTCGGCTAACCCCTGGCCTGGGTGGTTGGCTGTGCGCACTAGGAATTCTGGCTGGAAGAAATGTCCCAGGTTCTAGTCTCCTTTGTTGAAACCCCACCTTTTTGGAAATCCATCTCGGAGTTCGGCTAAGCAATGGAGCTCAATTGAATACTCAGTTCGGCTACCCAACTCAGTTCGGCAAAGGGCCTAGCTCAGTTGGATCACCCAGCTGAGTTCGGGAAAATGCATTGGGCTTGGCAGGGCATTGAGGTTGGTTTAGCTCTCAGCTCGGTTAAGCACTGAGTTCGGCTAAGCTCGAAGTCCGGTCTGGCACGGAACCTGGTCTGGCACTGAGCTCAGTAAGACACTGAGTTCGGCCATAACACTGAGTTCGGCCGTAACACTGAACTCGGCTTTGAGCACTGAGCTCGGCCTAGACACTTAGCTCGGCTAAACGTGAATCTCATCCTAACCATTATGCTCGGCAGAACTCTGAGTTCGGCTAATGTTGAATCCAGCCAATGCTGAGTTCGGCCAGTGCTGAGCTCGGCAGTTACTGGGCTGCGCTAACGCTGAGCTTGGCAACTGCTGGGCTCTGCATGTGCTGAGTTCGGCAGTTGCTGAGCTGCACTAATGCTGAGCTCGGCAACCGCTGGGCTCTGCAAGTGCTGAGCTCGGCCATCGCTGGACTCTGTCCATCTCTCCTATCAGTGTTGTGTTCTGTTACAGAACCCAGTTCTGCGACAGGATACAACTTCTATTCATTAAGCACAGGAATGGTGGTCCACCTCTGATCAAAATCCAGAATCAAGTAGCACCCCATGGTCGCACAGGCCCCCTCACATAGACGTAGGGTCCTGATCTACCAAGGGTGGTCCTACTTCGATTCCGATCTCAATACTGCGAGATGGGTTCTTGTCATTCCATCTCCGGAAACTCATTCCCGTGACTCAATTCTTCTGGGATTCTCCATAGACCATTACAGAAGCAAAATAAATCATTCCTACATCATCCACCCATCATCAACCGGCCATTGATCATCCAAATGAGGTAATCCCATCCATCAATGGCCAAAGGAACCAAACAAACATGCTCAAGGATCGATCTAAACATATATATTACAAATTGGAATTCTACTGCAAATCAAAGGAAGGAAACATGCAATCTAGACTACCAGCACAGTGCACTTGCCTTGATCAATTGAAGGTATAAGGAAAAGAGAGAAAACCACAGGGAAAAAGAGAAAAGGTCTCGACAGTAGCTCTTATGGTGCAGGTCGATCTCGGCTGGCCTTCTGTTAAGGGATTTCTGGGGCGAGGAAGAGAAAAGAGAGATTGGAGGGGAAGATGAGGGTTCGTTGGAGAGAATTGGGGAAGGAGAAGAGAGAAGAGATTGAAACTTGAGAGAAAGGAAAAAGGAGATGAACAGTACTCGTTTGGGCAGGGGAGGGTTTTGTTTATATAGGTTGGGTTTTTGGGTTAGGGACAAGATTGCCCTTGGGGTTAGAATAGGATTAGGGTTAGGGTAGAGGGTATTTGGGTCTTTAGGTGATCTTCTAGAAGATTCTTTGGTGCAAACCCCCTATAGTAAATACAAAACTCTAGCTAGGGCCTCTAACAAACTCCCTAACTCTAAAAATAACAAAAGACCCCCTATTGACTCTACTAATTACACCACTAGACTAACCCTAGGAAAATACATAACTACCCTCACTAAGTCCCATAATTAAAATACTTAGGCTAATATATAGTATTCAAATTCACATTGAGGGCCCACCAGGGGTGGGGTCTCACATTCCTCCCTCCTTTAAAACATTTGGTCCCCAAATGTAAAAACAAAGTAGGGACATACCTGCGGTAGAAGATGTAGATAATCTCTTGCCACCTGGTCTCGTAGCTCCCAAGTAGCCTCCTCCGGAGTGTGATGCTCCCACTGAACCTTCACGAACTGAATGGTTCGGTCCCGAAGCACCTTCTCCTTGGTGTCGATGACGGCGACTGGTTTGGCGATGTAGGACGCGTCGGGCTGGATGTCGAGCGGCTGGTGATGCAGAATGTGGGTAGGGTCCTCCACATACTTCCTCAACATCGAGACATGGAAGACGTCGTGCACACCCGATAGCTCTGCTGGCAACTGAAGTCTGTAGGCGACATCTCCGATCCTAGCCTTGATCTCAAAGGGTCCGACGTACCTCCGTGCTAACTTGCCCTTCTCGCCGAATCTGTGGGTGCCTCGAGCTGGGGAAACCTTCAGGAAGACACGGTCTCCTTTCTGGAACTCGAGTGGTCTGCGCCTATTGTCTGCGTAGCTCTTCTGTCGACTGCGGCTAACCTTCAGGTTCTCCACTATCTGGCGGATCTTCTCACTGGTATCGCCGACAATAGATGGTCCATGGAAACTCCTGACACCAACTTCCTCCCAACAGACTGGGGTCTTGCACTTCCTGCCGTACAACGCTTCGAACGGTGCCATCTTGATGCTCGAGTGGTAACTGTTGTTGTAGGCAAACTCACAGAGTGGCAAAGAATCCTCCCAGTTCTCCTTGTAATCTAGGACACAAGCTCGCAACATATCCTCCAAGGTCTGGTTGGTGCGCTCTGTCTGTCCGTCTGTCTGAGGATGATAGGCTGTGCTGAAGCTCAACTTGGTACCCAAAGCTCGCTGAAGACTATCCCAAAAGTGAGAAGTGAAGCGTGGATCTCTATCTGAAACAATCGAAGCTGGAACTCCGTGCAAAGAGACGATCTTATCTACGTACAGCTTAGCAAGGACGTCGAGTCCCGCTCTCATCGATACCGGCAAGAAGTGAGCTGACTTGGTCAGCCTGTCCACGATCACCCAAATGCCATCACTGCGTCTCCTGGTAGCTGGAAGTCCTGCAATAAAATCTATGGTGATGTGTTCCCACTTCCACTGAGGTATCTCGAGCTGATGAAGTAGTCCTGGTGGCTTCTGATGCTCGACTTTGATCTGCTGACAGGTCAGACATCTGGCCACATAGCCTGCAATCTCTTTCTTCATGTTGTTCCACCAGTAGTAACTCCTCAGGTTCCTATACATTTTGGTGCTGCCTGGGTGAATCGAATATCTGCTGTGGTGTGCATCTGCTAAGATCTGGTCCTTCAGCTCCTGGATATCTGGTACACACAGCCTGTCCTGGTAGTAGAGTACTCCACCAATCAGTCTGAACTCTGGCCTCTGGTCAATCTGCTCAATCACTTTGACAAGCTTGGGATCGCTGCGTTGACTGTCCTTGACCTCTCCGAGCAACT
Organism: Litsea cubeba; assembly: GCA_012931725.1. Classification (NCBI taxonomy): domain Eukaryota; kingdom Viridiplantae; phylum Streptophyta; class Magnoliopsida; order Laurales; family Lauraceae; genus Litsea; species Litsea cubeba. The sequence continues at coordinate 2,869,642 of CM022949.1, read as the reverse complement.
CTGGTTCCCAAGCGGACATGGTAGCAAGCATAACTCTATCGCTGAGCGGCTGAAACTGGACATCCAAGTCACTGAAGACATCGGTCCACACGCCCTCTGCTGCTAGAAAACTGACTAGGGCGGTCTTCCTGCTCAAAGCATCTGCTACGACGTTCGCCTTACCCGGATGGTATTTGATAGGGAAGTCGTAATCCTTGATGTATTCCATCCAACGCCTCTGACGGTTGTTGAGGTCATGCTGAGTGAACAGGTACTGCAAACTGCGATGATCTGAATGGACTTCGAACTTCTCTCCGTAGAGGTAGTGCCGCCACATCTTCAATGCGAACACGACTGCTGCAAGCTCCAGGTCGTGAGTAGCATACTTCTTCTCGTGTTCCTTCAGCTGGCGAGATCCATAGGCGATGACCTTACCCTCCTGCATCAAAACACAACCGAGACCGGTCCCTGAAGCATCGGTGAAGACAACGAAACCGCCTGTACCAGAAGGTAAAGATAAGATCGGTGCTGACGTCAGTCTCTCCTTCAGCTCTTGAAAGCTGTCCTCGCATGCATCGGTCCATACGAACGGTACGTCCTTCCTTGTCAGCTTGGTCAAAGGGGCTGAAATCGAAGAGAAACTCTTGACAAATCTGCGGTAGTAGCCTGCTAAGCCAAGGAAACTCCGAACTTCTGTAACATTCTTCGGTCTCTCCCAGTTCACTACTGCCTCGATCTTTGCTGGATCCACAGCTAGGCCGTCTCTGGAGATGATATGTCCGAGGAAGACTACTTGCTCTAACCAGAACTCGCACTTGCTGAGCTTTACGTACAGCTGGTTGTCACGTAGCAACTGTAGAGACGTCCTCAAATGCTGCTCGTGCTCCTCTCTGGACTTGGAGTAGACCAACACGTCGTCGATGAACACCACCGTAAAGCTGTCGAGGTACGGGGCGAAGATCTTGTTCATCAGGGCCATGAACACTGCCGGCGTATTCGTCAACCCGAACGGCATCACAAGGAATTCATAGTGTCCGTAACGAGTACGAAACGCTGTCTTCTGCACATCCTGCTCTCTGACTCGCAGCTGATGGTATCCCGATCTCAGGTCCACCTTCGAGAAGTACTGCGCTCCCTGAAGCTGGTCGAAAAGGTCGTCGATCTGGGGAAGAGGATACTTGTTCTTCACTGTTGCCTGGTTCAGCTGCCTGTAGTCGATGCACATCCTCATCGATCCATCCTTCTTCTTCACAAAGAGCACAGGTGCTCCCCAAGGTGACATGCTCGGTCTGATGAAGCCCTTGTCTATCAACTCTTGCAACTGGGTCTTCAACTCTCGCAGCTCTGCTGGAGCCATGCGATAAGGAGCTCTGGAAATCGGTGCGGTGCCTGGCACAAGCTCGATGGTGAAGTCGATCTCTCTGACTGGAGGCAATCCTGGGATCTCGTCGGGAAACACGTCTGGAAACTCGCAAACGACTGGGATCTCCTCGACTCCCTTGGACTTCTTGTCATCTGAGATGAATGCGATGTAGCCTTCGCAACCTGATCGCACTAGCCTCTCAGCCTTCAGTGCTGAAATCAATCTGGTACTGCGTGGCTTCTTCTCGCCTACAAACTCGACTGTGTCGTCTGAACCGTCGATGGTGAGTCTGACTATCTTCTCGAAGCAATCCATCACCGCTCGATATCTGGCCAACCAATCCATCCCCAAGATAACGTCGAAGTCATGCATGGGTAACACGATCAAATCTGCAAACATAGTGTACTCCCCGATCTGCACTCGGCATCTGGGGTGGTAAGTCTGACACACTACCCTCTTGCCCACGGGCGTAGACACAACTAGCGTGCAAGGCAACTCCTCTCCTACCCCACCAAGAACTAAAGCAAAAGCAGAAGACACATAGGAATGTGTCGCACCAGGATCAAACAATACTCTAGCAATCTGATCACAAATAGAAAGAGTACCTTCGACGACGTTCCCTGCAGCTTCGGCCTCCTCATGTGTGAGTGCGAATGCCTGACCTGCGGCCTGAGGTCTCTGCTGCTGGGGTCCACGTGCCTGCTGCTGGGCACGGTACTGCTGCTGAGGTGGCTGGGGTGCCGGTGCAATCTGCTGAACGGGTGGAGCTGGAGCTGGTGCTCTCGGTGGTGCTGGAAGCTGAAGCATCGGGGCCTGAGGCTGTCCCCCTCTGAATGGGCAAAATCTGGAGATGTGTCCTGTCTCCCCACAGTCATAGCATACTCTGGGCCCACGCTGCTGCTGCTGCTGAGGCTGCCGCTGATACTGAGGCTGCCTGGCCTGGCCTGCTGGCCTCTGTCTCTGAAATGGCTGCTGCTGTATGGGCAAGGGCTGCGGTCTGACCAAGGCGGCTCTAACTCGCCTCTGCTGCTGACTGGCCTCTATCCGCTGCAGACGCTCCTCTGCCCAGTAAGCTCTCCTCAAAGCCTCCTCATAAGTGTGAATCTCAATGCAATACATGTTAAGCTGAATGTCGTCTCTCAGCCCATCGACGAACCGACGGATCCTCTCGGACTCAGGTGTGATCAGAGCCTCTGCAAAACGAGAAAGCTGGGTGAAGCGAACCTCATACTGGTAGACAGTCATGCTGCCTTGCACCAGCGCCTGAAATTCCCGCAGCTTGCGGTCTCTGACGTGAGATGGTATGAACTTCCGAAGGAAGTCCGCCCTGAATGCAGTCCAAGCGATCTCGTCTCCTATCGTCTCGAAATGACGCTGAATGGTCCTCCACCAGTCCTCCGCGACTCCCCGGAACATGTAAGCGGCCAACTGCACTCTCTGCTGACCGGTGCACTCGAAGACCTTGAAGATCTTCTCCATCCGCACAATCCATTCATCGGCCACCAGCGGGTCATCGGCGCCAGTGAACTCAGGCGGTCCTCTTTTGAGGAACCTCTCAAATATGACGTTCGGGTCTGCCTCCCGAACGGATGCCGCTGCTGGGCCTGGCTGAGCCACTCTGTCCATGATGTCCAAGACTTGCGTCTGGAATTGGGCAAAATCCTCGGCCTGCTGCTGCTGCGCCGACGCCTGGGCCTCCTGGGAAACGAGGAAGGCCTGCAAGAACCTCTGGAAACGCTGCTCGAAGTCTGGCTGACTACCGGCTACTGGTATCATATGTGATGGAGAACCCTCTCTAGACATCTGTCAAGAGAAAGAAATTAGGTTAGTTTAAGTCCAATACTTAGGACTACACTGATTCTACCCGATCCATCGACCCTATACGTACCCCCACACTGAGATCCTCACTACGTCCTAAAGTTTCTAGTGTATTTTATTTCCTAGAGACTTGCCCGCTCTGATACCATAAAATTGTAACGCCCCAATTCCGGATGCCGAGAAAATCGTCAAAGTACCAAAATTGGCGCGCTACTTCCCGGAAAATCCGAGAACTTCCAAGATCGTAGGTCCGCAGTGAGGTCCAATTTAAAACTTTTTCATCAACATAGTAACAATGGTTAATTGCGGAAGCATGATAGTATAACGGAAGCCATATCAGAGATAGCGGAAGCATAAGGTATCATCCATGTATCAAATATAAATGGGCTGAAGTCCAGCCTAAATGTGACAATGATATAAAACCAAAGTTAATTACAATAATACCCTCTCACTACAGCAGACTCTCTCAAAAATCCCAAAATAAAGATATCACTCAACCCCAGGTGTAGGCTCTCCAATCACCGGCTCGACCTCATGGTCGGCCTGTCCCCATCCGTAGTCGCCTGCTACGGGCACCTCAACGAGTGCGAACGCATCGCCCTCGAACTCGGGGTCAAGACCTAAGCACCAAGAGTGTGTCAGATCTAAAGATCTGGCAAGTCACAATATGCAGATAATATAGAATGTATGCATCAAAATGAGTAGAGACATGTATAAAGTTAAGAGAGTAACAAAGGTACATATGCTATGCAGTCGTGCAAGATAACAATGTAGAATCATAATAAGCATAACAGTAATAAACCTACACAATATGGCACATCCACATAAGCTGGTCACCGCGGGATATTACGCCGCGGCCCTCCCATACTGAACACAGTCGCGGTAGGGATCCTAAGCTAATGCTAGGGATTACTAACCCTGCAAAATATCATCAACATCATCCACAACGACCGGAACCGGCATCACACCGTCCGTCCCAACAGTGCTCATCATGATAGCCACACAACAAATCTCAATAGCTCCTACCAGTGATGATCAGTCCAACTGGCTGAGCTTAAATCAACTCAGTGAATGTCTATGCCGACTCGGAAACAATAAGGGTCTGTGTCTGTCTAGGCTTTGCCTTGCGTGAACAAGGTCCTAACAAAAGTCCCTAAGAGGTCCAAGTACTCAACATAAACTGTGGATCATAATCCAAGTCCAATTCCATCATTGGATCCATACCAAGGCCCCCCAAATACTTGGCCTGGTCTATAACAATCCATATGAGATACAAGTCCATGTTCAATGACATATGATCCATCTACGTCCATAATGGTTCACAAGCCCATACAATCTAACCTCTCCATTCTAGGGTAATTCACATCCAACTTAGGCCATAAAAAGGGCCCGCCTAGCCACAGACACGGGTCAATGATCCACCAAATCAGATTACCGGGTCACCTCTAAGTATTCCTAGGTTTAGGTCCCCCATTTTCCATTTAATTAACAGGTATGAGCAATAATAAGGACAATAGAGTGATAGTCATAGTATGAGGGAGATGAATCTCCAAGTACACGAATCATAGGGAGATAGCAACAGTCCAACCTAGGTAAATGGTCCACTTTCGGATACAGGTCCATCTCAGGTAATTCGATCTTTAAGTGAAACCACAGATGCTAAGGAATATTGTGTTTGGTGCTTAGAAGTTATATGCATCATTTCGGTAACGTATAAAGGTCGAATCATCTTAGATTACATAACCTGGACTTTAATTAGTGGACCCCACGAGTCAAGGTTGAGCCGTACCATTGACTCGTGGCTGGCACAGTGATGGAAGTCTATTTGAATGGTCAGTAGGCCCTACATATGATTGCAACAATAGAAATTAGAATCTGGGGATCGTCACTGTACACAGTGTGCTCAGCCGACCTCCTGGCCTGGGCGGTCAGCTCGGCACACTGGGTCCAGAGAAGGAAAAACATCCTGCAGGCAAAGCCTGATTGTCCAGGACTTCCTGTGAGTTCGGCTAACCCCCTGGCCTGGGTGGTTGGCCGTGCGCACTAGGAATTCTGGCTGGAAGAAATGTCCCAGGTTCAGTCTCCTTTGTTGAAATCCCACCTTTTTGGAAATCCATCTCGGAGTTCGGCTAAGCAATGGAGCTCAATTGAATACTCAGTTCGGCTACCCAACTCAGTTCGGCAAAGGGCCTAGCTCAGTTGGATCACCCAGCTGAGTTCGGGAAAATGCATTGGGCTTGGCAGGGCATTGAGGTTGGTTTAGCTCTCAGCTCGGTTAAGCACTGAGTTCGGCTAAGCTCGAAGTCCGGTCTGGCACGGAACCCGGTCTGGCACTGAGCTCAGTAAGACACTGAGTTCGGCCATAACACTGAGTTCGGCCGTAACACTGAACTCGGCTTTGAGCACTGAGCTCGGCCTAGACACTTAGCTCGGCTAAACGTGAATCTCATCCTAACCATTATGCTCGGCAGAACTCTGAGTTCGGCTAATGTTGAATCCGGCCAATGCTGAGTTCGGCCAGTGCTGAGCTCGGCAGTTGCTGGGCTGCGCTGACGCTGAGCTCGGCAACTGCTGGGCTCTGCATGTGCTGAGTTCGGCAGTTGCTGAGCTGCACTAATGCTGAGCTCGGCAACCGCTGGGCTCTGCAAGTGCTGAGCTCGGCCATCGCTGGACTCTGTCCATCTCTCCTATCAGTGTTGTGTTCTGTTACAGAACCCAGTTCTGCGACAAGATACAACTTCTCTTCATTAAGCACAGGAATGGTGGTCCACCTCTGATCAAAATCCAGATCAAGTAGCACCCCCTGGTCGCACAGGCCCCCTCACATAGACGTAGGGTCCTGATCTACCAAGGGTGGTCCTACTTCGATTCCGATCTCAATACTGCGAGATGGGTTCTTGTCATTCCATCTCCGGAAACTCATTCCCGTGACTCAATTCTTCCGGGATTCTCCATAGACCATTACAGAAGCAAAATAAATCATTCCTACATCATCCACCCATCATCAACCAGCCATTGATCATCCAAATGAGGTAATCCCATCCATCAATGGCCAAAGGAACCAAACAAACATGCTCAAGGATCGATCTAAACATATATATTACAAATTGGAATTCTACTGCAAATCAAAGGAAGGAAACATGCAATCTAGACTACCAGCACAGTGCACTTGCCTTGATCAATTGAAGGTAGAAGGAAAAGAGAGAAAACCACAGGGAAAAAGAGAAAAGGTCTCGACAGTAGCTCTTATGGTGCAGGTCGATCTCGGCTGGCCTTCTGTTAAGGGATTTCTGGGGCGAGGAAGAGAAAAGAGAGATTGGAGGGGAAGATGAGGGTTCGTTGGAGAGAATTGGGGAAGGAGAAGAGAGAAGAGATTGAAACTTGAGAGAAAGGAAAAAGGAGATGAACAGTACTCGTTTGGGCAGGGGAGGGTTTTGTTTATATAGGTTGGGTTTTTGGGTTAGGGACAAGATTGCCCTTGGGGTTGGAATAGGATTAGGGTTAGGGTAGAGGGTATTTGGGTCTTTAGGTGATCTTCTAGAAGATTCTTTGGTGCAAACCCCCTATAGTAAATACAAAACTCTAGCTAGGGCCTCTAACAAACTCCCTAACTCTAAAAATAACAAAAGACCCCCTATTGACTCTACTAATTACACCACTAGACTAACCCTAGGAAAATACATAACTACCCTCACTAAGTCCCATAATTAAAATACTTAGGCTAATATATAGTATTCAAATTCACATTGAGGGCCCACCAGGGGTGGGGTCTCACAGTTGCCCTATATTTATTTTGCAACGGTCATGCGACCGTTGCCCTATATTCATTTTGCAAAGGTCATAAACGTTGCCAACAGTGTTGCAATATGAGTACTTTGCAACAGCTCAAATAATTTTCGCAACATTTATTTAGATGATTTTGCAACGGTTGTTAACCGTTGCAAAATCATGCAAGATGCAACAATTATAACTGTTGCTAATGGTTCCATTTGCAACAGTTGAAATAACATTTGCAACGGTTTACACTATTATGAAAAATATAATATTTTACAATGGTTATTGAACCGTTGCAATGCTACATTTCAATTTCATATCGCATTTGCAATAATTTCTCTCAAATAATGCATAAAATCAATTCATCCAAATATAACATCCACAAAATTAGTTCATTCAATCAAAACATCCACAAATCCAGAGACATCCAAAATATTAAAATTCTTGAACATTATCTGAAATATTAAAATCATACACAACTTAGGATGTATAATATTGTTAAAACATAAATTGAAAAGTCAATGTAACTTTAAATACATGTCTTCATTTTCCTTAGAGTGTTGCTGCATCAATCCCGCCCCTTTCAGCGTCATTATTCTCCTCTTGAACATTATTCTCCTCTTGATGATTCTCCTTTTGAAGAACCTGCAAAAGAATATTAATTAAACAAAAATATGTACAAAAGCTGGACAAAAGAGGACATTATCCAATAAATAAGAAAAAGGCAGTACAAACAATAGGATATAACAAAGAAACCAAACAGTTGAGATTTTTTTTACATGGCCCCAACGATGAATTTATAGTACTGGCATTAAAAGAATCGGACATCAGAAGATCCAAACTCACCTATCTTAAGGAGACGTCATGTTCATGAAAAATTCTACACACACGTTTCAGAGGCACTTTCACTTTCATGTCCCAATAGAAGACCCTTCTATTCATAAACGGTTGGGTCGAAGGGAGCATAATGTCAACGTGCCTTTGGGACTTTTGTCATGAGAAATTCACAGACAAGCAAGTGTATTTTTATGCATCTAATTGGACAACCTATCATCTGTTCTTAGACAGTTATTTGTCATAGGCAGTGCCCCAAATCATCATATTCTATCTTTCTCAGAATGGGCCCATGTTGCACTGGGTAGATAATGGCCTCTTTCACTAGTTATGCCTCTACTAAGAATCTAGTGGGGCTAGTTATAGGAAATCTGGATCTCCAGGCTAAGGCCTTTTGTGCAAACCTCATATGGAGTTTTTCTGTTTTTTTTTTTTTTTTTTTTATCTCAGGATAAGGCAACGTGGATTCTCTTAATCACTCATAAAGATTTGAAAAAACCAGCCCTTTAGTTCATGCACAGCTAAGACCTTAGACTCACCTTTTGTGGAAAAACATGCAAAAGGAAAAGGATCTTGAACAAAGTGACTAGGGTGGTAGGTCATGAACATAAAATCAGCATATAGAAGATAAATGGATTCCAGGAATGATATACAAAAGTAAAAATTACTAACTTGATATACAAAAGTTAGACCAGTGCTTCATCAACCTCTCATGCTCATCAGACAATTAATTACTGTTAACTGAAATAAGAAAGTGCTTTATCAAAGGCTTTAGAGACTGTTAAACCTTTTATGCTCCCTTCATATTAAGGGAAAATATTATCTGATGGGATCTTGAGGTAATCCCAAACCCAAAAGTCCTTTATCCTAGTTTTTTTTTTTTTTTTTAATCCTCAGGGGAAGATGAGGAAGCAAGTGAAAGAAAAGGCATCTAAAGAATTAAAAAAAAAAAAAAAATCTACAATCCAATTACATCAAAGTCTGGTAAATCCCAATGTTGGGTTCTCCAAGTCTGGGAGCCATCACGTGAGTTGATTCATGTTAACCAATGTTGTCAATCCTTCTCTTATTCTCTCCAATTCTTGCATCAATAAGGTGATGCATTCTACACTAGTCCCACATTATCAGAGATAGCAAGGACGAATTTGGAGAACGCATGAATCACTTCCTGCAGCTGATCCATTGTGTGGTTGAGAAACCTAGGCTTCTAACCACCTGCTTTAGTACACAGTTTTTTTTTTTTTTTTTTTTTTTTTTTTGGTACAAGGCTTTAGTACACAGTTGATGTAACCCTAACTCCAAAACAAAAGGCCTTTTCTCATACTCGCTTTCAAATCTCAAAAGGGCAAAAGGAGAAAAGAAGCCCAGACAGAAAAGAGGAAAGAAGAGGCTTCCTGTCTGCTAAATTCAATTTACTATTAAAGTGTGGTTGAAGGGTCATTCCAAAGGGACTATAAAAGAAAAGAGGTCAAATAAGAAAGTAGAAGATTTTTAAAAGCCCATATCCATTAAAAGCCCACTGCTCCATGGGCACTGTTTTTGGTCGATCTTTAAGGCATGTTGATATTCTTGTGTGTTTCTTGAAATGCTTGGCTTTCAAACGACATTTCCACATACGCATAGCAGATGAAATGGTAGAAAATACCCATTTCTTAGCATCTTCATGAATGATATATTTTTTCTGCATCAAATGCATGTTATTATAATGATAAACGTATCCACGAATTAGAATTGCTAAATAAAATAAGCGTCATTAATATACATTACCGTGACTTCTTACCATAGTTCATCTTTCTTTTTCATATCCACTTCATGCCAGCTATCAAGTGTGAGAGGAAGTAAATGAGTATTTCGTGCCATCGTCCCCAAGAATCTTCTTTTGGTCCAATTGGCTGATTCTTATCGTTTAATATAATAGTAGGTAGTTCAATCAAATATCTACCTACTATATTGAGACACCTTGTCTCTCTTCTGACCTTCCTCTCTTTAGGCACTTTGACATGAAAAAAAAGTATGATATTAGTATTTGAGAATTTGATAACATCCAGAAGGGGAATCACATTAACTTATGTAGATAAGATAAAAGTGTATATATATACAAAAACCACCATCTAATGCCCTTTCATTTAGTGAGAAATGAATCAAGGGAATGAAGGCAGTAAACTCCTCTTTATCAAAGAAAATCAGATTCTAATACAAAGGCATTAATTGTCTCACAACCAAAGCACTTCTCAATACTCATTTGACCAAGAATCTGCCTTCTTATTCCAATTTTTTGGAATATGAAGGTATGACACAATTGATGACTCATCCATCTTCCTAATTTTTTTCAAGGTTGGCCAACCTCCAAGGAGGGTTAGAGCTTTCTTGTGCTCACTTAATGGCATTGAAAGAATCCGCCTCCATTGTTGAGTGGCTTGTATGAATTTTAAAATGTCCCATTCTAGATAGACTTCAAAGCACAAGGCAGAAAAATGAAAGATGCTAAGACAGGGCCAACATGTATAGCAAAAAAACAGCGTGCTAATACTGGATGGCTTTCTTTCCTAGTTACTGAGCCAAGCCTTTCTCTTAAGGGGGGCTGCCATCAGGTCTATGACATGCATCATTGTAAGGGGCTGCATAATGCAAATGTTTGAAAATCAATGTGGGTTTTCTCCTCAAGTCTCGGTCATAGATAGGCTCTCTCTTTATAGCTGATGCTTCATCGTGACCCTCCAAACCCACATTTCCAAATATTTTGATTGTTAGGCACTACCATACAGAGGAGACTTGAGACCCAAGCCATTGTTAGAGATACCCACTTGAGAAATAATGGCAAATGGAAAACCACAAATGTAATGTGACATAAAATGTTCCATCCAAATATTTCCACACACACTCGTCAAGCATATCAAGAAGAAACAAAAGGGTAAATCCATTCACCCATTCAGAAGGCTTGAAATCCTTAGGCATTCCTTATTTCTTTGGTTTTTTCATTCATCCTCTCGGCTACAAATCTAAACCCTATTGCAAGAAAAAAGTCACAAAATCTACACCACCAAAAACGATTATTTCCTGATTTTTTCCTCAAAATTTCATAAAATTCCCATCAAATGGCTGCCAAAATATAGCTGTCATTCACCAAAAACGTCTCAAAATCCGCCCATGTATTTTACTCTGTGTCCATGCTTAATGTAGGCTGCACTGTGGCATAAGGCAATCATATGGCCTAGAAATACAGTGGTGATCAACCTTAGAAATATGTAAGAAATATGTAAAGAGTTTATGCATAGCCAAGAAATCATGGAGCTATAGGACTAAAGATAATCTTAATAAAAGATTGTGGGTACAATATCTTTTGTAGATTGTAAGAAAAAAAAATTAACTGTGAGAAGTATAAGTTTAATTCAAAACTATATATCACCAGCCCGGCCGGATGAAATCCAGTCACCAACTGGCAGAGGAAGAGCTATAAGAATTGAAAAAAGGAAAAAAAAAAGAAAGAAAGAAAGGGTGTGTTACAAACAAAGTTCATAATCATCGTAAATCACTGAGGAGCTGTGTGAGTTTGGAAAGAAAATACAGAGACAAAGCATCGATATTTCAAGATGGCACATATTAACATATCAGGCATATGGCTGTGAGATACATTATCAAGAACTATGTAACATTAAAAAAGAAAAAATTTGACACTCAATATATACTACCGCGTTGAGCCCGTGCTTGATCAATTAATTTATAGCAACCAACAGTTTTAAATGATTTCATACCTTAGCAATTTTGAAGCCACTTTTGGCTTGTCTGTGGTATTCATGAATCACCCATTTCCTAACAAGATTTCTTCATGTTAGGAAATGGATTTCTCTTAGTACAGCGCACTTGGATGGAAGTGCTGTTGCACATTGACTGGTACCCCATATGAAACCCATTTCCTAACATGAAGAAATCTTCTTCATATAGTTTTAGTAAATCAGTGTTATTGAAATCTGCTCTTACTCCCATGAATACCCACTTGAAACCCATATCCTATCTTCATCAGATTCTCATATTCAGTTGAGAACTCAAACTCACAAAAGATAAAGAGAAAATTCGAACAGAAAATCCATAAAACCCTAAAAAATTTAGTACCTTGGAGATGCCAGAGATACAAAGACAGAGGAGGTCCAGAAAAATGAAGATTTAGAAGACAGTGGATGAGCTCGTTGCTTTGGAGAAGACAGAGGATGGGTCAGTTGTTTTGGAGATGAGGAAGTTCAGAAAAATGAAAATGGAGAAGACAGGGGATGTGCTCGCTGCTTTGGAGATGCCGGAGAGACAAACAAAGAGGAGGTCTAGAAAAATGAAGACGGAAAAGAGAGAGGATGGGCGAAGATGGAGAGATGAAGACGAAGGAGGAGATGCGAATGAGAAGGGCTAGGTCTAGCCATTTGCGATGGAGGAAGAATCGTCTATTGGAAGAGAGGGGAGGTGAGGAATTTCGGTAGGGGGACGGTTTTCTTAAAAAGGGACTTTGATATGACAATTTTATATGATATGGTAGGTAAAGTAGTTTTTTTTAGAAGCTTTGACGGTGAGGTTGTGATTTCAAATCTTTAGAAGCATATAATTTTTTCAATCATATCAAATCTGAACCGTCGTTATCTTTGGCTGACATGGACTCCAATGTCTTCAAAAACTGTGAAGGCTTTGTACAAAGTCAAAAATGAAATGGAGAGTTCAAGATTAAAATCAGGCTGGTCCAGCAGCTACAATATATACAATAATTTGACTAAGAATGCAGGTGTGAATTATATAATCTCACCCCCATCTTATCATCCATCCAAAACTGATCTTTGGGTTCCATCCAAATGCACTTGATTGTGAAATTGAGGGCTAATTTAATTTTTAATATAAAAAGTCATTAAATTTGCCTCTTATTAGAGACATCCTTTTTAACTTGTACCATAATCTGGCACATACTGGAAAATATTTAAAAACCATAAGGGGGCCCACATTATAAGAGTGTATAAGGTATGGAATCACCGACATTGAGTTGATCGAAACAAGTACACCCATCCTGAAAAGAAAGAAAAGCAAAAAATTACCCATCCGGGACCAGTTGCATCCCACCTTAGTTGCCAGGAAAAGACTATCTGGTTACTACCTGACCAAATCACACTCCCCCGTCCTATTTGACCGGTCACTTTTAACAAGTCTAACAAGTCATTCTTTTCTATTTAGTATTTGTCATTGCCCTAAATAATCCCATGATAGGACTCAATTAGCGGCGGACCCACAGTTTTTATTTAAGAGTCCCGACTTTAACGGGCAGTTTAGTTTTTGGAGTAAACTGAGGGTTAAGATTGCAAACAGGTATACGATTTTTCGATTACCAGAACTTTCGAGCCGAAAAAAAAATCGGGTCTAAAGCCTATTTTAGATTCCGATTCATAAAAGGGTAAGGAACTTAATTTAGGTTCCTATTGATAAATGAGTTCGGTTCCGGGTCCATATAGGTTCCGACCCGTGGACCCGGAACCCGGAATATGAGTCTTTGACATTGCAAATTGTACCTCAAAATAAAAAAAAATTAGACATCTTTATGTATAATTATGGAGGTAGTAGACTTGATGCACTGCTATAAGTTGAATGATATACTTATTTTAAGACAAAATAAAAAAATTGAAGAGAAGTTAGAACCAATTTTTGAGCTAGATTCAGTTCTCTTGGTGGATCAAGATCTGGATATTTCTATCGGAACCGGGTTTGGAACCAACAAAACAAGTTCCAAGTCAAAACTGGATCCGAATCCCGAACCGTTATTTAGAAACGGGTTCGGGTCTAGGTCCGAGTCCAATATAGTTCCGACCTAGAATCGTTCCGTTTTGCAACCCTGCTAAGGATCTTCATGTGGAATTAAAGGGTGGGCCCACGATCTTAAATGGTTTTTTTTGTAGCACACCGCATTCTAACGAGTGCGACCGCACCCCACGTGATTATGTCTCAGTCTGCCCTGCCAATTATATCAGCCTTTGAACCAATCGAGACCAAAACCTTCTAGTCAAGTGGTTTAAACCCCAATTCGATTCTTAAAAGCATCCAGAGTGGTGAGTTTTTAGGGCATAGATAAACCAACACATGCCTCATGCAGCAGATCAATGATCAATGGCTTAGTCGTGGACCCCTCACATGCAGGAGGAGAAAGTATTGACTCCGTATTCCAATCCTTTCGTTGGGCCATCAGCCGTGAGTCCGGATCCGGACTCGTGCATCGTGCGTACTGCATGGGTAACAAGGGCACGTGTCGGTTCATTATCCCGACAACAGATAGCTTGGTTTTCTACGTTACGAAACAAACAAAACCATGAAAACAAGCGAAAAGAAAGAATCCTGATGAAACGGTGAAAAAAGGTACACACGCCGTCCTCTCGTTGGCTCAATTAAAAAGAGGGGCAAGTCGCTCTGTCGTAAGCGTCATTCACTCCTCAAGAGTCTATTTTTGTATGGTTCATAACATCTGAGAATCTTCTTTTTTTTTTCTTTTTTTTTTTAGGGTTGGACATTCAAATGATTCATAACGTTGAAATTATGATCTTTTTAAATTGTTGTGGGAATTTGGTCCGGATGGCACCTTTAAATATGGTCCGAATGGCACCTTAATGATAGAGTACAACGTGTGAACTATAGACTTCAATGGAGAATCTCCTCTAGTCCCACATCGGATATATTTAAGTCTTTATCCTAAATTTATAAATCAAACTCCGTCTTAATTCAACATGGAGCATTTTAAAATCCTACAGTTTCGAAAATCATAAAAAATATGGAATTAAGCGTGCTCGTACGGGAGCAGTACTAGAATAGGTGACCTCATGAAGTCCTCACGTTGTAACAATTGTTATCTAAATCCTTTGTAACTCTCATATTTAGATCCCAAATCAATTGCGACATTAATGGCTAAAAATCCAACCTTGCAAATTAAAAAGAAATTGTTCAATCATAAAGGCAACTCATTAATATAAATTCCTTATCCCACGAGTGAACCACAAGGATGATATACATGATTTCTAATGTACCACTCACACTAAATTAAACCTCATGATGGAAAGAAATTGACATACTATAAGATAATTCCCTAATTTCATTAAAGAAAAATCGAGATTTCCAAGGATTCTTTATCCGGTTAGATACCCAAGCGATCACATTACAAGAGTCACTTTCCACCACCAGCCTACCATGATACCTCTGGAGAACAAGCGATCGTATTAAAAGTCATCAACCTACCATGATACCTTCCGAAGAACATCCTTAGAGCTTCCAAAATAACCAACACATTCGCTTCATTGGAGTCTCAAACAACGAGACCAAGGAACAACTCTCCCCAACTTAATTGGACCACATCCCATGCAAGCCTTCCGATTTGAAAGGATATCATCCATGTTGAAATTGGAGAACTCCTTTCTCACCAAAGCCCATTTCACAATCCTTATATCAGCTTTAGAGATCAAGTTTGGCACCGAGGAGGAGGAGCCCAAAAAGACCTTATTGCTCATTTCCTTCCAAATGGACCCTAAGATAGCAAAAAGGACCAACCTCTACAAAACACGGACACAACCAACAAAATATCCTCTCATCCATGACTCCATTTCATCAGTAATATTCTTCGGACAACACCAAGCAAGACTACACCTCCCAATAAAATCATTCTAAATATTGGCTGCCACGTCACAATGAAGGAAGAGGTGGTTTACCTACTCCTCTTTCTTGCCGGACATTACGCAAATGTCTGAGAAAATTATTAGAGGTCAACCCTCTCCTCTTAAGATTATCCACCTCGAAGACTTTAGCCGTAACCGCTAACCAACAAAAAGCTTCGACCCGAGGAGGAGCCAACCCCAACCACAGATGAGACGAATGAGCCCTAAGAGAGAGATCACCCTCCAAGGCTGAGAAGAAAGCTTTGGCAGAGAACTCTCCGGATATGGAATGCTTCCAAATCCTAGAGTCCTTAGAATCCCTGGAGATAAAAACGTTGTAAGAATATTCATTAACTCTTGATAAGAATCCCTCTTTAAAAGATGCAGAGTTCTCATAAATGACACGTCCTATACTCTACAACCTCTCCTCACCTCAAGACAATTGTTAGTTTATATGGACTCAATCCAGTAGATGATGTAATAAATTGATTAATTTCTTTATTTATCAATATATTCATGCTTTTCTTTCATGAGATGAATGGTGTTTTATTACTTATTTGCACATAACCAATACGAATGATGTAATGGTTCATGAGATAAATCGGAGTCTACAAGTATATTAGATGTAATACATGTGTATGGATGAGATCCATATACGGGAGATATGTATAGCAAATTTTATACTTAAATATCTTCGCAACCAGTGATAAGATTGGGCATCTCATATGAGAAGGTTGCAACACTTTGATCACTATAAGATAGTGTGATTTGTCTCGATCATCAGAATATAAGATTCTGGATCATAGTGCCGGTACATTGGATGTATTGAAGGACCATGAGAAATACCTTATGAATATTGTCTTTACTTTAAGTTCTACTCTCATAATTCCCTAGCAATAGACTCTAAATCCTGAGACATTAATGGACTCAAGTTTCTATCTATTCATTTGCTTTGAGTCACCAATGAGTGAGGCCAATTGTAGGTCAACACCTCGGTGGTTTGGGTACATGGTAGTAGAGCTATGGGAACATTCAATGGTCAAGATGAAACCTATCCTAATTATCTCATTGTGTCAATTAATGAATTTATCATTGGTAGATGCGCACCCATTTTGATTAAGATTTAATTGGATAGGTACTAATTATCATTATAATTAATTGGGGCTCAAGGATAATAAGATATGGATCTAATTTGGAGGACAAGTCCAATTGATTCATGGATATAAATGAAGGGGCCTACTTATGGTCATAGGGAAGTTTATGGTCTTCTATGTAATTTATTCCTAAGACTGAAGTTCAATTACATTTATATAGTGGAGTTATTTGTAATTAACTGTGGGTCCGGATTGCACATGAGATGTGGGGTCGCGTGTCCTAGTTGGGGCCAGCTTTCTATGGAATCCCTAGTGGTCCCCACGCTAGCCCAAGTTATTAGAAAGTTACTAATTCTACTTTAACTCTAAAAGGCAGGAATTAGAAAGTTACTATTTCTATTTGAAGTGAGACTTCTAATAGCGGTAATACATAGTAAGAAGAGAAGGTTGCTAATTCTAGTGAAAGTGAGACTTCTATCAATTATTAGTAAGATGAGGAGTTCCAAGCTTTAAATAAAGGAGCAATAGGGGCTGGACATCCACCCTTGGAATTCACGCCCAGCCCCCTCCCTTGTGCAAGTGTTGCATAACCTCTCCTCTTCTAGTTCTTCTTCTAGTTTCCTTAAGAGCTTTTAGTAGTTTTCTCTTGAATATCTCACACATCTTCTTGAGAAAAGAGATCTGATAAGGGATATAGCGTGTAAGATGATTGGGTATTGGAGATCCTAATTTGTTAGCAAGAAAGAGTTCTTCATCTGACAAGTCATCAGTTTCTCCATTAGAGCACAACCGAACTCCAAATGTATAATTTACTTCCTTGTTTGTTGTAGATTTTTATTGTTGCTTAATTGTTTGCTAGTTTCTATCTTCTAGATTGAGTTATCTACTGATCATGGTTGATGAGTTTGAGGATTGGATTCTGGATTAGGTTTTGCTGCCTTCTGGATAGTTGATCTCTGCATCAAGTAGGTCAAAAGTTTTTAAAACCTATCCTAGTGGCCCACCTATTTCCAACATCACTGACGGTTGGTCACTTCCTAGAGAAAGAAACTTCTTGTTGACAATAATTCTAAAAGGCCTAGAAAATAGCTCACACAAAGGCCTCCTTGTTTCAACTGAAGCAAGAAGTTAAGATACTCATATTTAGGAAGAGCAGATCCTACCTCCTTAAATTCGAACTGCATTTTTTTTGGCACCCCAGTCAACGGGGCTAGGACTCAAGAGAGAACCTGCATACACACGGAAAAACAGCTCACTCAAGTGGGAAGGAACCCTGCACATGTGGGAAAGGAACCCACACAAGTGAAAAGATGTGACATACATGGGGTTCAAATCCCGGACAGCTAGGTAAGAATTGGCACTCCTTACCATTTGGGTAAGGAGTTGTTCTTAAATTTGATCGGCTTGGAAGCCTGTCAGCATAGATATTCCTTTCAGAGAAAAAGAAAAAAAAAGGCCCAAAGGAAGACTGGCCATGTTTTGGGTTTTGTATTTTAGTTCAAAAGTACATAATTTAGGTGCATGGGCAGGATAAGTCAAGGTCAAAACTTATCTGAAGCCCAACACAATTATTCTCACATTGAATATTCTATGCATTGGCCAGCCCACGTAATAAATTCAACCGCATCTTACCTTTGTCCAAATCACCCCAAAGCCTCGTGCTTTTTTTTTTTTAATGAATTGGTCTTCATCCAGACTTCACTTGATCAAGAGTGCAAAAGTGATTGGTTGGATTGAACAAATGCATTTTATTCATATGAAATCAGTTATGCAATTTAGATGTCATAAATTTCATTAACAATTCTCATTAGCACTTAGATTTATAAATAGTGGGAGAAATATATGAGTCTTGAAAATTGTATGTTAATACACACTTAACTTGCTTTGGGATTTGTTAATACATGCTTGTCTCTAAAAAAGGGGTACATGAACTTTACTCTATCCTGAAATGTGAGAGCAAGGTACATGAACTCTCTACTCTACCTTGAAAAGTGAAACCAAGGTACATGAACTTTACTCTATCCTGAAATGTGAGAGCAAGGTACATGAACTCTCTACTCTACCTTGAAAAGTGAAACCAAGGTACATGAACTTTACTCTAATCTCAATATCCAATTAGGTATTTAAAATATTTAGACTTGTATGGGTGTTTGAATTGGGATATGCGTGGCCGCACGGGGTTTTGAATTGTGTAAAATGCACATCCAAGTCTAACTCCTAAAACAATATATACTACAAGAAATCTAGGCTGTTGTGACGAAATTTGATGACGAAATTTTTTTTTATCTTAAAATAACACCCAAAGAGGACGAAATATAAATTTTGTCATTTGTTTTAATTTTTTTCAAAAATATAGGAGACGAAAACAAAATTTCGACTGCAAAAATAAGGCGCCAACTTCATTTGCGTTGGCGCCAATTATTTTAGCTCATTGGAGACAAATATTTTTGTCACAAAATATAATTTGTTTTTGCGACGAATGTAATTCGTCACCAATAAGGATAAGTTATGGCAGACGAACATATTTCGTCACCAAAATAAGGCGCCAATTTCATTTGCGTTGGCGCGAATTATTTTAGCTCATTGGAGACGAACATTTTTGTCACAAAATATAATTTATTTTTGTGATGAACGTAATTCGTCACTAATAAGGATAAGTTATGGAAGACGAAAATATTTCGTCACCAAAGTAAGGCGCCAATTTCATTTGCGGTGGCGCGAATTATTTTAGCTCGTTGGAGATGAATATTTTTGTCACAAAATATAATTTGCTTTTGCGACGAACGTAATTCTTCACCGAGAAGGATAAGTTATGGAAGACAGAAATATTTCGTCACCAATAAACACTCCATCATGCCGTTTCATATTCCTGTTAAATGGGTGACAAATATATTTTTGTCTCGGAAAAATAAGTTGTGGGGCAAATTATTTTAGTTCATTGGAGACGAACATTTTTGTCATAAAAATATATTTTTTTTTTGCGACGAACGTAATTCGTCACCAATAAGGATAAGTTATGGAAGACGAAAATATTTCGTCCCCAATAAACATTCCATCATACTGTTTCATCTTCCTGTTAAATGGGTGACAAATATATTTTTGTCTCAGAAGAATAAGTTGTGGGGTGAATTATTTTAGCTCATTGGAGACGAATATTTTTGTCACAAAATATAATTTGT
The DNA here is from genome assembly GCA_012931725.1 of Litsea cubeba. Lineage (NCBI taxonomy): Eukaryota > Viridiplantae > Streptophyta > Magnoliopsida > Laurales > Lauraceae > Litsea > Litsea cubeba. The sequence continues at coordinate 2,849,946 of CM022949.1, read as the reverse complement.
TTTTGCGACGAACGTAATTCGTCATTAATAAGGATATGTTATGGAAGACGAAAATATTTCATCACCAATAAACACTCCATCATGCCATTTCATCTTCCTGTTAAATGGGCGATAAATATATTTTTGTCTCGGAAGAATAAGTTGTGGGAGATGAAAATATTTCATCACTAATAAATTCTACTTGCGTAATGCTGATTGTGATTGATTGCGAGATGAATATATTTTTCGTCTCATAAGGTTTAGTTGTAGAAGACAAAAATATTTCGTCACCAATAATAAATTCTTTGTTCTTGTATTTAAGGAGACAAAAATATTTTATCACTAATTATTTCTTTTTATTAAAATGCCGTGGTTTTGTATTTCGGAGCACTGAAACCGTGCCCCCAAGAGACACTCTGAACCTTATCACTTGTTTTCACATACACGGATGCTGAAGTCATGACCCAAGAAGACAATCTCTACAAAATCTCATTTCTGTCTCGCACTTGAGCCTATTCCTCTCTCACAAGTATTGAAGTCGTGACCCAAGAAGACAGTGTCTACAAACCCTCATTTCTCTCTCGCACTTGAGCCTATTCCTCTCTCACAAGTATTGAAGTCGTGATTCAAGAAGACACTCTGTAAACCATTTCTTCTATTTCGCACTAAAGCCCCTCTCTTCTGCCTCACACTTAAGCCCTTCGTGCATGCCAGCATTAAAGCTGTTATCCAAGAAGCACTACAACAAGTTCACTTTTATCGACGTTTTTTAGCGACTTTTTTACAAATTTGTGTCCTTGCTAATGTGTCTTCATCAATTGGATAAATTATATTTTAGATTCCTACTTTCCCTCATAAGATTTGTACAAAAAATATTTCATAAGTCCCCTTCAGTGTTAGATAAATTTTGTTCTTTTTATGGAGGAATCAACCTCCTTGTATTCAAAAGAGAATCTGAATAAGAATAGGCTTAAAGAGCCTATCGTTTTTTCCCCTTTCATTCCAACTCTTTATGTTATATTATCATTTGATCGTTTAATGTGGTTGTACACCCCTTTTTGTCGATCATTTAGTTACACCCTATATGAAGCTGCCGCATTTTTTAGTGTAGGATAAAAAGGTAGGGGGACTCAAAACTCTCTAACCGGGAGTCCTATTTGTGAACCGTCAATTCCTACAAGTTACTCTACCCTCGAGCGAAGTGCTCGTGCCGGTTTTCGATTTTTTTGGGGCCCATTTCCCATTCTAGACTCCCGCCGGGCCGTTTTCGAGCCTAAGTGTTGGAAAATTCTATGTTTCGCTTCTAATTCTCTAACCGGGAGTCCTATTTGCGGATCATCAGTTCCTACAAGTTACTTTACCCTCGAGTGAAGTGCTCGTGCCGGTTTCTGCTTTTTCTGGGGGCTGTTACCCATTCTGGACCCCCAGCGGGTTGTTTTCGGGCCTAAGTGTTGAAAAATCCTATATTTTCGCTTCTAATTCTCTAACCGGGAGTCCTATTTGCGTACCATCAGTTCCTACAAGTTACTCCACCCTTGAGCGCAGTGCTCGTGCCGGTTTTCGATTTTTCTGGGGGTCGTTACCCGTTCCATACTCATTCTACTTTAATCTTCTCCTTTCTCTACTCCCTCATTCTCTTCTTCGTACCAGTTAGATCCGCATGCTGCTGGTCGCCCAAACCCCAGGCCGCCCTGCCCGCCCGGCCACCACTACCAGCCGTCCATTGATGCGCTGGCCGTACACCCCGACCTTTAGCAACGGTTTACTAAAAAACGTCGGCAGATTTCAATTTTTGATTTAACTTCATTGTTAGGAAAAATAAAAATCAGAGATTATTACCGACGAATTATAAAACGTCGGTAAAATTGACTTTTAGCAACGTTTCCTTGAAAATCGTCGGCAAAGTTTAATTTTATTATTAACTTCATTTTTAGGAAAAATAAATATCAAAGACTATTATCAACGAATTCTATTATAGACGAATTTTATGAAGTGGGTAAAAGGAACTTTTAGCGACGTTTTTTTTTTTTTTTTTTTTTGTAAAACGTCAGTAAAGTTTAATTTTATTTTCAAAAAAATTAAAAATAGAGACCTTTACCGACAAATTTTTTTTTACCGTAGAAAATTAGTGTCGGAAAATTTATTACCGAAACGTCGGTAAATTTAAAAAAAAATAAAATAATTTTGACCAATAATTTTTACCGACGTTATAACTTTTTCCTCTCCCGCCTCCACACTCCTCCTTTTCCCTCTCCAATCCCTCTTTTCCCTCTACTAATTTCTCTCTCCCCTCACTCTCCAGACCTCTCCCAGCGTGAATCGCCCCCACCAGAATGGCGAAACTCATCTCCGTCGTCCTCTCAACTCCCTCGCACCCCTCCAGAACCCATCTCTTTTCATCTCCTCTCATCCCTTTCTATCTCTCCCTCCCTCTCCAGACCTCTCCCATCGTCGTCGTCCTCTCAACTCCCCTGCACCAGGTACGCCCCTCCCTCTTCTTGCACTCCGCACACACCGCGCACCTCTCTCTTTCTTCTCTGTTCTCCCTCTCTCCGTCGGTTCTCTCTCTCTCTCTCTCTCTCTCTCTCTCTCTCTCTCTCTCTCCCCTGTTCCTCTCCCTCTCCCCTGCTTCCCCCTCTGTTCCGCCCTGCGGCCACCTGCAACCACTCCCGCTCTCCCTTGGTTCTCTCTCTCTCTCTCTCTCTCTTCCTCTCTTCTCTTCTTCCTCCTAGGTCTGATTTCCTCCGTTTTTTTTTATCTTTGTCTTTGTTAGCTTGTTCGATTTCTTCTGCTGCAAACCTCCTTTTTTGATATGGAATCCTTGAATCTCCAGGAGCTGGGCAAGAGGTTGGCAAGAGCTGCGTGGTTGTGTCGATTGGTGGGAAGAGGATCGTGTTCGATTGCGGAATGCACATGGGATATTTCGATCATCGACGCTTCCCCGATTTCTCCCGAATCTCCGAATCCGGAGATTTTGACTCTGCTATCACTTGCATCATCATCACCCATTTGTAAGAATTCCCATACTCTCATCCTTTTTTCTTTTTTCTTCTAATATTTATGTTGTGTTGAGTCTGGATAATGTGCCCTAAATCATAGTTCATGTAGATTTTGTGTTTGGGGTGGGTTCTTCTAATGCCTAAAACACTTGTTAATGCAAACAAACAGGCCCCAATAGTTCCATTTATTACACTTTTTGGACTAGTATCAATTCTCTGGCTGGCAGTTTGGTTTGATGCTGTTATAGTAGGGATTCGATAATATACCAAGTTTTAAAACCATTATTATATGTTGACATCTATGTAACATTGAATGGATTCAACTTCTTCATGCCTGAAAGGACTACATTTTCTTTATTTAAATATCTTGTTTAAGTATATAAAATTCAGGGACCTTCATAGATTTGTTGGTAAACTATGATGAAGATGGATACCAGGATGATTAGTTCTGATTCCTCTGAACTTCTGATTCATCCTAATATGTCCAGATACTGAAACTATAGTGAGAAGTGTCTAACTCCAAGGGCTGCTATTTTAAAATTTATATTAATAATTTGATTAGCTCGAGGTGAAGATGCTATTTTTCCAGAGATTATCTACCATTGAGATCTTGTCTTTTAGGACACTACTACTAGCAGGTGGAAACCTTTCACTCTCTGGGGTGCTAAACTTTGCTTCTAGGACTGTCAAGGGGCCGGGCATTATCAATTCTGGTCAATTGGCACCATAATAAGCCTATCAATTCTGGTCAATTGGTACCATAATAAGCCCATGGCCCATCAATGGTGCCAATTGACCAGAATTGATAGGCATGAGCTTCTTCAAGCTTGGATTTTGAACTGGTCAAGCCGGGCCTATTCAAATTTTTGGTTCTACTAAGCTCAGGCCCAGGCCTATTTGCCACTGCATAGAGTGAGGGGGTTAGTCATACTTGCAACACTAATGCATTTGGCGAAGAATATATTTTAGTTTCATCACCAGTAAAAAGACTTACCAGACGAAAGGTTGGAGGAAATAGCATTAATAGTTTGATCTGACTGTCTTCCATTACTATCCTGTTGTACATGGAATCTCATCAATAGTTGTGTGGCTTTAAAAGAGTAGGAAATTAGAGAATTTAGTTACTCATATAGTATACACCCCAAATGAAGAATAGTTGTAGTTGGATACTGAAATCAAATTTGGGTACCTGAACTACTCATCACGTGGCCAACTCCTTACCACACTACTTGTTAGAGAAGGAATGCTTGGGACTTTTTGAAACAAACATTCCCACCACTCCAAATAAAACAATATCATGGGATGTGAAAATGTTAAATTCTATGTAAAGAAATGGACAATAGCTACATGCTAAGCTGGAATAGGAAGCTGCCGACAAACTTATAAAACAAGACATATTTTTGAGTTCAAAATGCTTGTTATGTCTGTGTAATACAAGAGGATTTTGAGGAATGATCATCTCAGAGAATGTTATATATTATATAAAATGAATAGTTAAAGAGTCCATAAGACTGAATAATTGTGTCTGATAATTGTCCAGAAGAGTTCACCTCCAACACTACTTAGTTGCTCAAGATAAAAGAATTTGATGTCATTTCTGGTGTTTGTAGTATCTTTCCTTTTATAGGCAACAACTGAGATTGTCTGATGTTAAATGGCAAACTGTGCTCTACTTTGAAGGTGAACAAAGACACTTTCCTTGCTTACTGCTGATACTTTGAACAAAGTCATTGATGATTATGCCATAATGATTGGTACACACTAAGAATGATTTTTGACTAAAAGTCATTCTTCCAAGTAGTAATGATAATAATGATGTTGATGATGATGACGATTGAATCTCAAGGTTTTGTTAGCAAGGCTTGCACATGGATCTGATGGTAAAAACAATTAAAGTTCAAAGGGCTACATGCATAGATTAATCCTTGAATATGGTACATAGAATGATGTTGTGATGTTTGTTGCAGGCTTACAGAACTTCACACTCTAAAAGGACATGTTGAGTCAGTGGTGAAGCTGAAGGGACTAGACATTGACACCATCCAACAACACTACACAGTTTAAGAGCACGATCCATCTGCCGTTATGCGATTGACATAGTCTTTCTTTCTTTCATCTTTTTTTTTTTTACTGGGTAATGGGATCTTATTAGCCTTCTTGGAATTACAAGAATAATTTTTGAGTTCTTGACCAAAGCAGATATAAAAGTAGTGATTAGATGCTTTTGAGTCCTTGGCAATTATGAAGTGATTAGATGCACTCCTTCCTTATAAAGTAATTTTATAACACAATTTTTTATTTTAAAATGATTAATGGAGTATCATTTCATGATAATATATATTCCCATTGCTTTCTTTCTTTTTTCGTTTTTGGTGTTTCCTTATCACCATATATGGGGCAATACACATTGTTTAGTTGGTTTTTCCTTCACATGGTACTTAGAAATGATCTCATCACTTACACATCTAATGTTGGCAATTTCACTTGCTTCTCACCCTTCTACATAATGAAGTTTGGTTAGTTTGCTTTGATTTTGTTGTGTATGTTGTAGCTTCCCATCCCATTATAATTCTATCTCCGAAATTGAAGTCGTATGATGAACTTAATGAAAATGATGCAAGTAGGTTTCCCATCTTAGGGGTTAATTCTATAAAGGGAGAGTGAAATTGCCATCTCACAAGGGGCAAAAGTAGTATATAAATTAAGTATGAATATTTTGAGTGAAATTGCAATCTCACAGGTGGTGCAGGGTGAGTGCAGGTGGTGCAGGGTGTGTGCAGGGAGAGGTGGTGCATAGGTGAGTGCAAGTGGTGCAAGGTGAGTGCAGTGGCTATACAAGCCGGGTGGTGATGGCAGTGCAGTGGGTGGCTGTGAGGGAGAGTAAGAGAGGAGGAGAAAGAGAAGGGAAAGAAAAGAATGGAGAAGGAGATGGTGATGATGTCTGCAGTGGGGGTGTAGCAACACTCAAGAACAGAGGCCATGACATCATGGTACGCAGAGATTATTTATTTATTATTGTTATTGTTCTTATTTTGCTCATGCCATGCACAATATTCTGAAGGTTTCTTTCTTTTTTTCTTTTGGATGAATCCAGTTGAAATGGTTCGATGATGCCGGATCAATTAATGTTAATGGGACTGACTATGAGCATAAACAATGCCATTGGCACTCCCCTTATGAGCATACCATTAATGGTAGGAGGTGAGCTGTTTCTTCCCTTCTCTTTCATCTTTCCTTCCTTTACATGATATGCTTTCACACTATGCACTATTTTCAGAAATATTCATGGCTGCTTTAATGATTCTGAATGCATTTGTGGGGTACACTAATGATGAATTCAACCCCTCACACTTATGATCTCTTGAATTTGGCAGCCATTTGATGGGAATTTTATGAAATTTTGACAAATGGTCCTTGGACAATTTTTTTTTTCTCTAGTTCTAGTGGGTGAGATATCTTGTAAAACTGTTTTTTTCCTCCAGACAAGCATCAGTGACCTTGAGTGTATGGCAGCCGGAAATTGTCCGGGGCAGGCAAAAGCAAATTGTTGAGCAATGTAGAGTACCGTATTGGTTCTCTGGAGATGGAACTTAAACTTTGCAAGAATCAGATTGATATGCTTCACAAGTCATATGTAAGTGTTAATCTCAACCTTCTTCAGGTGATAAATTGAAAATGGAAGGAGATACTGATGGAATATTGGAAGAAGCTGTCTTTGGAGCTAGCAATGATATTGTAATCTCCATTTTGTCATTTATTTTTATTGCTTTTTAATATCTTTTGGCAACCAAATCTTTAGAAAATTGCTTTCGACTATTTATGTTTTTGTCAAATCGCTTACATGCCTGCTACATCATCTGTGCAATCATCAGATTCATCACACTAGCTGCATTTACATATATCACTGTTAAAGCAGATGTATGTCAAATTTCTATCAGCATCTAGGTTATTGCTGATGTTTTTAGCCAAACTGAGTACAATTTTTGTTTTTTATTTTATTATTATGTTACATATATTTTTCAGCGCATTTACAGTTCATTGAACTTTTAGTATATTAAACCAAGGACAAATTGTCTTTTTAACCTTCCAGCACCAGAAGGCTAGGTTTCTAGATTGGGAATGCTTTGGTGAGAAAATTACGTGGAAGGTCATTACCATTTTTTTTGTGTGAGAGAGAGAGAGAGAGAGAGAGAGAGAGAGAGAGAGGCTGATTTTCTAATGATTTTGAAGGTTGAAATCCCTAAAACTGGTTGGATGGATGAGGTTGAATAATTTCCAAATTTGGATGTTCTCACTAGACATGGTTGCTGGTTGTGTTGCTCTGTTGTGCTACTGAATTTATCAGTTACTGCTGCTTGATTTTTGTTGAATGGCTTTTAAGGGTAAATATTGTGTGCATGTGCAGGATGAAACTATTCTCCAGAATGAAAGGTGTGGAATATGTATGGATATTATCATTGACAGAGGAGTTCTCGACTGCTGCAATCACTGGTATGTGTGCGCGCTTGTGCACTTGTGTGCATATATTTTTATCTGTGTCTGTATACACATGCATGTGTTTGTAGTTTGGGATTGCAATTGGCATCTGTCTACCCAGCTACCGGAGGATCATTGGACTTGAAACATTAGTGGTATGGGTCTGAATTTTGGGGCAATCAGTGTTGGGGTCTGAATACAGGTATAAAGGTATGGACCTGAAAATTTCAGGTCTGTGTCCATACAGTTTCTTTCCAGTGAAACTGAACCTAAAGAGCATTTTCTATATCCAGTGCTCATTCAATAGATGATGTCTTGATGGTCCTGCCTCTGAGAAACCAACAATAAAACTTTGAGCCCACTTTTTTTTATTTCTACTAAACTATGTACAAAATACAAATGATGAGCTCCGTTTACCTATAGAAAAGGAGTTTGAATGAGTTTCATTTTTGCATCATATTTAGGTTAGATGATGTTTTTAGTTGGAATTTTAAGTAACCAAAAAGGGCCTGCCTATGCTCATCTCTCTCTCTCTAGAAGTGAGTGAGAACATTGCAATGGTTTTTTTTTTCCCTTATGGTCACAGTTTAGTGGCAATTAGTGCCTATCCATTTGTTCAGCTCTCTTTCATGAGCTAACTTGCATTATGTATTTCTCTTTATGGTTGTAGTTATGAGGTATGTGTTTGTGCACTGTGCATGCATGCGTATGGAGGAAAATTATGGAGGAATTGCATCTCCCCCCTTCAAAAATCCTGGTATTTCCTAATACAAAACAAATATGCATTCTCAGAATTTTCTTGCCTGTACAGAGGTGATTAGGGTGTTTGTTGGTTTTCTTTTTTGATTGATGGGTGCATTGGTTTGATTATCTTTGTCTGGTGAATTGGGTTGAATTTGCCTTTTTCTTTTGTTGTCATTGACATCATCATCAATTGAATTGTCTAATTGAATTCCTTTTCTATCTTTGTATTACTCTATCTGGTGATAACTCTACCCTTCGAAAGTTCTCTCTTTGTAAACTCTTATAAATACAATACAGGTTGCCCAAAGTTGTCAATCCATCCATCTATAGGTAGTAAGAGTTGGGAAACCAGTGATAGGTTCATAGTTGAATTGTTGTTGTCTCATAAGGATAGGAATAGGTCAATTTCGCATCTCATTATCCTTAACATATTCTTTTTAGCACGTGACTTTCAACCATATGGAGTTTAATTTCTTCTCTTTTCTTTATTCTTGAGCATTCATATCCATGAATAGAGATGGTCTAATTGTCATCTTACAAGAACAATCAGACAAGAATTAAACCAACTAACATTTTTTTTCAAACCTATGATTTTTTTCACTGATATTTCCAGCCTTTCTTGTTAAACTGTGGATCTTGTTAAATTTAAAAGAAAAGAAAAAGGATTAGTCGTTGTGCCTTTCATTTCTTAATCGTATGTTAATCTTGCTCTCTTTTTTTATGCAGGATTGAATGAAAATTGAAGAAAACTTCTTGTTGAAAGATTCCATACAGGAAAGATGCAGCCAACATGAAGAAAAAATGCATGCAGAGTAGCAGATTGCTATATGTTAAAATGGGATACATGAAGTTTTTTTAAACAATGTTGCAGGTGTTGGAATGTCATAACAATGAAATGATCATATATGATGTAAATTTTCATTGGCATTTGAATATTGGTACATAGTAGAATGTTAGCATGGATTTTTATTTTGTAATGGTAATGGTAAAGTGCTTTTAATGTTGTAAGGATATTTGAATATTTAAATTTTCATTGGCATTTGAATGCCGGTACATAGTAGAATGTTAGCATGAGTTTTTATTCAAAAAAAATCGTCATATACTGTTACTTTCTTAGACAAATTGTTTTCGTCTTCATTTATATTAAACGCGATAAAATTATTTTTTCTCTATTTCTTATATTTATGACAAAATATTTTTGTCTCTAATTTCTTCCTCTAAAGATAAAATATTTTATCGTTAATTACTTATAAGTATGTTCCCACAGTGTCGATTGGAGATAAAAAAAATCGTCATCCACTGGTAGCTTTGACAAATTTTTTTTGTCTTCCTTTATATTAAACGCGACAAAACTATTTCGTCTCTATTTTTATATTTATGATAAAATATTCTTGTCTCTAATTTCTTCCTTTAATGACAAAATATTTTGTCACTAATTACTTACAAGTATGTTCCCAACAGAGTCTATTGGGGACAAAAAAAATCGTCACAAATTTATCTTTTTCAATGACAAATTTTTTTCGTCTCCAATACCTTTTAGAGACAAGGCTTTGGCAACAAAACGGGTGACGAAAAATTTTCGTCTTAATTAGTTTCGGTGACGAAATGTGTACATTTTGGGACAAATTTGTGTCGTCCTTGAACCCCAACTTTCTTGTAGTGATAAAACTCTACCCTCGTACAGCCAGGTGAAAGCCACAGAATTTCCCAAAAACCGTTTGTATTCGTTTGAGAGCTATCAAAATTGATTCCTCCTCATCAACACTGCATGTAACAATTTGGGTCACCAAACAATTTACAATTTTCTATGTTACTATAATCAGGTGAGGTTCATCATGTAGGCTATAGTTGACTGAACCAGTGTCTTCCGTAAAGCAACTTCACTAATAAGGTGGAGTGAAGTGAAATCTCCATTCATAAAACATGAAAAGATTAGGGGGTTATATTAAAAGTATAAAATTTTAAAATTCCCCACTACTTAAAAAAAAAAGTCAAAAAACACAACGTTCTCAAGCCCTTAAAAAATAAAAATCCATAAACTTTTTATCCAAAAAGTAAAAAAAAAATATTTCTTATCAAGTCAATAAAATAAAATTTCATCATACTATAATTAGACATCTTGATTATATTTTATTCTCTTTTAAATTGACGCTTCACTTCACTTTATCATATATGTATTTTTTAGGATAGACACACACCAACCATGGTGATCAATTTGTCTTCTTGATACTCCTTCTCACCAGAAGAAAGAGAGTACTTACCAAAACAAGGAGAACTAATACAAGAGTGTGTGCTAGTGATTGTCCCAAAATAGGGTTGCAAATAAAAATTATTCACCGCTACTATCTCTACTCATGACAACAAAGATGTTAACCAATTATCATATCCACTGGGACAAAAAAGCTAAGTTGTGTTGGTTCCTAAATTCCTAAACTAATCCAAATAGAAAACAAAGTATTGATTCTTAAACTAATCCTACTAGAAAACGAAGTGTTGGTTTGATGGGTTTGATTCCTAAATTAACAAATTAAAAGACAATGTTTTGATCCAATCGGAGAAAAGATTTCAGAGTACGAATCCACTCTAACCTCGCACAATGGCAAGTATAGATCTAGGGTTTCACTATCAACGCTAAAAAGATTCGTTCTGGTTACAAACCTTTAGAGTCATCAAATAAGGGATGTGGATGTAAATCGGGGCATAACCTATCTCTATGGCATCGTTATATAACTTAGTATTAAAATCTACAAGTTTAAAATACCAAAGAAAGAGATATTGCATTAAAGAAATAAAATTCAATCAATGGATATCATCTTGTCATATAACTAAAAGCGTCTAAGTAAAACCCTAGAACCTATACAACACCATAAACACAAGATTAGGGCTTCATCGCAACCCTAAGATAGAGAGTTAGTTGTTCATGGCGAGAGGTTGACGAAGAATCTCCGACGAAATCACCAAAAGCGCTCTTCCAAAGCTCCCAAACCAGCCAGCTCTAGAACTTCTCTCAAGATGTGAATCTCTTTAAACTGAGTTTGGCATCAAATATATATAGGTTTTTGGCCTCAAAATGCATTGGGGCGGTGCCCCTATCCAGTCCGGGCGTCCCAATGCTTGGAAGCAGTAGCTTCCGGGTCATCTCTGTGTCCGGGCATCCTGACGCCCGATATCTGGCGTCCGGGCACCCGCTTTCCAAGGTCATATCTTCCTCGATATAGCTCTGATTTATAAAAAAAATCTTAGGCTCCACGGGTATCTACTCGAAAAGAGCTTTCCAACGGTATGTAGATTACACTAATCCAACACCCGAGTTGAAAGTTATGACTATTTCAATTTAATGCCCCTGAAAATTTCGAGAATAATGGTGCAATTAAAGGAACTTCCATGTCGGCATGCTATGGAGTGAGTGGAACCCATGTTGGACGTCCAAGGCATGTTTGGACTCTTGCTTTGCTTTCTTATTTGATTCTCTTCCCATATTTAGCACGCTTCCTTACTTGCAACTCTGGTTTGTCATGCTTTGTGAGGTTCCTTCCATTTTTAGCTCTGAATTCCGGTTCTTCACCTAAAATACCTGCAAACATTAAAATAACACATTTAAACTAATTAATCTCTTTCCAAGGTGTAACAAAGTCCTCATTGAGGGGCCTAAAATGTATATTTTAGGCTCTCATCACACCCCCTAACTTACACTTTGCTAGACCTCGAGCAAAGCTAAAACAAAAGCAAAGACTGACTAAGGCCATTTTCGTAGGGAGCACAGTTGCACTTAGCATGTGTAGGAAGCCTTTAAACCTCTAAGTTCCCCCTAGAGGACAAGTTATAGTTTCGTGAGGGTTTGCAGTAAATCTACCTATAAAATTCCTAGAATATAAAAGAAAAATAGGGAGTATTTTCCACCACGGTATCTACGAACACCAGATATTCCTTATTATGGAGTTTTTAATACACATCTCAAATGTGGTTCAAAAATCCTATCTTTTGGTCAGAAATCGTCAAAATCTTGCTAGAAAAATTGATCGTGCACGGTGAAAATTGTGTATATATAGAAACAACAGAGCATAAAACGATCTACTAAGATTTTTCGTGAAAACACATATTTTTATTTTCCTTTCAAAATTCTGAACCACCTAACCTCAATAAAAGATAACATGATTCCTCTCAAGGCATTTGTGGTGGCTTTCACACTATTGTTTTTCCAAAGGCCGTAACACATTATTTTAGTGACTTTCTTTCTTTTTCTTTTTCTTTTTTCAGTACGAAACATACACATGTGACTGTGCAATGCCTAGGTCCCTTAAGCTTTTTAATTAACCTATGTAACAAGCATTCAGCCAATGACTCCCAAACACAGATGTGTTTAGGGCACTAGGTAGGTAAATACCTCTACGGGCTTACTGGCTCGGGTTAAAAAGGCTACGAATCCAAACTAGTCACAATAATAGCATTTCTTTTTAATACGGTCTCCAACAATAGGCAGCCCTTTCCATATGCCCGAATTAATTCACCAATTTGTGGATAAATCCACACAGTTGAACCGGGACACTGTATGACCGAGGGTTGGCTTTCCATCATAATTGTTCTGAAGTTCTCGCCAGTATGGAAATCATAGCTTCACATTTCAAATTTTCTATAACATACGTGTTAAGTGATGGATCGATAATTCAACAATTTCTCAAAAACTCTTTCCTAAAACAGGAAAGTGAATCCTTTTTCTCTTTTTTCTCATAAAAAGTTCCAAAAATCAAGGTATCTTCGTTTCATAAAAATCCTCTTAGAAATCCCCTGAAAAACTAACAAAAGGAGCAAAAAAAAAAAATAACTAAAAGAAAAGGAAAAGAACTAAAAGTAAAGGAAAGGAACTAAAACTAAAAAAAAACTAAAACTACTAAGACTAACCCAAAGGTTAACAACTCACCCCCCAACTAACTTAACACTGTCCACATGTAAAGCACAAAACACAATGAGATATAAAGGACAAGGAAAGTAAAGGAAAAGGAAGGATATCACCTGGGTACCGCTTAACATAAGGTGGAATGGAGGAAAACAGGGATGACACCCCCCAACTCGGACCACAGTATCTGCGAAATGTTAGCGGCAAGCAATAAAAATAAAAATAAAGCAAACCTACGAAGTACAATCCAAACCTGCTTAAAGACATGACTCAGCACTTCTTTCATGTCTACCTCCTTTATTTGATCTTCATGATCGTCAGACAGATCAGAAGCAATGATAACAGGCAAGGTAGTCGCAGGTTTAAAAGCTTTTTCCATGAGCTCATCAACAACATTGACTGCAAAGCAGTCGTCCTTGTTTGAAGGCTGATGCGAGGCCCTAAAAGTATTCAGCCTTACCTTCATATTACCGAAGGAAACAACCATAACTACGGTGCGGCAATTAATGTTAGCATTGGCTGTGGCCAAAAAGGGCCGGCCAAGAATGACAAGAGTATGTTTCCTTGGGTTTTGCACTGGTTCAGTGTCAATGATGATGAAATCGACAGGAAAATAAAACTTGTCGACCTTGACTAGAACATCCTTAATTATTCCCCTGGGTACCCTGACGATCTATCAGCAATTGCAAGGTAACCTGAGTAGGCTTCAATTCCCCCAGCCCAATCTGCTCGTACACCGAGTAAGGCAAGAAATTGCATTCGCTCCGAGATCCAATAATGCATGATCAATGATGTGACTCCCAATCGTACAAGTAATGGTGGGAGTGCCAGGATCTTTTAGCTTAGGAGGAGTGTTAGTATGAAAAATCGAGCTCACTTGCTCGGTGAGCAAAACCTTCTTTGGCACATGAGATTTAGATTTGCGATTTTGAGTGCAGAAATATTTCAGAAATTTTGTATAAGAAGGCACTGCTTGATAGCATCCAGCAAAGGTCGGTTAATTTTTACTTGCTTGAACACATCTAATATTTCATCCATGGTGGCTCCCTTTTTACTAAAGGGGAAGGGTGTGTCAAAACAAGTGGGAAAAGGGGCTTTAGGCACATATGGGGGTGCCACAGCCAGGACAAATGAAGAACTGGGAGGGGTGACCTCCTTTCCCTTAGAAACCCTTTCAGTTTCAGAAAACTTGGGATTGGCTTTAGGTTCTCTCACATCCTTTTTAGGCTCCTCAGGCCTAGTTTAAACCTAGCTCACGCCCATTCCTCAAGGCGATAACCATTTTTACTTGCTCATGATAGGTATCACGAGGGTGCGAGCCATTACCCACCTCAAATGTAGTCTTGAGGTTGACTGTGGGTTGGCTGGGCAAACGTCCCTCATCTCTTCTGGTAAGAGCATTAACTATTTGCCCGATCTAGACCTCTAGCTTGGCTATGGACTGAGAGTGGGAATGGACCAGCTGAGTGGTTGATTTGAGCTCTTTGAACTCTTACAGTACTGTCACTTCAAAGGATGGGTTCCTTTGCGGTGGTTGAGGGGTAGGGTATTTGTAGGATTGTTGGGAATGGTAGGCTGTAGGATTAATAGAAAAATTATGCCTGGGCGGTTGAGAGTATGAAGTGCCCTGGCCGGGCGACTTCCAGACAAAATTGGGGTGATTGCGCCAACCCGAGTTATAAGTATCAGAAAATTGTTCATTGCCCAGTTTGGAAAACCCATGTGCAGCATTCACTTGCTCTTGCACAAATTTAGTGAACTGAGAGGCTGCAGGGCAATTGCTCACAAAATGAGTGGAACTGGAGCACAAAGCACAAACACCCGGAGTAGATGGAGATTGGAGAGATTGACCCACATACAATAGTTGATCCAACTTTTGGGTCAAGGCAGCCACTTGAGTGGTGAGGTCATTAGAGGATTGAATTTCAAACACCCCTCTAGGTTTTTGAGAGTTAGAGGCTGCCGGCCTCTCCAATATAGCAGTAGAGACATGGTGTTAAAAGGTCTCGCTCATATTTTCGAAGAGCTCCATGCCTCATCCTCATTTTTTAACATTATTGATCCCCTACTGGCGGTAACTACCATGTTTCGCCATTCAGGAGACAGTCCATCATAAAAGAATTGCAACAATTGCCACTTGGCAATTTGGTGATGAGGACATTTCCTAATGAGATCCTTGAATCTGTCCCACGCCTCATGAAATTGTTCATTGTCAGTTTGGGCTAATGATGTAATGGATCTCCTGTACTGATTGGTTTTGCTCACTAAAAAATATTTGTCTAAGAACTTTTGTTGCAGTTGGGCCCAAGTGGTGATGGAGTTTGCAGGTAAAGTACTCAGCCAATACTTAGCTTTGTACTTTAGCGAAAACAGAAAGAGAAACATTTTTAGGGCCTCACTACTGAAGTTATTTATTCTCACAGTGGAGCAAATAACCAGAAAGTCATCAATATGATTATATGGGTCTTCATTGTTCAAACCATAAAAAGAGGGAATAAGATTTATGGTACTATGTTTGATTTCATATTGAGCTTCCTGAACTGTAGGCAGCTGAGTACACGATGGTGACGCGTATTCTGAAGGAATATAATGCTCCTTCAAGGGCCGGAGAGGGGATGTAGGGGGTGGGGTCTCCTCTTCCTTTCTTTCCTCAGCCATTTGTGAATTTGTGTGTGAGAAATCAGAAGAGTGTTTAGATGATCTAATTTTTCTAAGGACTCACTCTAAATTTTGGTCTAGAGATACCAAATCTAGATGACAAGAGCGATGACCAAGCATGCACACACAAAACTTAGTGCAATTATATGAAAAGAATCAGAAAGTCTAGGCTTACCGTGCTTTAGGGAAAGGAGAACTTTTAATTGAGTAGAACTTTAACCTTTTAAGAGCTCTCCTGGATCCTGCACAAATTCTATGATTCTCTATGTTAGAATCAATAGCCTGTAGTAGAAATAGTAAAGATGTGAGAAAAGATGATAAAGTAGAATAAAATAAAAAAAAATGAAAAAGATAACCGAATGTTAGAATTAAAAGAAACAAACAATCGTGCTAATCGTCTCTGGGAACGGCGCCAAAATTTGATCGTCCTAAAACAGGGTTGTAAATATAAATTATCCCCTACTACTATCTTTACTCGTGAGAGCAAAGATGTTAACTGAGTATCGTATCCAGTGGGACAAAAAGGCTAAGTTGTGTTTGTTCCTAAATTCCTAAACAAATCCTAATAGAAAACAAAGTATTGATTCTTAAACTAATCCTACTAGAAAATGAAATATTGGTTTGATGGGTTTGATTTCTAAATTAACAAATTAAAAGACAATATTTTGATCCAGTCGGAGAAAAGATCTTAGGGTACGAATCCACCCTAACCTCGCACAATGGCAAGTATAGACCTAGGGTTTCACTATCAACGCTAAAAAGATTCGTTCTGGTTACAAACCTTTAGAGTCATCAAATAAGGGATGTGGAAGTAAATCGGGGTATAACCTATCTCTATGGCATAGATTATCCTAGATCTAACAACACATTCATTCAAGCATCGTTATATGACTTAGTATTAAAATCTACAAGTTTAAAATACCAAAGAAAGAGATATTGCATTAAAGAAATAAAATCGAATCAGTGGATAACATCGTGTCATATAACTAAAAGCATTTAAGTAAAACCCTAGAACGTATACATCACCATAAACACAAGATTAGGGCTTCATCGAAATCCTAAAATAGAGAGTTAGTTGCTCATGGCGAGAGGTTGACGAAGAATCTCTGACGAAATCCCCATTAGCGCTCTTCCAAAGCTCCCAAACCAGCTTCCAGAACTTCTCCCAAGATGTGAATCTCTTTAAAACGAGTTTGGCATTAAATGTATAGGTTTTTGGCCCCAAAATACATCTCAAAATGGGCTGGGGCGGTGCCCCTATCCAGTCCGGACGCCCGAAAGCAGTAGCTTCCGGGTCATCTCTGTGTCCTAGAGTCCGGATCCCCGGTGGCTGGCATCCTAACACCTGCTTTTTGAGGTCATATCTCCCTCGATATAGCTTCGATTTAAACAATCTTGGGCTCCACGGATATTTACTCGAAAAGATCTTTCCAACGGTATGTAGATTGCACTAATTCGACACTCGGGTTGA
Organism: Litsea cubeba; assembly: GCA_012931725.1. Lineage (NCBI taxonomy): Eukaryota > Viridiplantae > Streptophyta > Magnoliopsida > Laurales > Lauraceae > Litsea > Litsea cubeba. The sequence goes on along the minus strand of CM022949.1, from coordinate 2,832,725 downwards.
ATGTTATGACCATTTTAACTTGCTGCCCCTGAAAATTTCGAGAATAATGGTGCAATTAAAGGAACTTCCATGTCGACATGCTATGGACTGAGTGGACGTCCAAGGCATGTTTGGACTCTTGCTTTGCTTTCTTATTTGATTCTTTTTCCATATTTGGCATGCTTCCTTACTTGCAACTCCGGTTTGTCATGCTTTGTGAGGTTTCTCCATTTTAGCTCTAAAGTCCGGTTCTTCGCCTAAAATACCTGCAAACACTAAAATAATATAATTAAACTAATTAATCTCTTTTCAAGGTGTAACAAAGTCCTCATTGAGGGGCCTAAAATGTATATTTTAGGCTCTCATCAGCTAGTCATGTACTAAACTATCAAATGGTGCATGGGCCCTTCTTCAATTCGGACCAAATATAAAAACTTATCCCATTAATGAGAGATGGTGGCTCTAAGACTGCAATTATAGTCCAACAAATGTCGAAACTACCTAGTGTGGCCCACTTTGGATAATCATAACCATCTCCTAAGTTGTCCCTAAAATCTAACTGGTCTTAGTATTTTGATCGGTATCTAACTGCTCATTTTACGTACTCTTGATTCAACAACTACTATTATCAAATCAAAATTAAAAATTTAGGCATATCTAACCCATTGCACATTCCAGCTAGTGTTTTCATTTGTATCTAGAGTGTGCCCCACTAGGTGACTTAATCATTTCTCCAAAGTCCTAATGGATACAAAATTAACATTATATATATGAAAGAGAGAGGAACCAAAGTAAAAGGATCATTCAATGGCTGTGGTGTTTTCAATGACAATGAACACTCCCCAACCTTTGGGTCTCAAAGGAATTCTTAGGGAGTCCCTTCAACTCCTTACATGGAATGCGAAGCTTATATGGTCTCAAATACGCTCCTCATGCTTACTCCATTTCTCATATTGGCTTTGATTCACAATCACATAGCCGGACCATTTCTGATTGAGATCCAGGATCATGACTTTGATAATGCCCCCACACCAGAGTTCCAAGAACATGTGTGAATTGTCATGGTTCTTGAAGCCATCTTCTTTGTTGTCTTCTACATTGTCTCTCTCTTCTCCATGGCAATGTCTGTCAATGCATCGGCCGCGATTTACACCGGAAAGTGCTTGAATCTGAAGGATGTGTTCTCAAGAACTGTGGCAACTTGGAAGAGGCCAATGATCACTTGTTTTTACATTGTCCTCATTAATATTGCTTGCGCATTCCTTGTTGCATTGTTGCTTGGAGCCCCTGTATTGATCACCGATGGCAGCATGTTGATTGCTTGTATTTCATTGGTTGGTGTCTTGGCATTGTTGTTTTATCTCTACTTAGAAGTAGTTTGGCTCTTGGGTCTTGGGATCTCAATTGTAGAAGAGGCTTGTTATGGGATAAAGGCACTTGAGAAGGCAAATATGCTGATGAAAGGAAGAAAGGTTCAAGGATATGCTCTCATGCTGTTTTTAGTACTGTTAACTGCTCCAATCAGGGCTTTATCCTCGCTTAACATAGTTGCGGATGAGATAAAACCATTATATCAGTTTGCAATCGAAATTGTGGAGGCTCTTCTTGTTTGCTTAATGAAGCTTTTCACGTATGTTGTGTACACAATGTTTTATTATCGATGTAGGGGAATGGAGAGAAAGAAGGCTTGGAAGAGGGAACAAGGTATAAACTAGTTTCTCCTAATCTCCATGTGAATGATTCTCTTCCTTGAATCAAGTTGTTGGGGATTAGGGTATTTGGTTTTTGGTCTTTTAGGCCTCTAGTTGCTTTTGGTTGTTCATTGGATAGTTAATACTAATGTGATCTAATATGATTGTAGATTGGTTGCATCATGTCATGAGGTTGGAAGATAGAGACTGTGTGTAACAAACATGGAATGGTTATAATCTTTTTATCTATACTTCCACACATCTCCCTTTTTGGTTTAAGGTAGAGGGATATGCTTGCCATGACTGATCATATTATCAAATTCTTGTATAACTTGGGTATTTTCTTGTACAAGTGCATCTTCAAGTTTTAAGAGAATAATGCCTAGTAGTAGAAAAGTTTGTTTTTTTTTTTTTTTTTGAAGTAACAAAATATGAGACAAAACAACAGAAAAAGTGGATTATTGACTCTAAGGTCCGTTTGCAGAAGGTTGGCACATGGGACAACCAAATTTTCAGAATGCATAGCAAATTAGACATTGGCATGAGTATCAGTCTCAGATCTAGCCCACAGGTCAAAATGTTAGGCCTAGGCCTAGTACATTGCTAAATATTGGCCCATTTATGCAGAATTTGTTGCCCTAGGCATGCCATGTGATCAAAATATTAGGCAGGTAAGCTAGTCAAAGTGCATTTAAGTATCAACCAAAAATCTTAGGCATGGCCCATCCCACGGGCCTAAAGGGTCAGCCAATGTTTAGCTGAAAGCAATGTAGGCTAGTATTGGACAGTGACTGGCCCAGACCAGTGCAGCTCCATGTCTTCTTCACTTGGTGTCTTGGTGATCTCTCTGCATTGGATAAGTAATTAGTCATGTAGAAAGAGATGCAAAAATACCTTGAAGATGACTAATAATTATATCTTGCATGGTCCACATAAATGAAACACAATTAGCCATCAGTTGAGGAGCATCTCGTCCACACATTTGGTCCATTATTGATGCTTGATGGACACATTGATTGCAAGTTTTCGGTGTTCATTCTGCACATCATTCAGTTATTCTCAATAATAAATCCCACCCCAAGAAATTTTATCCACCCTCTGCTGAGAAGAATAGTGATTCGTTGTTAGTCATTATTATATAAACAGCCTATTGAGGTCAACGTTCACCCTTAGTTATGAGTGGTCATAATTGTGGTCGAGCCCTCGCCCTCACCATAAAATTATTGTTGTGTCATTTCCTATCATCAATTGGTTTTGGGATAAGTGGCAGCTCAATGGGGTGTAAGATCCTACACAGTCCGTTAAATGAAAAATATAAAATGTCAAAGGAGAAATAGTCATAGCTTTTCCCAGGCACTATCTCGATAGGATGCTCTAATAGAGAGGAGATTATGACATTAACTGGAGTTTAAGTTTTTTACAAATCATGATCCACCCCACCAAGGAGATTTGTGCATGGTGAAAGATGTCACGGCTCCAGAATGTAATCTGGGGTAAGTGTGAAATTGAGGCCAATTAAAACTGTTCCAAGATTAATCAAATGTAACTTGGCCCCAATCGTGTCATAGCTGGTTGAAGATCGCTGTGAGGTGCAGACATTTCATCAAATATAATAACAAATAGCGGAAGCTTCATAAATGCAAGTGGTATCTCAAGACTGTATAGTTTAGAGCAAATACTGAATATCAAAACTAAAGTTTAATGTTTGATACTGTTAACAAAATATTAATTACAACATTAGGCCACACTAAAAACATGGGCCTAATCAAAATGATAAAAGAACCAAAAGATGAAACTAAACAGATATAACATGAAGGCTCTCGTGTACGGGGTCGATACCGCTCGACAATGTCGTCCGTACAATACATTAGAGTCATCAGGCTGATCTGCCTGAACTTCCTCCGTCGTTTCCTCCTCGTAGTAGGTAAGTTCGGTACATATGCACTAAGAGTAGCATCATCAACACAATGGATGACAAGCAATATATATAAATCTATAGATATGTAGTACGAATAAGAGTGAACGGATAAACATAATCTTAGGAAATGCATACCATTTTGATCGTAAGAAATACATCACATTCGAATTATAAACAAACTATCTAAGTAGGCATCCACATATGCTAATAATAAATGAATTGGGCGTTGATATCCCATGTTCAAATAACAGATAACAGATATCTCTTGGCTCATGTGGCGCGGTTCCCGAGGGCTCTGGCTCTCAATCTTGCCTTGAGGCAGATAATTCAGAGTCCTCACACAGGTGGCGTCCCAGTTGTGCTGAATGTGTTAGCTGAGTGGTGCCCGACATAAAGAATCCTAAACAGACTAATCAGTGAGGGGCTAGGTTTTCTTGCGTGAACAAGATTCATCAAACAATAGAGAAATTACTTTGCTTCATATCAGATCAAATCAGAATTCAAATAGATTTCAATAGTAGTTCTCTTCAAGCCTTACATTCAAAGCCACCTAGCCTCAACACCTCAAACAAACCTCAGAACAAACGAAACATCAAAAGGGATCCTAAGTCCATCATCTAAGTTCATCAATGTGATCCCAAACAAAATAAGTAAAGTAAACAGAGCTATAGAACATGTCCATTGCATGGAGACGGTACCAGACGGTACAATTTAGAATCATAAGTGATAGACAATCCAATCCTAAGCCTAGAGTTAAACCTGAAGTATCGTACAGCCCAGGGTTCACGATACCCGGACGAACAATCTTCGTGCATAGATTTAAAGAAGGGTATCCCGTTGTCTCGTACCATTCAAGAATGAGTTTAGTTAAGTCCCGATACAACCGGATTAACCGTGAAGAATATTGGCTCAAAACATTCTCACGCATGGTCAAATGAGTCCAAAACGGGTAGCCAATGTTCCATCAAAGTCCATCGAAAATCGGGTGAAAAGACTCCTTTCAAAAAGGAAATCCACAGTTGTCTCGGTCAACTGCATACAGGGGAAGCCCGGTCAGGTCGACTCGCTCGGTCGACCAAGCTCTTGGCCGGTCTACCGGCAGTTGTAAATAAAAAAGGGGGGGGGGGCACAGTGTTGTGGTCAGGTGCCCTGCACCTAACGCAGTGTGGCCGGTCGACCGAGCCCCCTGGCCGGTCGACCGCGTGCACTGCAGTTACAGAACCCAGGTTCTGTAACAACAATGTAAATGGGTCATTCCCTTCCATTCCTTCCTGAACCCGATTAGCAGTCTAAACATGAGTATAACAGGCCCATTCTAATCCCAACAAACAGGCCCATTCTAATCCTAACAATCCATCTAATCAAGCCATAAACATTAAAATCCATTTCATTAGGCTAACAACCTAATTATCATGTTTTCAATCCTCTAAAGCATCAATTGAGTAAATCAAAGGAGAGACAAACATATACAAGCATATATAAACATCTACTTGCCTTTAGATGAAGAGCTTAAGAAAACCAAGAGAAAATGGAGAAAGTCCTCTTTTGAGCTCAAAGATGGAGAAAACAACTCTCAAACCCAAATCACTCCTACAAATGCATGCCAAGGGGTTGAAGTGAGTCTCCCTAAACCATTTCTAACATAAAGGGAGGAGGTTAATCTAGTCTACCAGCTTTAAGAGCTTACCTTACAAAAGGGTAGTGAGAAAATAGCCTAAAAAAGGAGGTAAGTGGGGTTTTAAAAGCTTGAGGAAGAAGATGGAAAGCTTCACCTGTTGACACCAAAAATGTCACTTTGCCTCTTCAAGATCTAAAGAGCTACATGAAGTCGCAACCTGCCATAAATAGGCAATGCTACTTCCAAAAAATCAAATCTTGTAAGAATCAAACAAAAACTGCAAGATCCTTCAAGACAGCTAAAAGAGGAGTACACAAGAAGTTTCGGGCCATTTCAAAATCATTTGGCCTAACTTCGCTTCTCCGACAGTCGAAAAGGAGCTCTCGGCGGCAAAAGCATCGGAGACACCAAATCTTCGATCAGAGCCGATGGATGGTCTCAAAATACATCTGAAAGGCTCCACGTCAAGTTCCGAGTCAAACCAACAACGTTTGACCTTACATCAACCCTCGAACAACTAAATCAAGCCTCTCGGCAGCAAGAACCGCCGATGCCATTACTCATCAGATAGAGCACATGGACAGCTTCAAAATGCTTACAAGGGGCTGCACGTCAAATTTCAGGTCATTTCGACAACATTTGACCATAGTTTGATGCTCGGAAGCCAAATCAGACCTCTCGGCGGCAAAGCTCTCCGGGACCATGGTTTCCAAGACAGAGCCTATGGATCATCTTAAAATGACTCCAATGGGTTCCCTGTCAAATTTCAAGTTAATCGGACATCGGTTGACCGCACAGCAAACCGCGACATCTTCATCGCGATAAAAGCAAGTCTACTGGTAATAAGACCCCAAACGGCTTCAAAACTCAAACAAAAGCCTATGGTTGGTCTTATTTATTGCTCAGGAGGCTTCACACCAAATTTCAGGTACATTCCGACATCGTTTGACCCAGTTTCAGCTTCTGACGGAAAATCGACAGCTCTGCGCGACAAAGTCTTCGGCTTTCTCAAGAAATTGGAAACTTTGCAAAATAAAATGCAAGGATTCTCATCAGGTTTCCTACATGGAAATCAAGCCAATAAATGGTCAAAATGTCAAGGAAAAATACAGAAGAAAAAAGAATCGAAAAACAGCAAAAACGGACACAAAACGGGATAAAAAGGGGCAAAAAACCCCAGGGTCGCAGACCCCTGCGACCCTGGCCCACCCTGGCCTAAGGTCGCAGGCCCCTGCGACCCTGGAGCCCGGGATCGCCGGGAAGGCCCCGGAAACCCCGGTTTTCGCCGTTTTTTCGCGATTCGAAGCGTCCGGCCTTTGGTAGTTTCCAAAACTTATACTTTTGAGACACCAAATCCTCTGACATCCGTCAAAAACACGGGTCAATCATCAAAAGTATCAAAAACAACATTGATCGCCACCCGGTCAACCAAAAAAAAGTGTGCTTTCTACCCGACCGATCGAGAAATCGACAGGACAGATGGCACTGACCCGCTGTTGGCAACCAACACCTGAAGTCACATGGTCATCCGATGTCGATCTACATGAAGATCCATCGATGATCATTATCAGAAGAATCCCAAAAGACGCGGCACGGCCCGCGACTCTTCAACTGCTCGGCGACCACTTAATGCGATTAATTGACTAGCTTTATTACAGTCATTAATCCATTTCTTTGGATGGACCAATCAGAAGCAAGCATCCGAGAGTTACAAGTCAAGAGATTCATGACATTTAACCCATGAAACTCCTCCCATCATGGCGATTAAAGGCGATTAAATGCCCTCAATCTCCTCCGGCCAATCAGAAGCCAAGAAAAAGGAGTTACAAAATAAAGATTTAAATCCTATAACTCCTCCCATTATGCGGCTTAATGACAATAAAAGCCCATAAACCCTCCTAAATGGCTACCTAAAAGCCTATAAATAGAAGAGCTCTCCAAGAAGAAAGAGATCGAAGAAAAATCATAGACAGAGACACAGACAAAGCACAGAAATTCAGAGAAGGAAAAAAGAGAAAACTCTGCGGAAATCCTACACCGACCACCGCTACAAGGTGACAAAAGTCCCTTGGGGGTACCCCCCCAAGGTCCTTGCCTTCTCCTTCTGCCTTCAATGGCTCAGACATGGCTTTTCAGCCCGTCTACTCGGCTTTTTATTGGACATAGGACCTCCTTTTGGTCTTTGTCCTCTAAAAACCTGAGGTTATAGCCAAGCCAAGCGAATCAATAGCATCATCTGTTCTCATCTGCATGGATGATGGTGAAGTCCACATATGGCTTGCGACCGTCAATCTAAACGGGTCCCCCACAATCTCCTGAGAAGTTAGATCCTCCTTTTCTTGCTTTTCATTGTAGTTTGTATTTTTTCAAAAGAGACAAAAATCACAACTCTTGTCTTTCATTATTGATAAAGATTGTAAATCGGCTATAAACGCCAAAATCGGCTATAAACGCCAGAAACCGGCTATAAACGCCAAAATCGGCTATAAATGCCAAAAAATCGCCTTTCACGGCAAACCAAGAAAAATGTCTCTTTTCTTAAATATATGTGCAATGGAAAACTTGAAAGAAGTTGATTTCCTTTTTACTTGCGAAGGTTGATCTCCGGATCACCACTTACAATTCCAAGTAAAATAGAAAATCTGGCACACCCACACAACAAAAATGTTGATGCGCGCCTCTGCCCCCCGGTTACGAAAGGGTCGGACCCAACGGACTCCCACGTCCGCCGACCTCGGTAGAACCGAGCAGGAGTGCGGTCCATCATCACCGACGACGTCGGAGCTCCGGTGAGTGTCGGCAATGAAGAAACGATTAAGGGGTCTGGGTCTCTGAAGATGGAACAGTGAAATGAGGAAGGTATGAATAAGAGATGGGAGGTGGGCTGATATTAGGTTAGATAATGGATTAATTTGGGTTAAGTCCTTGGTTTACTAATTATGATGATCTTTGGACCGCTTCGATGCGTCGAATATAAACGCGAAAGAAGACTAATGTTCGTGAAATGTCTAGACCTACCCGATGCACCCAACTTACCAAAAACTCATAATCTCGATAAAACCCCTGAAAACTTCCCGAAATTGCATACCACCCCCTACTGTACCCAAACGAACTCGGACTCGCACGAAACTTCGCACTCGTGATCCACTCGATAAACCCGGCTCGCTAATTAAGACTCTAAACACACTTGCTAACTAATCAAGTAATTAATTAGTATTAATAGGGAATTAAGGAACAGGGTGTTACAAAAGAGACTATTGCTTCTTTCATCAGTAGAAGTTATTTTTGTTCATGTTTCAAGAGAATGGAATGAAGTGGTGGACACATTAGCGAAATAGCTAGGTGTTAGGTATTTTTGTATTGTCTAAATTCATGTTGGACAAAACTTTAGGAGTCTTTGTGTTGTACGTTTTATTTAGAAAAGAACTCCGAAGATAGAAGAGCGAAGGACTCCAAGAAGAAAAGCCTGAATGGTTTAGAACAAGAAAGCTGGTAGAAAAGAGTTCTGAATTTCTGTATCTCTTCCAGCAAGGAGTCCACTCGAGCGCTCTCACCTTTGCTCGAGCGAACGCGAGACAGAGCCTCATCCGCTCGAGCGAAGTAAGAGTCCGCTCGAACGAACAGTGCGCAGAAAACGGGAAAGTCTCTATTCTGATACGAATTTGTTTCCTTTTGAGACTCTGTTTTCCCAGTCCGAGTCCTACTTGTGTTCTAAGTATTAGGCATGAAATTGAAGCTATATATAGGGTGTTACTCTCAGCCCTATGGACAACCACCACTCTCATTAATCTGAGTTAGAGATATCATAAGAGAGAGTTTATTCTCTAGAGCCATTGAGAGATCGTTCTAAAGGCTGCTCTAGAAGGTTGCTGCTACTTCTGTTTTTCGAAGGAGAAGATTGTTCATCTTGTGCTTACAAGGTGCGAGGAGATCAAGTAAGGAGAACGGGGCACGTGGATTTCGTGTCAGTGGATTCTTTGCAAGAATAACTATAGTCCTGAGGTCGAGGTACATACTGAGGTACAGGAGCTAGTGAGTATATCTTGTAACTGTTCGTGAACTCTTGATTTCTGATTCGTGGTTTTTCTCCCTGGATAGGGTTTCCACGCTATATTTTGTGTCTGCCTTCTTGTGGTGTGTGATTGGTAGATAGCTAGTTCTATTGTCTGATTGATTTATTTCCGCTGTGCATTGCCTGATTAATTTGAGAACTAGTAGTATTCCATTCTAGTAGCCCATAAATTTGGACTTTCAATTGGTATCAGAGCGGGTTGCACTATTCTATTGTGTTGATCCATATTTGCTAGAATGGATATCTACCGTGAAGGCACTTCAACCAATAAGCCTCCTTTGTTGGATGGTAGCAATTATACTTATTAGAAAGTCAGGATGGCTGCCTTCTTGAAAGCCATAGATCTGAAAGTTTGGAAATCTGTTGTTAATGGCTATTCCTTGCCCACTATTACCGCTGATGGGGTAACTGATCTCAAACCTGAAGATAAATGGACTAAAGAAGAAGAGTTAGCTGCCACTTATAACTCTAAAGCATTGAATGCTATTTATAATGGAGTTAATATGTATGAGTTTCGTAAAATTTCTACATGCACTATTGCGAAAGAAGCTTGTGATATTCTGCAGACTATGCATGAAGGCACTGAAATTGTTAAACAGTCGAAACTTCAGAAATTGTATACAGCTTTCGAAACCATAAAGATGGAAGAAGATGAAACTTTTGATGATTTCAATTCGAAGTTGAATGCAATTGTGAATGATACCTTTACTTTGGGAGAGCCAATTCCAGAAAATAGGATTGTGAAAAAGATTCTGCGGTCTCTTCCTGAAAGGTTTGATGCAAAGGTTGTGGCTATTGAGGAGAATAAAAATCTGAATACGCTCAAAGTTGATGAGTTGATTGGCAACCTACAAACTTTTGAAGCAAACCTAAGGACTAATGGGAAGACAAAATCTCAAGGTATTGCTTTGAAAGCGTTCAAGGAATCATTCAAAAAAGCATTCAATGAATCATATAAGAAAGCTGCAAGTGATTCAGATTCAGATTCAGAGGAAATTGATCCCCAAGTTACTGTACAGTTCATGAAGCAATTTAAGCTTTTTATGAAGGGGCAGAAAACTAATGTGCAGATCCCTAAAAATTCTAGAAAGAAGAAATCTTTTAAAGGGATTCAATGTTATGAGTGTTAAGGCTATGGACATATTGCTAATGATTGCGGAAACAAAAAATCTCAAAAGAAATCCTTGAATACTACTTGGGAAGATGACACTTCTGATGAGAATGATGAAAATCCTGAGTCTGACAAGTCTGACACTGGCAAAGGGAAGTTTATTGCTTTTATAGCAACTTCTAGTTCTGTTGCTTCGCATGTTTCTTCTGAAGCTGAGACTGATCAAGATACTGATTCAGAGGAAGGACCAGATTGAAAAGCTGAATATGAAACACTTTTCAAGAAAACCATGAAGATGGTTAAAGTGAATGAAAAAGTTGCTCTTAATTGGCAAATGTCTGAAGAGCAGAATTCCTCTTTGAAAGCTGAACTTGCAGATTCTCTTGCAAAAGTATAAAAATTGGAGGATGAAAATAACAAGTTGGCTGACAAACTGACTGCAGAATCACAAAAGTCTGTCTTACTTGATTCTGATATGAAGACTTTGAAAGCAGAGAATTCTGATCTGAATGGAAGACTCAAGATGGTTTTATCTGAGTTAGACACTGCAAAAGCTTCATTGAACAAGATGAATATCGGGTCTAAAAAATTAGATGACATCTTGTGCAGTCAAAAGGCAAACACTAACAAGCATGGCATTGGCTACGCTAACGGAGCATCCACTTCTAAAGCCAAAGGTATAAACTGTTTTGTTCAAAATTCAGTTGTTACTAATTCTGCTGTTCATGTTGCAAATACAGCTGCCAAGAAGAAACATGTGCCACGTCCTGAAAGAATTCCCACTTGTCATCATTGCGGAATTAAAGGGCACATTAGACCTCATTGCAATAAGCTGTGAAGATCACCAAATCAAATGCAATGGAAAACACAGAAGACTGAGCTGAACAAGAATACCAAAGCTGTTTGGGTCAAGAAAGAAGACTTATCTTCTGTGTTGGTAAACACTTTGTTGAAATATCTAAATATACAAGTGTGTGTGCCAAAGCTTCATCACCCCTGATCTACAGGATCATGCCCCCACCCCAGTGCTGATACGAAGATCTTTTTGAGGGGGAGACAACATTGAGGGGGAGCTGCAGAATCCAAATTGACAGAAGCTGCTTCAGGATGCTAGTTTGTCAATTATGGACAAAAAGGGGGAGAATAATGAAGCTAGGGGGAGCAAACAGGGCAAAGATCTACAGGAGCTGATAAATTTTTCTTGTGCTGAAAATTTAATGTATTTTGGGTTTCTCTTTTGGGTAGATCTTTTGTAAAAGTTTTGTTCATGAATTGCCAAAGGGGGAGATTGTTAGGTATTTTTGTATTGGCTAAATTCATGTTGGACAAAACTTTAGGAGTCTTTGTGTTGTATGTTTTATTTAGAAAAGAACTCCGAAGATAGAAGAGGGAAGGACTCCAAGAAGAAAAGCCTGAATGGTTTAGAAGAAGAAAGCTGGTAGAAAAGAGTTCTGAATTTCCGTATCTCTTCCAGCAAGGAGTCCGCTCGAGCGCTCTCACCTTCGCTCGAGCGAACGCGAGACAGAGCCTCATCCGCTCGAGCGAAGTAAGAGTCCGCTCGAGCGAACAGTGCGCAGAAAACGGGAAAGTCTCTATTCTGATACGAATTTGTTTCCTTTTGAGACTCTGTTTTCCCAGTCCGAGTCCTACTTGTGTTCTAAGTATTAGGCATGAAATTGAAGCTATATATAGGGTGTTACTCTCAGCCCTATGGACAACCACCACTCTCATTAATCTGAGTTAGAGATATCATAAGAGAGAGTTTATTCTCTAGAGCCATTGAGAGATCGTTCTAAAGGCTGCTCTAGAAGGTTGCTACTGCTTCTGCTTTTCGAAAGAGAAGATTGTTCATCTTGTGCTTACAAGGTGCGAGGAGATCAAGTAAGGAGAACGGGGCACGTTGATTTCGTGTCAGTGGATTCTTTGCAAGAATAACTATAATCCTGAGGTCGAGGTACAGACTGAGGTACAGGAGCTAGTGAGTATATCTTGTAACTGTTCGTGAACTCTTGATTTCTGGTTCGTGGTTTTTTTCCCTGGATAGGATTTCCACGCTATATTCTGTGTCTGCCTTCTTGTGGTGTGTGATTGGTAGATAGCTAGTTCTATTGTCTGATTGATTTATTTCCGCTGTGCATTGCCTAATTAATTTGTGAACTAGTAGCATAAATTTGGACTTTCACTAGGGAGGGACAAGAAACCAACTTATGACTTGCAATGCTTTTCCGGTGCAGGTTTTATTGCAGTCTATATCATCTTGCTAGACAGTTCTCTTTGTTGTAATTTGCTCTATATTGATATAACTAAAAATTCTAATACAGCATTTTAAAGGGGGAAAAAAGAGATAAACATAAGCCACTAGAGATTTTTCTATTTGCAAAATGAGATTGGATCTTATCAAAAGCTACAAAGCCATGTTTCCACTTGTTCGAGAAATTAATGAAGAACTAGACAAGTTACTTATATTTGGTTTTGAGAGGGGATAACACATTGATTGTACTGGTTTATTTTATTGGCCTATCAAGTTCTATTTGTTCATCATATTGGTGGGGTTTACCGCTTTGTTCATCCTTCCTCTTCATGAATACATTTTCAACTCCCTAATATATATATATATATATATATATATAGATATAGATGTAGATATATTAATTGGCCTTTTATGAGGCCCTAACATTATTATAAAATCTCATTGCATATATCAAAAGCTATGTTAAAAACAAGTTAGTGTTGCCTTGTACTTAACCCACAAATCAGGCATCGATGGAAACTAGGACAAAGTATCCAAAGTTTCTAATAAACAACAAATGTTTGGGATTACCACCAACTGAAGAAACATTTGAAACACCTATGCTAATAGAGACAACCCATATGACCCCATAAGTAGTACTTCGACATTGGCTGAGACTCACAATGATATGCAACCAATGGATTCGCCGAAAGCCGGAGCATCTCCCGTCATGTTGGGAATCCTTGGGATTCTCATGGAAGCTCTCAAACTCATTTGGAAGAACAAGAAGTTCCTGATCTCAATCACACTCCTTGTACTACCTCCCTTCACCATGCTGTCATTAGGAAACAAATTCCTTGTCTTCATTTTAATGTCAGATGTAGCTTCTAAAGAGGCCCTCTTGTTGTTGGATGGCAATGATCAATCGAAAACCAAGCATGCCCTCGCTGGAATCCAAAAAGATTTTCGAGTTCTTGTGGGTCTAGAGCTATGCTTCTTTATTGCACTATGGATGGTTGTACTTGTAGCAATGATGACAACAGTCTACTCGTCAGCCATGGCTTATGTTGGAAAAGACTTCAATCACAAAGGGATGCTTTCAAGGATCAAAATGACACTGAAGAGGCCTGCAATCACTTGGTTCTACGTCTCTTTCTTCACCGCTGCCTATGTCGTTGTCATTATGGTGTTGATATGGTTGGTGTTACCAGAAGGTGGTGCATTCATTGCATTGGCAGCTTTGATGAGCTTTTTGGCTCTGGTAGTATATCTCTACCTTGCTGCGGTATGGACATTAGGCCTCATAATTTCAATAATAGAAGAGGATTGCTATGGATTGGTGGCACTCTCAAAGGCTGGAGAGCTCATTAGGGGAAGAAAGGTTCAAGGGATTGTTCTCATGCTATTTCTAACAGTAATAGCCCTCGCCTTGTATGTGTGGATGAATTACTTAGCTTTTGTAGCTTCCTCAGCATTTGATCTGTTAGCGGTTAGTTTACTTTATTTGGTTAAGTTCTTTGCCTTTGTGGTGTACACTGTATTCTACTATGAGTGTAAGAAGACCCATGGAGAGAAGTTAGAGATGCACGGAACATCACCTGTGGGCTCAAACTTGTAGAAATAAACCAACAAAATGTGGAGAACTGTAAGGGGTTTTGTTGACCTCAAATGTAGGACTGCTACTTGAAACTATAGTTAGGGATTTGTTGGTACTCTCCGATATGGTCTCGAGTTTTTTCTTATGTTTTATGGTAGAAATCCATATGGTCTGTAATTAGTGATGATAATAGTCTTGGGAGTGACAAGAACTGGGCAGTGGTGCACTTAACGCATTTCACAAGAAATATCCCATGAGCAAAGAGCATCCATACCATCTCATGTTTGATCATTTTGTTTTTGTCATTGTAAGGGCTTCCTATCTTTTGTGATGATGTCATTGTCAAATATTTACTTAGTTCCTTAATATTTTTGTTTTTTCTAGAAGATTCTAGTTTTCATCTATTGCTATGTTAAGCTAATGTTTATGTTCAATTCAAGAATGATATAATTAGAAAGAAAGGATTAAAGGAAGGTGCATATTTATTTTTCTTTATGCATGTTACATTACGTCCCGAGTTAATTACGATTAACTCTAATTAATCGAGTTTATTGTGGATTAAGGATGATTAGTTGGCTTAAATGTGATTAATGATCAAAATGAGTTGAATTAGTCTCAAATGGATGAATTAAGCATAATGAGATTATTTGGAAGACAGTAAGTTGATAAAGTTGGATTTTAGACTCAAATTAGTGAAATGAAAGATTTTTACGTAAATATGGATTTATGCGTATTTCGTTGAATTTGGTAAAACTTAATAACATCATGTGTATCTCGACGAGTACATCACTTTTCATAGTACACTTAATTACATTTGGCTTAAGATGAATCAAGTGGGTCTTGATTTGACTTGACTTTAAAATATGTAAACTAAATGGGGTTTAAATGAAAATTTAGTCATAAGGCTCAAAATGAACCATGAGCTGGACTTAGTAGATCTTGCCAGCAGAAGTTACAGCAGGGAAATAGTTTTACTTTCTTTTCTTCTTCATTTAGTTTACTTTCTCCTTCGATTTTCTTCCTCAAGTGCTCAAAGGAAGGTTTTTGTAGGTGCAGGAAAATTATGACCCACAATACTTATGGTGCCTTACAGGACTTATCCAAACGGAAGAGGATGATCTACTGCCTCCTGGCCTGAAAGGGAAGAGCAAACGGTCAGAGGACCCTGGCCTGAGCGGCGCAAGGCTCTCCGATACCTAAGTCAGTGAGTGAACTGGAACAAAGGAAGGAGAGGAAGAAGAGAGGCAGAGTAACAGCTCTCTGGTTTTAGATGTGCATACCTGTAATGGAGATCGCTCCTCCTCTTATAGAGGAAGAGGCCTACGTTGCATGGGGGAGGTTCATGATGACGTCCCGACATGTCTAGAGGCGTCATCATGTCAGCCCATTCATTAAATGAGGGTCCGATCAGCCCACAAAGTAATAAATACGATCCATTCCAGCCCACATTGCACTTAACGCTAGTCGGATCAGCCCACAACGCATTTAATGCGTGTCATGTTGGGCCAGATCTTGTTGGACGCCTTTGGCGGTAGGAGTCCCATCGGGTACATCCTCAGGCCTTGTCCTGATTTGGCCTCAGCCGCTGGATGCCGCCTGGTCAGTGATTTGGCTAAAATTGTGGACGGCTGGATGTCGCATCTGTCCCATTGGCACGCGCCCCTACTATGCCACGTGTCTGATGGCGTGGCGGGTGTGGGGTGCGAGTGGGGGCTCTTCCTTGCTTAGGCTTCCGTCCCGGCTCCTTTGGCCGGGGTGAACCTCTTTAGCCGAGGTGGGCGCCTAGTAGCCGAGCTCGGCGCTAGCTGCCAGAGTCCGCCTGGTCTCGGCAGAGGCCTCTGTCCCGTCAGCCGAGGTGAGTCCGGTGCCACATGGATGGCACGCGGGAGGCATGTGTGAACGCTTAATCCCATCTTACAGGCGTGATTAGCATAATTCTGGAGTTTTGGAAATCTCCCCACACAGTTTTGTTAGTGGTTTGTGTGAGATTTGAGGTTGTTTACATCATCTTCTTCATCTCTTCTTGGTTTTCTAGGAGTTTAACTTAGAGAAAGATCTCAGATCTCTCTTTGTAAAGTTACAAGTAAGTAGCTTAAATTCCTTTGAGAAGTTTTGAATGTGTTTGTGAGATTAGAGCTGTTATTTAGCATAGTTAGCTCATAAAAGGTTTGTTTTATTATTTCCATGTATTAGGTTAAGAAAGGGGTTTATCAATTTGGGGATTTGGTCTCAACCCTCAAACTAACAAAAGAGGTTTTATCTTGAAATTGAAGTGAAAGGAAAGTATAAATGGTTATTTATGCTTAATATGTTAATTGATATAGATTTTGTTTCAATATTGTAAGAATTAGGTTCTTGAACCCATTTCATGATAAAAATGGAAATTGATTTGAATGAATGGAGCTGGTTGAAATGGAATAGAAGTGTTATTTTGATGTATATAAATGATATTTGAGGAAGGAAACATGAGGTTCGAAGTACTTATTACGGGTTGTGATTCATTGGATTTCAGAGTAGAATTCGTTCCAGAATACTGAAGAGATTCTAGAGCAGTTCGGTTAACCGACAGGTAACCGAACTGCTGACCGGCTGTGAAAAAGGAAGAAAAATCACGTTTCTGGTTTGTGAGCCGAGAGGTGACCGAAACCAGTTCAGTCAACTAACATCGTGAGCTCGGTCAACCAAAGTGTCGACCAAGGTGAATTATTGCTCTCTGGATTTCGGACCGTGAGCCAACTGACCTCAGTCGGTTAGCCGAAATCATCAGTTCGGTTAGCTGAGCTCCCCAGTTCGGTCAACCGAAATTCATTAAGAATTGTCAGAAGAAAGTACAGGTTCTAGAAAACGAGTCGAGAAGAGCTCGGTCAACCGAAGGGTTATTTGACGTTATGAGTTCGGTCCACCAAAAGGTGGCCGAACAGATAACCGACATGATGAAATTTCTGATTTAGTTTCTGAAATTTAAGACTAAGAGCCTATTGATTAAATCAAGGCTGTTTACACTGTTTATACATTTATAGGTGTTAATTAAGGGAACTTTAATATACAAATTTTATATAAACTGTGATGTTTATCGAGAATAACACAAGTACATTAAATAACTAAGGATTACACTCAATTGGATGGTATTGTTTAGTTGAAATTGTACACTGAGTTATATCCAAAATGGATTATAAACTGAGTTAATCCTAAAGGGATTATAAACTGAGTTAATCCTAAAGGGATTATTATTGAATTATAGCCGTTAATTTGTAATTAAACGGAAATTAAATGATATGAATTGAATTGTTTATTGAGTCTTGCACTACATGATGATTTCTATAAGCTTATTGAGTTGTTGTTGCTGCAGCAGTCTATTTGGGAGTGTTCCGGAACTCTGTGGTGATGTTAGTAGTCCCTGGCCCGGTCACTAATAATTCTCACTAATCCTTCCATATGGAAGATGGTAATCCTTCCTGTTTAGGGAGATGGTAATCCTTCCTTTTTAGGAAGATGATATATGATATGGAAATGTTATGTTAGTTGTCAAACTGTTAATAAAAGACTCATACTATTACTGTTAATGATATTGTTACTGTTAGTGTTACTGACACTATTATTGATTATTTGTTTAAGTCTAATGTTGAATTAGACATATTGAAAATATGATTAGCATATGAAATCATAGAACTGTTTATACATTATTAAATTATTGAATTCATAGTGTGTTATTGATGGTATTACAGGCCCAGTTGCCCCTGCCTGTCCCGAGACCACAGCGCCAGCGGAGGAAACCGGCCCGGTTCCTCCAGGTGGATTAGTTGAGTGGAGATAAATTGAGAAATAGAAAACTTGATAAAAGTGTTGGGCTTAGTAGGTCCAGACCAATTGGGTTCATGGACATGGGTATTATGGTAATTGTACCGGGACTTTCTTATTGACTAAGATAGGGTTTCTTAGGGAATAAGAAAGAGAACATTATATATATGATGTAATGTGTAACCCATGATAGACAGACAGACAGAGAAGAGTGAACCTAAAGGAGAGTCGAGTTTTCATTCCCGTGGACGTAGGCAAGATTGCCGAACCACGTAATTCTCTTGTGTGTGATTGTTTGTCTTGTGTGGTTGATTGTTCGTTCGATCGCTGATTCACGTTTCCGCATACACGCGCACAAGAAGTGGTATCAGAGCCTAGGATTTACTAGGGTTGGATTGTGCCGCGTTGCGATCGACGGATCGGATTAAGGGTATCCGGATCTTCTGCGCGTGGTTCTTCGTCGCAGGAAAAAAAAAAGATCGTTTCCGATCTTTGTTGGGCCACACGGATCACAAGGATCGAAGTTTCCAATTGGAAACAGGAAGGTTCGACGATCAGAGATTGGGTTTTTTTTTGGTTGATTCTTTGATCATCGCTGGGCCACACTGCTGCCGCCCTCATTGATCTGTCTGTCTTCCGTAATTGCCGCCTTGCGCAATCCTCGCCGGAGTCTTCTGGTCGCCTTCCGTAACTACGCATTGCTGATCGCCGGTGTCACCGCCCTTCGCTGGAGAAAACCCAGCCGCCACGCTGCACAACAGTCAACTCACCTGACTGTTCCATGCCGTTGCCGCTCGTCCGCCGCTGGTGATCGCCGTCGACAGCCGCTCCCCGCCGGCCATCGCCACTCCCCGCCGCCGTCGCGCCATCGCCGGAAGTCGTCTCCTTGCCGTGGTCAAAGAGGGAAGGAGCAACCTTCATCGCTCCCAAGTTACAGAAACAGAACCCAGTTCTGTTTCTGTTTGGGGAGAAGAAGTCTCAGGCCAGGTTGGGCTCGGGTCAGGTTGACCTGACCCGTCTGCAAGAAGCCCAGCCCAGTACAGACAAGAAGCAGGTCAGGCAGGTCAGGTTCTGGGTCAGTTTCGCCTGACCCGTGAACAGGAACCCCACTCCAGTTTCTGCTGACGTCATCGCCACGTCAGCGCACTTTACGGTCAACAGGGGTTTGACCAGATTGACGGCTGAAAATTATTTCGTCAATAACTTGATCATCCGGTGTCAGATCGGAGATTCGTTTGCGCCTACAGATTCGTTGCGAGCAGATCTACGTAACTGTGGAAGAAGATTGGCAGTTTGACGGTCAACAAGAAAGTTTGACCAATCGGAGCGCAGAAAACTATTTTTGCGATATCGGAGCCATCCAGAGTCGGATTTCAGATCCGTTTCTTCCAGCGTACTCGTGGTGACGAGATCTATAGATTGGTGCAGAAATTGAGGTTAGTGACAGTTGTTTATATTTTCTTGATTATTAAATTAAGATGGAGAACAACACTGTGAACACTACCATGATCAAACTCAACCATACCAATTGGTTGATTTGGAAACCTAAGATGGAGGATATACTCTATTGCAAAGACCTCTATGATCCCATTGAGGGGGATAGTGCCCGACCAAAAGATATGTCTGATCCAGATTGGAAAAAGATGCATAGAAAGACCATTGGTCACATCAGACAGTGGGTGGATAACAGCATATTTCATCACGTGTCTAATGAAACCAATGCGAGAACCCTTTGGATGAAGTTAGAAGAAAGATATGAGAAGAAAACCGCCGTAAACAAAACTTTTCTAATTAGAAAGCTTGTAAACATGAAATTCAAGGAGGGTGGTAAAATTGACGATCACATAAATGATTTTCAATGCATTGTGAATGAACTGGCTACAATGAAGATGGTCCTTGATGATGAGATGCAAGCTTTATTTCTTCTAAGTTCTTTACCAGATACATGGGAGACATATGGGAGACATTGGTTGTTTCCGTGAGCAACTCTACTCCAGATGGTGTGTTATCAATGAGTCAAGTTACTAGCAGCTTGTTAAATGAAGAAACAAGAAGGAAAATTGCAGGGACAGATAACGCACAGGCCTTTGTTACTGAGAATAGAGGGAGGAGTAAGAGTAGGGGACCAAAGGGGGGTCGTGGCAAGTCCAGAGGTGGCAAGGAAACACAGACTAAGAAAAAGTCTGGAAAATGTTTTCATTGTGGCAAGGAGGGTCACATTAGAAAGAATTGCTTTGCCTTGAAGGAAAAGAAAGAAACCAACAATGAGCAGAAGAATGACACGAACACTACTGCTACTTTGGATAATGAAGTAGTGATTCTTACCAGTGAAGTTGAAGAGTGTTTGAGTGTTGCAGATAATCAGGTTGAGTGGGTTGTTGACACAGCAGCATCCTACCATGCTACTCCTTGTAAGGAGATGTTCACGACGTACAAAGCAGGGGACTTTGGCACTGTGAAGATGGGCAACACAAGTCATTCAAATATTGTTGGGATCGGTGATGTCTGCATTCAAACCGATATTGGTTGCACAATGACCCTGAAAGATGTGCGACATATTCCTGATCTGCGGTTGAATCTGATTTCCGGGATTTCATTGGACCTTGCAGGTTATGAAAGTTACTTCGGAAATGGCAGGTGGAAACTCACTAAAGGGTCTCTTATTTTTGCGAGAGGGAAGGCGTGTAATACGCTGTACAAAACACATGTGAAGCTATGCAAAGGTGTGTTGAATACTGTTGAAGACAGATCCTCTCCAAATCTGTGGCATAAGAGACTTGGACATATGAGTGAGAAAGGACCGCAGTTATTGGCAAAGAAAGATTTGATTCAATACTCCAAAGGTACATCCCTTGACCCTTGTGATTATTGTTTATTTGGTAAACAGCATAGGGTTTCTTTTTCTAAAACATCAACTATAAAATCTAATGTGTTGGATTTGGTATACTCTGATGTTTGTGGTCCCATGGAGGTGGAGTCATTGGGTGGCAATAAGCTTTTTGTCACATTTATTGATGATGCATCCAGGAAAGTCTGGGTTTATGCGTTGAAATCGAAGGATCAGGTGTTCCAAGTATTTCAGCAGTTTCATGTCATGGTTGAAAGAGAAACAGGAAAGCTCTTGAAGTGTCTCCGCACAGATAATGGTGGTGAGTACACATCCAACCAGTTTAAAGGCTATTGCTCAAAGCATGGTATTCGACATGAAAGAACAGTTCCTGGTACTCCACAGCACAATGGTGTAGCCGAAAGAATGAACCGTACTATTCTTGAAAAGATGAGATGCATGATTAGAGTGGCACAGCTACCCAAGCCATTTTAGGGTGAAGCTATTCTGACTGCCGTTTACTTGATTAACAGGTCTCCCTCAGTTCCTTTGGATTTTGATCTTCCGGAGAGAGTATGGACAGGTAAAAATGTTTCTTATTCTCATTTGAAGGTATTTGGGTGCAAGGCTTTTGCACATGTACCAAAGGAGCAGCGTTCAAAGCTGGATGATAAGGCAGTGTGTTGCATTTTTCTTGGCTATGGTGGAGCCGAGTTTGGCTACAGGTTATGGAACCCAGAGAAAAGAAAAATTATCAGAAGTAGGGATGTGGTGTTTCATGAAGATCAGTTCTTTGGAGATATTGAAAAGACTGAAAAGTCTAATGAAGTTGTTGATGGAGTGGTTGATCTCACACCGACTCCTTCTCCAGTGCAGACTACAGGTGGAGAAGGTGGACAAAACGATTTAGATCGTGATGAGGCGCAGGGGTTGCCAGATGAACAGGGTGTTGAGCAGGGGGAGCAGTCTCCTCAGTCAGAAACCACGGAACCTCCTAGGAGGTCTACTCGAGAGCGTCAACCATCAACAAGATATCCTGCATCAGATTATATTTTGCTTACTGATGAGGGGGAGCCAGAGAGCTACCCAGAAGCAAAAACTCATGAAGATAAAGATGAGTGGATGAAGGCTATGCAGGATGAGATGAGTTCTTTGAAAAAGAACAATACTTATGAGCTGGTGGAACTCCCAAAAGGCAAGAAGGTTCTGAAGAACAAATGGGTGTTCAAGGTGAAGAGAGATGACAGTGGAAAATTGATAAAGCACAAAGCACGGCTAGTTGTTAAAAGCTTTGCGCAGACGAAGGGTATTGACTTCGATGAAATATTCTCTCCAGTTGTGAAAATGACTTCTATCAGAATTATCTTGGGTCTAGTTGACAGCATGGACCTTGAACTTGAACAGATGGATGTGAAGACTGCTTTTCTTCACGGTGATCTGAAAGAAGAGATCTACATGACTCAGCCGGAGGGGTTTGAGGTAGAAGGAAAAGAACAGCTGGTTTGCAGGTTGAAAAAGAGTCTCTACGGGCTGAAACAAGCGCCGAGACAGTGGTACAAGAAGTTTGATTCATTCATGGTGAGTCATGGGTACCGGAGGACAGCTGCAGATCACTGCGTTTATGTTCGTAAATTTGGTAATGGCAAATTTATCATCCTTCTTTTATATGTAGATGATATGTTGATAGTTGGACAGGATAGTGAGATGATTGGCAGATTGAAAAGGGACATGTCAAAAACTTTTGACATGAAAGACTTGGGTCCCGCACGACAAATTTTGGGAATGCAAATACGTCGTGAGAGGAATGCCAAGAAGCTGTGGTTGTCACAGGAGAAATATGTTGAACGGGTGCTAGCGAGATTCAACATGATAGATGCTAAGCCAGTTAGCATGCCTTTAGCCAGTCACTTCAAGCTCAGTAAAAGATCATGTCCTACTACAGATGCAGAAAAGGAACGGATGATGTCTGTTCCATACTCCTCGGCAGTTGGGAGTCTTATGTATGCCATGGTGTGTACACGGCCAGACATTGCTCATGCAGTGGGTGTAGTGAGTAGATTTCTTTCTAACCCTGGGAAAGAGCATTGGGAAGCAGTGAAGTGGATCTTCAGATATTTAAGAGGTACATCAGATTTTTGCTTGTGTTTCGGAGGCTTAAAACCAGTACTTGAAGGCTTTACAGATGCTGATTTTGCAGGCGATCTTGATCGTCGGTTGTCTACTTCTGGGTACTTATTTACTTTTGCAGGGGGAGCTATTTCCTGGCAGTCTAAGTTGCAGAAGTGTACAGCATTGTCTACAACCGAAGCAGAATACATAGCTGCTAATGAAGCAGGGAAGGAGATGATTTGGTTGCGGAATTTCTTTAAAGAACTGGATTTGAAGCAAGGAGAGTATGTAGTCTACTGTGATAGTCAGAGTGCTATGGATCTTAGCAAGAACGCTACATACCATGCCCGCACAAAGCACGTTGATGTGAGATATCATTGGATTCGTGAGGTCATCGAGAAGAATCTCTTGAAGCTGGAAAAGATTCACACTGACAAGAATCCCTCTGACATGATGACTAAGGTCGTGTCTAAGGGAAAGCTGGAGCTGTGTTCAGAGTTGGCAGGACTGGACTCCTCGTAAAGGGTTCAGAGACGTTTTCCCCATGGTCTGGAGGGGGAGATTGTTGGGCTTAGTAGGTCCAGACCAAATGGGTTCATGGACATGGGTATTATGGTAATTGTACCGGGACTTTCTTATTGACTAAGATAGGGTTTCTTAGGGAATAAGAAAGAGAACATTATATATATGATGTAATGTGTAACCCATGATAGACAGACAGACAGAGAAGAGTGAACCTAAAGGAGAGTCGAGTTTTCTTTCCCGTGGACGTAGGCAAGATTGCCGAACCACGTAATTCTCTTGTGTGTGATTGTTTGTCTTGTGTGGTTGTTTATTCGTTCGATCGCTGATTCACGTTTCCGCATACACGCGCACAACAAAAAGTTGTTTGTTTTTGAAACGTTTAGTATTTTTTATCCTTGCATTATACTTAAATATGCAAGTGTATCATTGTACAAATTGTAATTAAAGTTTGTTTTAAATATGAACAATGTACATTTGTTTAAATGTTAAATTCCGCATAATGTGTATTAATATCCTTTGTGAGTTTTATTTGATTGAAATTCACGGGAGTAAGTATGCGACATGATTCAGGAATAACTCGATTTAATGATAATCTCGGGCTTAGGTCGTGTCACATTGAGATGAGCAAACAAAGCTGATGATCAAGACAATAACTAGACTTATCATATGATTTGGCAGGTCTAGTGTATTATAGATGTGATAGCCAGACCATCGATCAAATTGACCATCTCATTGAGGGCAAATAAATGGAACCAAGAAGAAAAATATTAAATCATGGTTAAAATTTATCAGAAGCTCAGACTCAATGGCTAGGATCATCAAGTCATGACCTTAAGGTCATTACAATGGAGGTCCCACCGACTCCAGGTTTCAGTTTCATACTGAGACCATTTTTGGAAGATGATTAAGATCTTTTTTACTAGCCAAGGGAAGGCAACCATTCCAAGAAAACAAGCAATAACAATTGATACATGACTAGGGGCCAGACCCATATCAAGATGATACAAAGGCAAATTGGTGTCTGGTGCCAGGCAATTAAAAGAAAACAGAGGACTACATTAGAACGGAGCTAGGCAACAATGAAAAGCCTACAAGAAATGAAGAACGAAATCAAAGGATGCAGCCCAAAGCATCATAAATCAACCATATATGCATTTGGGCACATCCAATTCTAATCTCCAATTTGGGCTGTCCATGTGGTTTAATCCAAGCAAGTATCAACAGGACAGTTTAAAAATAAGTACTTTAAATCGGGCAAATGGTTCTAATCATATATACCTGACACAATTGCATTGTTTATCCATAGCACATTTTAAGTCCTCTGCTGTCTGTCCCAAGGCCAAATGAGGAGAGAGTTGGCGTCCACAAGCAGTCAGCCTTAAACTTTGCAAAACCAAATTTTGTGTCTGTTCTCAGCAAGAGTAGCACTTGGGCCTACCATGCTTTATTGGGGTAAGTGATATAACTAATCACGATGATCTACACACATTGGGATCATCAAACTCCTGTTGAGATATATCAAGACGTTTTACCAAGGCAAAAGGAAAGAACTTCCAACCATCATTATCCTTCTTGAGTACGAAACTGCCCCACACGGCCACACATATAAACAAAATATACACTCGATTTAACCAAGAACACGACCAAAGAGCCAATCTACTTAAGCCAAAATGCCACACCGGTACCCCTATAAATAAATATACATTACTTAGAATGATTTGTCACAACAAAATATGTTATTTGAAATGACAAAAAAAAAATACATGCATTTATAAATGTGATTTGGAACAATAAGCACATTAGTGGATGATTCTCTCAGTGCACTATTCTATGTCTACTTGTTTGCTCTGTGGACGTTAGGCCTTGTGATTTCAGTTTGTAGAAGAGGATTGTCATGGATTGGTGGCACTTGAGAGAGATTCAGTGCTTATGAAACTGAAAAAACTTCAAGGATTTGTTCTAATGGTGCTCCCATCTGTCTTCTCAATGACTATCTGAATATGAAGCAAATCGCATTGGGTCGATTAGCAACTATATAATCTTAACAATTTTAATCTTCGGTGTCTACCCAGTATTTTACTTTGAGTAGAAGAAAGCTATGATGCCCAGATATGGTATGGACGCAGTAGGGACTTGAATTTTACCTGCAAAAAGTGAAGTATCGAATACGACAAGATACATTGCCTATTTTACAGTATCCGTGCATCATAGCAAGAAAGGCTACAAAGAGGTTGAGATAGCAAGGGGATTAGCCTATGCACTGGTGACTAACTGTGAATTTTAGTGGTGTGAAGGGAACAAGTCTAAAATGAGTCCAGGCTCAATCTGGCCCACTTGACCCCTATCTAGGAATTCATAAGAAGCAAACTCATGGATCTTTCTGCCTATGTCTCAATCGCCTTATATCATCCAAACCAAACACCCAATTGCATTATAAAATCTATGGTCAGGGGCGGACCCAGGCTTTGATGACCTAGGGCAACCGCCCCAGGTTAATTTTAAATTCTTCATTGATTTAAATAGGCCCTCATACATATTTATCTAAACACTACACAATCGCCCCATGTCCGAAGCACATATGTCTAAATAGTAAATAATCGCCCTACCTAAATAAAAATTCTGAGTCTGCCCCTGTTCATAGTAGCTTTGGGTCATGATTCTTAGGGACAAAATATCTTGCTTTGTTTCCAATGCAATTTAGAAGAATTTCCATACGCATCACAATCATGCTACTGTAGGAAGTTATCTCATACTAATATAATAACAGACGATTGATGTACCAATAGCAGTGGTCAACATCCAACAAATAGAAAAGAAAATAGACAACCCCACTACCATAAATACCAGATTGTTAGTAATAACCATAATAAAAAAGCAAACTAGTCCTCTCATAGAGAAGACATGATGAAGTTATCAAAGAAGATGACTGTTGACTCCATAGTTACCTGAATCTGTCTAACCACAGCCGAATCTCGTATTGTTCGATTCGAACAACACGGAATTCGATTCGTTGGATTTGGAGATTTCAAAGCTCTCCACTTCCAAGCAATTCGTTCCTATGTGAAAGGTGGTACAAGAAGAATAAATGCTCAGAACTAGAAGACAAAGGAAAGGAAGACACTCAATGGTCTTCATGAAAGTAGGAAGGCGAGCCTCTCTCCTATAGGTGTCTTCTCATCACCTGTCAAGTGTCTTCCCATGAATCCCATCACAAAGTCATTCAAGAGTAGAGTACGGCATGTCAGCACCCAATTTGTGAGACTTATTGTGTGGCCCACCCAATAAGAAATCAAAACTAAAGAAGATGAGACTTCTTTTATATATACAAATAGGATTTAGCTAAATTTCATCTTAAAAAGAGTTGGGCCCACGCCGCCCACGGTAACATTAATCACTCATAAACTTGTGAATACTATAATATATCAAAATTTATGTGATTTATACCAGTGAATTTAATGATGAAACCATATTTCAAGAATACTTATTAAGTGCTAAATATATTGAGCTAGTTAAATTTCAAAAGATGGCCCCCAATTTAGAGCCTCATGAGTTTTGATGGAGTCTTATCTCTCTTAATTTTTCTATATTTCATTTTTTTTTTCAATTTCCTTCACTCCATCCTCTTCGTGGTATTGTGTGAATCTTTGAAATTCTTGTGGAAGCTAAATGTTACATCTCTTACTGTATTAAATATTAGAATGGATATAGTAATTTCTATTCATCCATCATTGGGGCCCATTTATAAAATCCAAACATGTATAAAAATTAGTGTTCCCAAGTTACTTGATGGTGGGCCATTTCACACAAATCTTAGTTTGTATTATATTTGATTAAATAATAAATTTAAGATGTTACCCATTTATTCTTGTATATTCAAATTCTTATATTGAATTCGTCGAACTCGAATGGAGAATAAAACGAATCGAAAAGCGAATCAAATGAACCTACCCATCGAATTTCCAAATCGAAGCAAGCATCAAACTGTGAAGTACGAATTCAAATGTGAATCCAGCGAATTGCAAATTAGGTAACTATGGTTGACTCACCCCAGCACCAATCCAGTCTCATCGGAATTCTCAGGGAAGCACTCACTATCCCTGGTAGAAGTTGGAAGCTTACAGTCTCAATTGTTACTACCGAAGGAGGACCCAAGTAGCCCACAAGCAGGGGAGATCGCGGCTGCAATCTTGAAAGACACTCGAGTTCTTCTGTAGTTGGGAGTGTTCGAACGCATGACCTCTAACTCGAATACCATATTAATGACCAGTAACACCAAAAGATGAAGCTTTTAGTGAATGACATTATTATATTATATAATAAAAGATAACAGGTTTTTCATAGGAGAGCGACACGTGGCACGTCCTCATACTTGTGGATTCATGGGTGTGTGGGGATATTTCCGAACTCGCCGGATGACGGGCCGGATGCTCTATCTCATGCTCCGGCGCCAGCTAGGCCATCTCGGCAAGGCCCGTCTCAACGTCCGCCAGTTCGGCTAAGTCCCCCACTCCGGCCAGAGACTCATCTCGGCCCCTTGCACGACATTTCCACCTCGGCCAGGACGCTCCCAGCTCGGCTGAGCTCCACCTCGGCCAGGTCGTCTCCAGCTCGGCTAGGGACTCCTCCCCGGTCCTCCACTTCGGCCTCTCTGCAGGGTCTCTAGCCAAGTCAAGGTCCTCTCCGACCTCGGCTCCCCGACCTCGGTCAGGACGCCAGGACTAGCCAAGGCAGGGCCTGACAGCTGTCCACCCTTGGACACTTAAGCACGCTAGAGCACGCGCGACAAGACAAGGGCACGCCTATACTCTCTGACAGACAGAGCCTCCCATGCCTCCCATGCCGCCCATGCTTCCTGACAGATCGGCGTCCACAGACGCCAGAGTGGGCTGTGATGGGACGGCTAACCACCTCATTGTCTCCTGCCTCCTCTCTCTCCAAAGTCAACTATCTCCCCCTCCTCCTCTATAAAAGGGGCAAAACCAGAACAGGAGGGGGGCTCTCTCTGGCTGACTCTCTCTCCCGTCCGAGAGAACCACACTGGTATCACCTTCTCCCCTAAAATCTCCTCCTACTGTCCAGTACTCATACTGACTTAGGCATCGGAGAGCCCTGCGCCGCCCACAGCCAGGGTCCTCTGACCTGTTTCTTCTCCCTCTTCCAGGTTCTCAGGCAGTGGTTCTTCCATCAGCAGCGAGGAGACGGGCGGCTCCGGCCTTCGTCCTCCTCAGTGAGTCGCAAGAACACCACCCCCCCGGGTCCGTGAATTTTTGTGCACTTACAATTGGCGCCGTCTGTGGGAAACGCTACAAAAAGCCATCTTCCCAAACGCCATGCCTCGGAGAACCAGAAAGGGAAAGGAACCGCTGACACTGTCGACACAGCTGCCAACGGTCCCCCACCGGGAAAGGTCAGGAGCAAGATCCAATCCAGCAAGCGTCCAACAGCAGGGTACTCAGTCGGGTTCATCCTCTAAGGGTTCGACCTCGACTCCACCTTCCAAAAGGCGCACCCTGAAGGACAACAGAAGCAACCAAGCCCATGGCGAAAGTCCAGATAACAACCACGACTTCAGAAAGAGGCTCGATCGACACATCGAGCAAGCAGTACGCCAAAACCTGGAGGCTGCCGGTTTCGCTCGAGTTCGGCTGAACTCTGACGATCTCGGCACATCTCCCCTCTCTCCAGAAATCAGAAGCTTTCCCCTTCCTGAAAATTTCAAAGTCCCGAGGTTCGTCGTTTACGATGGAACCTCGGACCCCGCAGCACACCTCCGGCACTTCACTCAGAGAATGTCGGTGTGGGGCGATGCAGGCCACCTGAACTGCAGAGTCTTCTCCTCCAGCCACGGGGACCTCCCCTTAAAGTGGTTCTGCGCACTCCCCCAAGGATCGATCAAAAGTTGGCAGCAGCTCCGGAGTTCCTTCATGACGAAGTTCCAAGCTCACAGGGTCGTCCCCAGGTCGGCCGCCGACCTGATGGCCCTCAGAATGAAGCAGACCGAGAACGTCACGCAGTTCGCCGAAAGGTTCTGGACTGTCTACAGCCAGATCGAGAATACTTCAGATGCAATAGCGATCCAGTCTTTCCAGCAAGCCCTCCTACCAGGCAACGAGCTACGGAGGGATTTGGTCATGCATCCCGTGGTCACTATGGCAGCTCTGATGACCAGGGTAAACCAGTACGTCAGGCAAGAAGCAGACGAAGCCCGAGCCCATAAGCATTTCAACGACAATGACCAAGCAGCGTCCATCTCGGCGGACGCCTCCATTTCGGCGGATGCCTCCAGCTCCGCAACAGCATCCATCTCGGCAGACGCCTCCATCTCAACGACAGAAGCCTCCTCCAGCTCGGGGGGCTGCTGAAGCCTCCTATCACCCGTCAGCTTTGACCGCCCGTCAGCTTTGATCGCACGACCCTCTACTGTCGGCTTCGATCGTACGACCCTCTACTGTCATTTCGACGGCACGGTCCTCTGCTGTCAGCCTTGATCGCACGGTCCTCTACTGTCGGCTTCGATCGTACGACCCTCTACTGTCATTTCGACGGCACGGTCCTCTGCTGTCAGCCTTGATCGCACGGTCCTCTGCCGCCACTAGTCATCCAGAGCTTCGTACCCCTGGTGACGTGCCAGTGGGATCTCCATTGCGTGCGGCAGGCGCATCTCGGCCCTCGCGCCAGATGCCCGGCACAGGCCCCTGGTGACGAGCCAGTGGGATCTCCATTGCGTGCGGCAGGCGCATCTCGGCCCTCGCGCCCGATGCCCGGCACAGGCCCCTGGTGACGAGCCAGTGGGATCTCCATTGCGTGCGGCAGGCACATCTCGGCCCTCGCGCCAGATGCCCGGCACAGGCCCCTGGTGGCGAGCCAGTGGGATCTCCATTGCGTGCGGCAGGCGCATCTCGGCCCTCGCGCCAGATGCCCGGCACAGGCCCCTGGTGGCGAGCCAGTGGGATCTCCATTGCGTGCGGCAGGCGCATCTCGGCCCTCGCGCCAGATGCCCGGCACAGGCCCCTGGTGGCGAGCCAGTGGGATCTCCATTGCGTGCGGCAGGCGCATCTCGGCCCTCGCGCCAGATGCCCGGCACAGGCCCCTGGTGGCGAGCCAGTGGGATCTCCATTGCGTGCGGCAGGCGCATCTCGGCCCTCGCGCCAGATGCCCGGCACAGGCCCCTGGTGACGAGCCAGTGGGATCTCCATTGCGTGCGGCAGGCGCATCTCGGCCCTCGCGCCAGATGCCCGGCACAGGCCCCTGGTGACGAGCCAGTGGGATCTCCATTGCGTGCGGCAGGCGCATCTCGGCCCTCGCGCCCGATGCCCGACACAGGCCCCTGGTGGCGAGCCGGTGGGATCTCCATAGCGTGCGGCAGGCGCATCTCGGCCCTCGTACCAGATGCCCGACACAGGCCCCTGGTGGCGAGCCGGTGGGATCTCCATAGCGTGCGGCAGGCGCATCTCGGCCCTCGTGCCAGATGCCCGGCACAAGCCCCTGGTGACGAGCCAGTAGGATCTCCATAAGCGCCTCTCGGCACTCACTCTCCAGCTCGGCAGTTGTGTGAATCTCCAGCTCGGCAGAAGCACCCTGTTACAGCTTAGCAGTGATGCCAACCTCTAGCTCTGGTTCATTGCCAGCCAGTCATCCTCCATGATACTTACCTTCTGACCTCAAAAGAGCAGTCTATCGAGCTCAGAAGCTGGGGGGCTATTGTGTGGGGATATTTCCGAACTCGCCGGATGACTGGCCGGATGCTCTATCTCATGCTCCGGCGCCAGCTAGGCCATCTCGGCAAGGCCCGTCTCAACGTCCGCTAGTTCGGCCAAGTGCCCCACTCCGGCCAGAGACTCATCTCGGCCCCTTGCACGACATTTCCACCTCGGCCAGTATGCTCCCAGCTCGGCTGAGCTCCACCTCGGCCAGGTCGTCTCCAGCTCGGCTAGGGACTCCTCCCCGGTCCTCCACTTCGGCGTCTCTGCAGGGTCTCTAGCCAAGTCAAGGTCCTCTCCGACCTCGGCTCCCCGACCTTGGTCAGGACGCCAGGACTAGCCAAGGCAGGGCCTGACAGCTGTCCACCCTTGGACACTTAAGCACGCTAGAGCACGCGCGACAAGACAAGGGCACGCCTATACTCTCTGACAGACAGAGCCTCCCATGCCGCCCATGCTTCCTGACAGATCGGCGTCCACAGACGCCAGAGTGCGCTGTGATGGGACGGCTAACCACCTCATTGTCTCCTGCCTCCTTTCTCTCCAAAGTCAACTATCTCCCTCTCCTCCTCTATAAAAGGGGCAAAACCAGAACAGGAAGGGGGCTCTCTCTCGCTGACTCTCTCTCCCGTCCGAGAGAACCACACTGGTATCACCTTCTCCCCTAAAATCTCCTCCTACTGTCCAGTACTCATACTGACTTAGGCATCGGAGAGCCCTGTGCTGCCCACAGCCAGGGTCCTCTGACCTGTTTCTTCTCCCTCTTCCAGGTTCTCAGGCAGTGGTTCTTCCATCAGCAGCGAGGAGACGGGCGGCTCCGGCCTTCGTCCTCCTCAGTGTGTCGCAAGAACACCACCCCCCCGGGTCCGTGAATTTTTGTGCACTTACAATGGGGGAGCGACACGTGGCGCATCCTCAGACTTTTTGCAGTGACACATTCCAGAATTGCCCTTCTCATCTAATCTCAATGAATCACCATTATCTATTTTTTCCTACAAAATAGGATCTTAAGAATCTCCAAAAGTCAACTCTCCAATTTTGAATTGAGTGAGATCTCAGCCACTGATGGAAGAGTAATTTAGACGGGAACTCAATCAGACTCATCTCAGTGACTTTCCAGAGTCAGACTCAAGATTCTGAGATTTTAAACACTGGTTATGACAGATGACAAGGATCCTACAACTCACCTGCTATTAAGCCCACCTTCCCAGATGACAAGGATCCTACAACTCACCTGCTATTAAGCCCACCTTCCCAGCAGTTAAGATGCAACTAATTACTCTCACAAGTACATTGATATCGTGCCATATACATTTATCAGGGCATGGTCCCCTATGTTCTCTCAAGGTGTTTCTCTAGGAAAACAAATGTTTGTTGATCAAGGGGACTAATTGCAGAGACAACATATATAGATAGCGTTTTCATCTATATTTGAATTTTGAATATGAATGCTCATTATCTTTTACTTTCCAAATAATGTTGCACACTATTCAAAGGATGACATAGTATATACCCTTTGACCTAAGATTTATTTAAATGAAATTGGCTCCACCGTTGGATTGATCACATATAAAACACCGGGCTGTAATAAATAAAAAAGTGAAATATCATAAGCTCCCATATGATATGAAGTCATTATAATGCTCTGATTCTATCCAAATAATCAAGCACATTAAAATAAATCAAATCAGATCTTGATAAAAAAAAGGTCCAAATCATGTGACCAATGGAATCAATTCATCAAATAAATTTATGAAGAAAAATCCAGACTTTGTGATCAATGGCATCAATTCATCGAATAAATTTATTAGAAGAAACCCAATGGCATATGATTAATGGCATGAGATCAATGGCATGAGATCAATGAACATGATCACTAATATCAATCAATCACATCATATATGTTTGAATACATAATATAATAGAAGAAGGAAACATGTGGTGTGATGGGCTTGGGCTACTAAAATCTATTCGATCTGAAAAATATAAATAATTTAATACAATTGAATTTAAAATACCTTTCATTACATAGTGTGATATCTAACTTCGCAAGCTCCGTTTGATCTTGTTTTCTAATGTATGACATGCCACTTATACCTTTGATAACTTCAATGACGTCTGTATCATATTAATGCAAATGAATAAAGTTTTGAAGAGATTTGTAACTTTAAGATCGAATATAAATGGTTATGAGAGTTGTAATACCTTGCAGATACTTAAATCTGTTGAGAAATTAAAAGGCATTTTATCGAGTGAAGTGAAGCAATACACGTAGTGAGGAATATCTATACATGTCTCTGTTATTTGTGAAACAACTGCATCTCTTGCTAAAGATAGTTGATATTGATGAGGGCCGACATTATATGTATCTGGTGCTTATTTGACTCTCACATTTCTAATCGTATAACAATTTCCTTCCTTTATCTCATATCCAAATTTTGGTATCTCATCATTAAACAATGTGAGAAGTATTTGATCTCCCTGAAAGTTAAAAAATTAATAAAATAAATATAACTGACATGTATTCAAAATTCATTTTTAAATAGAATTATATTTAAATTTAAAAGGTCACCTTTATATCAATAAGGATTAATTTATTGATTCGCCCTGAACCTTTAGTATTGTTGTATTGTCTATCTTCAATTATTCTGTTTACTCTTACTTTAATGCACCATCTTTCATTATAAGGATGCAGCTCCTCGAGACGATGAAATCTGGTGGACATCATTGATGATTCCTTGATAATCTAAAGATGAAAATTTTAAATTATTGTTAGTCTCATATTTATTTTAATTTTGACAGTGATCATTTTTTAATAGCATTGATAGATGTTTGAGCATATGAGATTGTTACATAAAAACTATTTATAGTAAAATGCAATGAGAAATTTGTAGCACAACTCATCCATATTACATCAGTTTTACTGAGAAGAGAATGAATTGTTTATACCTCTAAGAGTAATTTGTGCAATGGCTCTTCACTTTATTCAAGACTTTTTTGTATACAACATTTTTATTATATTCAATTGGAATGGTAGCATTCCTCTTCAGTAAGATCTTTAGCCCTGATTTATCCGTCACTCTACATAGAGCAACGTAAAGCTGTCCATGTGAGAAAACAGGCTTTGGGAGATAAAGGCCAATTTTTTGCAGGAATTGCCCTTGACTTTTTTTTATTGTCATTGCAAACGCCAATTTAATTGGAAACTGTCTTCTTTTAAGTATGAATGGCAAATCTATTTCAGCAGTTGACATCACTATTCGTGGAATGAATACACGTTCGCCCACATTTGTCCCTGTGACCACATCTGCTTCTATTGTTCGTTGTCTCAATCTACTGGTAATTAATCTCGTTCCATTGCATAATCCAATAGATTGATCCAAATTACGTAAAAGCATAATTGGGGCACCCAATCTTAGTCCTATGAATGATTCAACAATCCGGCAAATTTAAGAGTGTTTAAGTACTCCGTGGTGTATAACATATCCTGACTGGTTTCTCTGCCCTCAACCTCAACCTTTGTATCTGCACTTAGATATGTCTTTTTATCAAGCTCATCAGAAAGCATATTAAGAATTTCATCATTAATCTTGTCAACATAGTCATTCAATGGAGTCAATATTGCTCTGTTTCTAAAATATGAATGATTCTTGATATTGACATTTAAGTTATCATAGACAAAGTTGATTAAGGGCGAAATGACATCATCATCAGCATCTATTCACAATTCACTTAGAATCTGAATCCAATCATCATCTAAAATCATGTTGGTACACAGAGTATTGCAATCTCCATCTCCTATTTTCAATACCCAGCTCGCAAACTTTGCATTGTCATCATTATTAGATAAATTTTGTAGACGCATGTTCTCCGTAAGGTTTAAAACTTCACAATATTTCCAAATTTCAGATCTTGTCAATGAAGCAGCTACTATATCTTCTGTTTTCCCCTTTTAACAACAGGCAAAATCTGTTTAAAGTCACCTCCTAATGCAACAGTTAGCCCACCAAATATTTTATTTTTGCCAGTATTATCAGCAGCACTCACTATGTCGCATAGAGTCCTGTCGACCGCATCAAATGCATTCTTATGTGCTTCATCCCATATGATCAAAGATGTTTTTTGAATCACCTTAGCCAAATTTGATTTTTTGCCAATAGCACAACATAATGCTTCATGAGTCTGTAATGGTATCTTAAAGCGCGAATGTGCGGTCCTGCCACCTGGTAACAACAAAGATGCGATTCCCGATGATGCTACTGCTAAAATAATTTTTCCTTCACTTCGGAGTTTTGTAATTATTGTTTTCCAAAAGAATATTTTTCTTATTCCACCACTGCCATTCACAAAGAAACTCTGCCTTTGCCATTTAGACATGAATCAATGATTTTGTCGAACACTATGTTTTGTTGCAGGTTTAGTCTTGAATGTAAGACATTAAATTCAAATGCAAGATCGTCGATATTGTATGACATTTCTTCGTGTAGCAGGTTGTTTGATAAAAAATCATCATGTTCATATTGCGGAAATGACATATCTTGAAACTCTTTTAATGATCTACCATTTTTATTTACTATTGACTCAATCTCTATAAGTGTTTGATTTTGTATCTCATGGTCTGATAAATTGAGACTAATTGATCTTTCATGTCTACGTAGCCTCATCTCTATGTCATCAGAAAGTGAGTTCCAATATTGTTTGTTCCATACATGCAATGGATTTGATACTTCACAAAACATAAGCATCTCCGCAACCATATTTCTCAATTGATATGATGTTGCCCACTGTGATGTTTCTGTTAATGCAATGTCTCATTCGTTGTCATCATCTAATAAGCCAAGTGCTATGCATGCTGATTTAAAAGAAGTGTGTGTCTCTCCATCCACAGTTCTTAAATCTCCATACGACGTGGCACCTCTTATTATATGAAGTAACATTCTTAAATAATATCTCTCACCTGACGTCGGATGCACATAATATACTCTTCCAATGCATCTTCCATGTTTCATTCTGCTCCACACATTTTGAGTGCTTTTCCAAGTCCAGTTTGTTGGAAAGTCAACATATCTTAAATCTCTTGCATCAGGATATTAACTATTTATTTCAAACCACTGAGTGAACATTGTAATTTCTATTGCAGGTCTATTTAACATAGATGTCAAACTGTCATAATCGTTGAAAACAATGATTTATTGATTTTCAAGATGATATTGTAAACGCTCAACCGATGGATTTCTACTATGAAGGTTGTATTCAAAAATTCTCCAGCATGCTTCTGGAGCTGAAACATAACGACAATCAAAGTATTGTTTGATTTCATCAACCTGTCGATATATCATTCGGCATGTTGCATCTGGTGACTGTGTGCTTTCCTCAATAACGATAGTTGCTCTATTTGGGCCTTTGTGAATATATTTGTACAAATACTTAATGACTCGTATTTGACTATAAATCTCAATGTTTAGATGTGCATTATATTTTCTTGACAAAAAAGGATTGTAGGGAACTACCCATCTATTATCTAGTTTAACATATCCTATTTTAACCGTCCTTCCATCATTTTTCCGCCTGTATGTCAGATAACCAGTATTGTCAAGTGAGGTTTGTTGGTTGAAACATTTTGGATACTTTTTGCTGCATTTACCGTCAACCATACATGGAGAATTTGGATTTAGCGGACCACATGACCCATGCATCATACAACGCTTGATTGTTTCATACAGCTCTGGATCTGTGTCAAGATCCGGAATTTCGGCCGAGACCACATCATGATCTATTTCTTTAGTTGTAGATATCTGATCACATTTATCAAGTGTTATCAATATATGTGCATGCAGAAGGCCCCTCTTTTGAAACTCAATGGCGTATATATCTGTGAACAAAATAGTGAGATACTTTAGTAATATAAATTGAGAAATAAAAAATGAGTTATTTTGCATTGGAAAACGAATTTACCTGCAATAACTCTACCGAAAAGCTTTTTATCCTTTACCTCGTCCATTAATTCTTTCAATTTTATATGGAATACCCTATCAACAACGTCAGGACGATCTTCTGCTTTTTGACCTGGGAATAAGTCTAAAAAGCGTTGGATTGCCTTCCATCTTGGATTGCATGTAAATGTTAAAAAAATATCTGGGCATCTGGCCCAACGGCATATCTCCATTGCATCTTGAAACTGTTGAATCATGTAACGTGGGCTTCCTGTATATGAAGAAGGTAATATGTAGCGTTGACCAATTGTTGATGCTCTTGTATCACCTTGAACTACTGCATCTGAGACACCTTGGAAAAATCATATATAAAGGTACTATGGTTATTTCTGACATATTTTGCTCTATATTGTTCGATACATGCATATGCATCCACAATGAACTGGTGGAAGAGTCTTCCAGATAATAAAATCGTCTTTCCTTCATCATTCCTTTGCTGTAACCTGTAACAATAGTACTCTCTCATTGACACATTAGATTTTGACAATCGTGAAGGCTGATTATATAATATGTTGGCATGCCATCCATCTTCTCCATATGGAAATAGCAATGGGTATTGCAATGCCATATAACTTGGATGTAGTTCGCTTATTCTTTGTAAAGATCCCGAGACAGTTTCTAAGATGATATCTCGGTTACTATTTTATGAAGATCCTTCACCAATTAATAATGCAGCTACCTCATTTGATGTTGGACGATTATATTGCCTTGAATCATTATATCTATCATAGAGTATTCTCATCTTTAGATCTCGTGGATATTCACGTCCAAATCTATTTCTTAGTGATCGGAAGCAGTCTACATATGGATTGACACCATCCAATTCATTTTCTAATGCTTCTATGATTAAATAATCCAAGCCTCCAGATTCTGTATGTTGCGTAAATGCAAGATTTCTATTTTGAACCTTATGTTCGGTGTCATATATATAAAGTTGGGCGAATTTTGGAGTTTCCCCGGGCATTGGTAACAACGATCCAATCTTGTGGTGAGCTTGACCATGTATTCTGAATGTAAACGACCCCACTTCACTTGCTACATTATAGTCAATATTTGCTCCGAACGAAGTAAATGAGAATGCACTGTTGTATGCTCGGATGGATTTTTTGAACTTAGATGATTGTTGAATGTTAGAACTTTCCATTAGTGATCTCAAATGTGTAGGAGGATGTTCCAAGAGGGGTAACAGTATCTTTCCGTCTCTACAACACTTATTGAAAATATATCTTCGATCATTAGCTCCTCCTTTAGTTCCTTCTTGTTTCCATATCAAAGCACCACATTTAATACATGTCTCACTTGGAGGGCCAAAGTCTCTCCTTCCAACATTTTGTCCAACATAATAATATTAGGTTAGCAACATTAAATTGACAAACTTAAGTGAAGAATAGGAAAATGTTAATTAAGTATCACTTTGTGTTGAACGTCCACATACTTTTTTGCGAAGAACATCTTGAGCTCATTGATGGAACATGTGGTTCTTTGTCATTGACTCTATCTTGTAATGCCGAATTATCCTCATTTCCTATATGAAAATTTATGGCACTTGACAGAGTTGATAAATCTCAGCAATTTGATGTACGGCGATGTCGTAGCTTCATAATTCTTTATCTCCGAGCAAGTTTATAGACATAATGTTGATTTTGAGACAACAAACACTGTTGATTGATAATTACTGGATTATGACTTCACGTTGCTGTGTCGAGACTTGATGACTACTTTCACAGACTGACGATAATAGTAAACAATATATTAATAATTAATATTAAATAAAATATAATTATCTAATTACATTATTATAAGGAAATATTTAATAATCTACCTCTCGAGCCCTTGGATGAAACACATGGTTCTTTGTCATTGACTCTATCTTGTAATGCCGAACTCTCCTCATTTCCTATATGACAATTTATGGCACTTGACATGGTTGATAAATCTCGGCAATTTGATGTACGATGATATTCGGCCATTCTTCTCATTTTTTAAAGTTGATATTTACTTTTATGTGCTTCTGTTTAATGACAAATTTCCATAGAACGACTTATAAAAATTATCAATAAACTAATTTTATTTAATATAAAATTAAAATAATATTTATTGAATAGGTTTTCACCTGTAGAAGTTTTTATTTTTTTTCATTTTGACGTAGTCTTTTCATTCGTAATAGTTGAATTCGACGTTGTCTTGCAATCTTGGAAGGATTCATATCATCTTGCTTTTCCGTTCATAGTTAAAGATAAGAGAGAAATATATTTGTTTCTTAGTATCATATAAAAAACACTTATACCTTGTATATGGAAACAAAACTCATGCAAAAGAAAAGGGAGTAATATGCGATCACTACAAATTTAAAATGGGAAAATAAAGGCAGATAGTAAAAAGAAATTACATAAATATTTAAATATTAACCATGTAAATAAAGTGTAAAATGTCAAATATCAAAACATTAACTAATGGATCAAATTTCAATACATATCAAATCAAAAATATTTAAATTGAAATAAACAATAAGATTGAAAAAAAATTAAATCAGTGGCCATCAAGATGGACGGTCATGATCAACAATTAGAGGAGATTTCAATACATATCAAATCTAAAAAGTTTAAATTCAAATAAACAATAAGATTAGACAGTCATCATTAACTATTAGAGTAGATTTCAATACATATCAAATGTAAAAAGTCTAAATTCAAATAAACAATAAGATTAAAAAAAATTAACTCAGTGACCATCAAGATGGACGGTCATGATCAACTATTAGAGGAGAATTAGACAGTTGGGCCCACCATGGGTTGCATATCAATATTAAATATCGGTTTGATTTATCATAGCCATCCACAGAGAGATAGATGAAGATATGATGGTCTTCTTTCAATTCAATTCAAATATAAAATGGGCCTTAATTTTTTGTATTAAGAATGGTTGATCCAAATTGAATAATGTAAGAGAGATGTAGAGATAGTGGGAGATATGGGTCACAGTAGATGAAAATCGGTATTATTTGTTATCGCTTGATTATAGGTCACAGTAGATGGATTAGCTCTAGTCAGTCATATGTAGATAGGCCCTGGTGTTCAAACGAGCAAATAGAAATATGAATGGGTCCAATTGGTCACACGTAGATAATTTTAGTTGATTTCATATAAAAATTACCATTATATAATCTTACTAACTGATTTTAATTAACTGAAATCTGTAATATTAAATTATGATGGCCTATTGCACTAATATAATTTAATATTTCTAATTGATCATAACCTATTTAATATTAAATCTACTGTGACCTATAATCAAGGGATAAAAATATAAGAGATGTAGAAAGTTTCCTTTTTCATGCATGAGGCCAACCCAACCCAACTCTATACCTATACAAACATTCCATCAATCATCATCCAACCGAAACATCCAAACAACTTCATCTCACAACCCCACCAACCCAACCGAACATGATAAAAAATATGGGAAAGAATCAACTTATTGATAATGCACACTGTTAAAAACAAAAGCACTTGTTGCAATAATTTTAGTTGATTTCATATAAAAATTACCATTATATAATCTTACTAACTGATTTTAATTAACTGAAATCTGTAATATTAAATTATAATGGCCTATTGCACTAATTGATCATAGCCTATTTAATATTAAATCTACTGTGACCTATAATCAAGGGATAAAAATAGTAGAGATGTAGGAAAGTTTCCTTTTTCATGCATGAGGCCAACCCAACAATTACCATTATATAATCTTACTAACTAATTTTAATTAACTGATATCTGTAATATTAAATTATAATGGCCTATTGCACTAATTGATCATAGCCTATTTAATATTAAATTTATTGTGACCTATAATCAAGGGATAAAAATAGTAGAGATGTAGGAAAGTTTCCTTTTTCATGCATCAGGCCAATTAACCCAACTCAACCCAACCCTATACCTATACAATGATTCCATCAAGCATCAACGAACCAAAACATTCAAACAACTCCATCTCACAACCCCACCAACCTAACCGAACATGATAAGAAATAAGGGAAAAATACCTTGATATAGATGACTCTTGATTGCCGTGTGAAGTTGTGAAGAAGTAGAAAGAATCAACTTATTGATAACACACACTGTTAAAAACAAAAGCACCACTGTTTGAGCAACGATCTTTTTATGCATGGATACTCTTATTCTTCTGCTGGCAAGGGAATGGAAAGCTTTTCATTGGTTGGGACGGAAAAAAGAAGGAGGCTTCTATTGACCCAGGGAATGGAGAGCTTTTCATTGGTTGGGATGGGAAAAAAAAGGAGGACTCCATG
Organism: Litsea cubeba; assembly: GCA_012931725.1. Lineage (NCBI taxonomy): Eukaryota > Viridiplantae > Streptophyta > Magnoliopsida > Laurales > Lauraceae > Litsea > Litsea cubeba. The sequence continues at coordinate 2,791,248 of CM022949.1, read as the reverse complement.
CAATCTGAATTGGTGAGATAGAGATAGAGAGTACTCGATGGTTTTGAAATTGAAAACTTCAATCTTGATTTATTGACTTTCTTCCTAACATGATGGGCCCACCAGATTTATTCGTTAGACTCTCTTCCTAACATGATGGGCCCCACCAAAATTAAGAGATAAAGAGAGAGACACTATTCTTCGGATGGCAAGGGAATGGAGAGTCTTGACTTATCGACTTTCTTTCTAACATGATGGGGCCATCAGATTTATTCCTTAGTCTCTCTTCCTAACATGATGGGCCCCATCAGAATTTTCCATTGGTTGGGATGGGAAAATGAAGAGGCTTCTGCTGACCAAGGGAATGGATAGCTTTTCATTGGTTGGGATGGGAAAAAGAAGGACTCCATGCAATTTGAATTGGTGAGATAGAGATAGAGAGTATTCGATGGTTTTGAAATTGAAAATTTCAATCCACCAGATTTATTCCTTAGACTCTCTTCCTAACATGATGGGCCCCACCAAAATCAAGAGATAAAGAGAGAGACACTATTGTAGGCTGCCGCGTGTCCTCTTCCCACACAATCCCCTGCCGCCACGTGTCGATCTCCGGAGAATCACCTGCTGTCTTTTATTATATAATTAGCACTTCGCGGCCCACGCCCAACGCGGGCCTTTAATTCATAATGAGAAAATCCAATTTAAGTTAAAAGTAGACACCCAGTAAACATACAAGCTACATTTAATACATGGGTTGTGCAGAACAAAAAGGGATTAATATGTGATCGTTACAAATTTAAAATGGAAAAATAAAGGAAGATAGAAAAAATAAATTACAAAGTTTGATCTCATATAATATCAACCTGATTCAAAGTTTGACCATTTCATTTTAGAGCTATAAGCTAGCAGACCAACCAATTTATTTTTTTCACTGGTAAAAAGCATGAAATGAAAATTTAAAAAATATACAATAAAAAAGATACAACAAAGGATATTAGAAAAGATTATTAAAAGCAATTCATGCCTAATTGTGGATGTTTATCATAGGACCCACCAAACGAATCAAGGGAAAAGCTACACTCGCAGGAACATAGTATGTGGGTTTAGTTTTATCCTATTTTTTCAGAATGCTAGATATAAAAAGTCTTATGTATGGTCAATCTAATACAAATACTATTATTAAATGCAATTGATGCCTGATTATGGATGCTCGGGCATATCTGGTACATGCAAATTGTATTTACAATCAAGCATGAAATTCAGCTCGACTCATAGTAGAGCTCAAATAAATATCTGCTCTGTTTCGCCTTCTTATGCTTGGTCTGGGGTGTGGGTGCGTGTGCATGAGGGTATGGGGATGTACAAGGGACCTAAACTCACCCACCCACACAATGTCTATCATTACACAGTATGGGTCTATATATTTTCCAAAAAAGTTCAATAGAAGTGAACTATATTTATATAAATTTAACCTAAATTTATCTTTTTCTTTAAAGTAAGTCAATGTGAAAAAAGGACCTCTCTGATAAAAGAAACTGAACTATATTTATATAAATTTAACCTAAATTTATCTTTTTCTTTAAAGTAAGTCTATGTGAAAAAAGGACCTCTCTGATAAAAGAAACTGTACCACATTCCTAACCATTTGACATGAGCTTTCTTTTGAAACCTAGATTGTCTCCTTATGACACATGACAAACCAATGATCCATGGGTCAACCAACGTTTGGGCCCAACCCATATTCAGTTTATATTTTACCTTATTTAGACTTGTTTATTTTAGTGACTTATGTTTTAAGTATGGATGTTTTAATAAATAATATTAATAAAAAAGGAATGAATGTAAAAAATAAACAGAAAAGATTTCATCAAATGATAATAATAACAATAGAAGAACATGACAAAATAAATAATATTAATAAAAAAATCAATGAATGTAAAAAATAAACTAAAAATTTTAAAAATATAAATCTAAATAAACCGGCCTCTTCATCAAAATATAATAATAAAAATAAAACTACATGATAAAAATAAATAATACTAATAAAAAAAGGAATGAATGTAAAAAATAAACTGGAAAAAATAAAGAAATAGAAATCTAAATAAACCATCCTCGTCATCAAAATATAATAATAAAAATAGGACTACATGATAAAAATAAGTAATACTAATAAAGAAGGAATAAATGTAAAAAATAAACATAAAATATAAAAAAAACATAAATCTAAATAAGCCGGCCTCTTCATCAAAATATAATAATAAAAATGGAAATACATGATAAAAATAAATAATATTAATAAAGAAGGAATGAATGTAAAAAATAAACAGAAAAAATTTAAAAAATAGAAATCTCAATCAATAAATTTTTATAAAATAAACAGAATAAATAAAAAAACAGGAATCTAAATAAATCGCCTCGTCACCAAAATATAATAATAAAAATAGAACTACATGATAGAAAAAAATAATACTAATAAAGAAGGAATGAATGTAAAAAATAAACAGAAAAAATTAAAAAATCTAAATCTAAATAAACCAGCCTCTTCATCAAAATCATAATAATAAAAATGGAACTACATGATAAAAATAAATAATATTAATAAAGAAGGAATGAATGTAAAAAACTAAACAATAAAAATAAAAACAGAAATCTCAATCAAGGAAATTTAAATAATTCTGAAACTCCTATTTTTTGTCTTCTCTCCTAATTTTCTCCCCTTATTTCTCTCCTCTCTACCAACGTACGTCAACATCTCTAGTTTATCTCCAATTTTTTCTCCCTTCCCTATTTTAATGGCCCACTATTAAATGATCACTAGAAAGGCTTAAATTAATTTTTCTTTCCTTATTTCTCTCCTCTCTACCAACATCCACATCCCTAATTTATCTCCATTTTTTCCCATCCCTATTTTAATGGGCCCACTATTAAATGATCACTAAAAAGGACTAATTTTTTTAAATAATATTAATAAAAAACGGAATGAATGTAAAAAATAAACAGAATGAATAAAAAACAGAAATCTAAATAACCTAGCCTTTGCATCAAATAATAATAATATTAAAACTACATGACAATAATAAATAATATTAATAAAAAATGAATGAATGTAAAAAATAAAAAAAATGAAAATCTAAATAAATTGTCCTCATCATCAAAATATAATAATAAAAATAAAACGACATGATAAAAATAAATAATACCAGTAAAGAAGGAATGAATGTAAAAAAATAAACAGAAAAAATCATACACTCAAACTTGTTAATTAGAAAATCATACACACCCACTTTGTTGGGTCCTAGCCAGTAGTTGGTATTTACAACGACATGGCTTAATTTTAGCCCAATAGTAGAGCTCTTAAAACCAATAACAGCTTGACGATGATCATGATTGTTAAAGCTTTCTAGGATATGTTCAAACAGGGCGTTGCAAAATTTTCAAACTTTAGGAGAGACTCTTGCCTTATGTATATGGAAAGGAGCCTCTCAATCCTATAGGAGATGTCTCTCAGAAAATCATATTAGTGGAGTAGTACTAACAAAGAGAAGATGATGCAGTAAGAGTAGTGACATGAGGCACTGAAGGAACTAAAATACACAAGTAAACCAAAAGACAAAAAAGAGTAGAACTTATCGTGTTAGACAATTCATTCAGCCTGTTATGTTACAGTATATCTAGAGGAAAAAAAGTAGTGACAGTTTGTGGAAACTATAGCAGAAACAATGGCCAATTTCAGAAGCTGTTTGGTTGGCTGGTTGTGGTGGAAAACGATGGTGCATGTGAGGTTGAAGTGCAGGGTGTAGCAGGTGGGTGTAGGTGAGAGAGAGAGAGAGAGAGAGAGAGAGAGAGAGAGAGAAGAAGGGAAGGATGAGGGAGTTCCTGGTGTACAGGTGGGTGCATGGGTTTGGGGTGTGCAGCGAGAGTGCAGCAGGGAGGGTGGAAAGTGAGGAGGAGGTGATGGGCGCCTGCACAGTGGGTTGGGCAGGGTACATGTGGGAGAGAAATGGATGATGGAGAGCAGAGAAAGGAGAAGAGGAAAGGAGGAAGGAAAGAGAGGGAGAAGGAGGAGGAGCGGGGGCAGCAGGCTATTGTGGGTGAGATGGAGTGGGGGTTGCAGGGAGGGTGGAAAGTGAGGAGGAGGTGAGGGGCGCCTGCACAGTGGGCTGGGCAGGGCGTGGGAGAGAAAGGGAGAATGGAGTGCAGAGAAAGGAGAAGAGGAAAGGAGGAAGGAAAGAGATGGAGAAGGAGGAGGAGTGGGGGCAGCAGGCTATTGTGGGTGAGATGGAGTGGGGGTTACAGGGAGGGTGGAAAGTGAGGAGGAGGTGATGGGCGCCTGCACAGTGGACCCAAATAATAAAAGCAATGTGTGGGTTGCAAAAGAAAGGGAGAGAAGAAAGAAGAGGAAAGGAAGAAAGAAAAAAGAAAAGAAGAGGAAGAGAGTGCAGGGAAGAAGGAAACGAAGAAGGAAGAGTTGGAGCAAAACTTCATGACAGAACCCAGTTCTGTGTTGAGTGAGGAGGTGCAGGGTGAGCGTGGGAGGAAGAAGAAGAAGATGGGGAAGGAGAGAAGATGATGCAGGAGCAGGCGCAGGTGGAAGTGCAGGTGGGTGCAGGCGCAGGTGGAAGTGCAGGTGGGTGCAGGGAAGAAGGAAAAGAAGAAGAAGGTGGGTGTAGGGAAGAAGAAGAGAAGATAATGCAGGAGCAGGCGCAGGTGGAAGTGCAGGTAGGTGGCCCACGATTTTGTCTGAGTTGGATTGGTGAGATGAGGGGTGATGATAGGATGAGGATGAAGATGACGCAGGGGGCTGTTGTGTTGGAATTTGAGATGCATTGAGTTGAATCTTGAAGCATTGGTGTGTTTGGTGTCTCAAGCATCAAATTGTATTGGAATTATTGTCAACACTATGTCTCAATCATGTGTTGAAAGAGTGGAAGTGATAGAGCTCAAGAAGAATGAAAAAGGAAAACAGTGAAGAAAATCAGTTTTTCCTGGTGCAGTGTACCCGGTCGACCGAGCTCCCTGGCCGGTCGACCGAGCATGAAGAAAGTGCAAAATCAGAGCTTACAGTTATTTTTTGACACAGAGGTCATCCGGTCGATACAACTCCTGGTGCGGTCAACCGAGCATGCACGCGGTCGACCGAGGCGTCCAGGATGTCGACCGAGCTCGGGTTCCAGAATTTGACAACTTACAACTTTTTGAAAGTTCGTCAGGCGCCCAGTTCACCCGGTCGACCGAGCAAAGTATGATGTCGACCGAGCACACACAGACAGCAAGTAACGCAGAATTAGAAGTCTTTTGCTAAAAGTTAGGAATTTTTTGTAATTCGTTTGGGACTCTTTCTAAACGAATTGTAGCCTATTTTGGACACTCTTTGGGGTTGCTAAAACCTATATAAACACTCCTAATCTCGTTTTCAATAACAAGCATCAAAGAAAGAAGAGTTTGAGAGAGTTTTGGAGAGAAGAGTGCTTGGAGAAGAAGGTGCTTGTGTCTTGCTGTTGTGGAGCAACTTTCTACAGCAAGTGTGGACGAATTTGAAGCCTCATGAAGATGGTATTTTCGTTCATAAGATAAGTCTCTCTTTTATGCTTTAGATTTCTATTTGTAAGGGATTGAGAGAGAGAGAATTGTAGAGGGGAAAGGGCTGTAGATCAGTTTATCTTCTTTGCTGTAATCATCAAGTTGGTGCTTGGTGTTTTGGGGTTTGGTGATCCTGTCTGTGGGTGCAGACAAATTGTAAAGGGAGTTGTAGCTTCCTAGATAGTTGGTGCTATCTGAAACCTAAGGGAGTCGGTGCTTCCTAGATAGTTGGTGCTATCTGAAACCTAAGGGAGTCGGTGCTTCCTAGATAGTTGGTGCTATCTGAATTTAAGGGTTGGTGCTCTTTGTCGTCGGTGCGACTAAATAAGATTCAGACCTGTACCGGATTGTTGTTCGGACGGGATTGAACCGTGGACGTAGCCTTTTGGTGAACCACGTAAAATCTGGTGTCAATTGTGTGGTTTGATTTGAATTGTTGTTAGCAAGGACCTGGTTAAAAGAGATCACTGATTCACCCCCCCCTCTCAGTGATCACGAGATCTAACAATTGGTATCAGAGCGTAAGGTTTCCCTTGATAAGCTTAACACGCTAAGGGTGATCTTTGTCAAATCACATGGCAACCAGCACAGCGAATATGAAAGCACCGTTGTTTGATGGTTCTAATTACAGCTTTTGGAAGATTAGAATGCAGGCCTTCATCAAATCTCTTGGCTATGATGTCTGGGAGACTGTCAGAGTCGGTTACAATTCTGCCATTGTACCCACTGATGCTGCAACGAAGAAGTTAGCAGACAACGACTCTAAGGCGCAGAATGCACTCTTTAGCGGCCTTGTTGACAGCGAGCTGATCAAAGTTATAGCATGCAAGACAGCCAAGGAAATCTGGGATAAGCTGAAAAGCATCCATGAAGGAGATGAGAAGATCAAAGAAGCGAAATTGCAAACTCATCGCTCCCAATTTGAGTCGCTTCGCATGGAGGATAACGAGAATGTTGATTCTTACATGCAACGGGTGAATGAAGTCACGAATGACATTCGTGGACTAGGAGAGGAGATTAAAGAACCAGTCATCGTCAAAAAGGTTCTAAGATCTCTCCTTCCCCGGTTTGATTCTAAAGTCTCAGCCATAGAAGAAGCCAAAGATCTGAACGAGTTTTCAATGGATGAGCTGCATGGTTCTCTCACTGCCTATGAGATGCGCATAGGTAAGACGTCTTCATCGGATAGAGAAGCGGCCTTCAAAGTTCAGAAAAAGGCAAAAGAGATTGCTGGTCATGATTCTGATGATGATGAGCTTGAGGCTCAATTTATTAGAAGGCTGAAGAAAGGAAGCAATGGCAAGTATAAAGGGAAGCTACCCTTTAAATGCTTCAATTGTGGCGGTGTTGGCCACTTTGCTGCGAAGTGCCCGCTGAAAGAAGACAATGAGAATGACTCTTATGTTGATAAGAGTAAATGGAAGAAGAATTTCAGAAAGAAGGGCAAAGCAAAGAGCTTCATCAGTCAGCATAATGACAGCACGTCTGAATCTTCGGACGATGATGAATCAGTCGAGGCGACTGAAGCACTCTTCATGGTTACTATTGAAGAAGACGATGAGCAAGAGCTGGAAAACGAAGAGGAGGCTGAAGTGAATCTTGAAGAAGAGCTCATTGCTGCACTTGAGGAGCTTAGCAAGGAGCGAAGATCAAGTAAGAAAAATCTGAAACTTCTTCATGAATCTGAAATTTCAGTTATTGCTTTGAAAACTGAATTAGAAGAGTATAAAAGGATGGTAGATGTCCTAGAAATACAAATCTGTACCAAAACTGAGGAAGTGATGAAACTTGAGAATGAAATCCTTGGAGCAAGGACTGAAAATATGCAAATGAAACAAAAGCTCAAGGAGTTTCAAGCTATCAATGGTACATTGAAGCTGAATGAAATTTTGAAAGTTCAAAGACCCCCTCACTTCAGATTTGGAATAGGATTTGAGAATGGAGAATCTTCTAAGGTTACACCTTCTGTAGAGACAGTGTTTGTAAAGCAAGTTACTACACCTTCCAATTCTGTGAAGCCCACACTGCCTAGAAAAGAGCCCATTCAAGTGAGAAAGGACATGAAGCCTAACCAGCCATATAAAAGATACAAATTTTATGGCTATTGTTATCATTGCAATAGGTATGGACATAGAAGGGCAGATTGTAAATTCTATGTGAGAAACAGCCCAGTTGTGAGAAGGAACCCTTTCTCAATCCTAAATAGCCACAATATTGAGTGCTACAAGTGTCATAATTTTGGACACATGGCTAGGGATTGTAGGCTGCCTACTGCTAAACCAATTCAGGTTGAAAAGAAACCCAAGTTAGTCAAAACTTGGAGGGCAAAGAAAAGTGCAGAAAAAGGCAAGAAATCTCTCATTGTGCAAACCGCTTTCAATGCACAAAAGAAGACAACACCATGGGTCCTTGATAGTGGCTGTTCGAGTCATATGACTGGTGATAAAGAAAAATTCATCAAGTTACAGCACTATGAAGGTGGTTCGGTAAAGTTTGGTAACAATGATGGTGCCAAAATTGTTGGAAAAGGTGTTGTTCAGCTGATGGCAAACAAGATCAGATCTGAAGAGGTCTTATATGTGTCTGGATTGAGACACAATCTGTTGAGTGTGAGCCAGATCTGTGATAAGGGCCACGAAATTGTTTTTACAAAGAATGGGTTTGCTATCAAGAAGAGTAGCAACGGCAAAACAGTGGCTACTGGGTCAAGGACAGCTGGAAATCTTTACACCTTGTCAGATGGAGCTGAAAAGACATGCTTATTGAGTCGGTCAGAAGAGAGTTGGTTGTGGCACAAACGCCTTGGGCATCTAAGCTTTGGCAACATGTCAAAGATTTGCAATTCAAAGGCTGTTAGAGGTATGGCTACAGTTGAAAAACCTTCAAACCCCATTTGTGACTCTTGTCAAAAGGGAAAGCAAACGAGGGTAATGTTCAAGACGAAGGAGCATCATACGAAGAAACCTCTTGAGCTGGTACACACTGATCTCTGTGGACCGATGCGGACTCAAAGCACCAATGGAGATAAGTATTTTATGCTTTGCATTGATGATTTTACTCGCATGACATGGGTATTATTTCTTAAGCATAAACATCAAGCACTTGATCGGTTCAAAGTGTTTAAAGCACAGGTTGAAAACATGCTAGGGAAGCAGATCAAGACGCTAAGGTCTGATCGTGGAGGCGAATTCACATCTGATGAATTCACTAAGTATTGTGAACATCATGGCATCCAAAGACAATACTCCGCCCCTAGAACTCCACAGCAGAATGGAGTTGTTGAGCGCAAGAACCGCACTGTGCAAGAAATGGCACGCACCATGCTGATTGAAAGTAAGATGGCTGATAAGTATTGGAAAGAGGCGATTCATACGGCTGTTTATATTCAGAATCGTTGCTTGATCAGGCCACATGAAGATAAAACACCTTATGAGCTATGGTTTGGAAGAAAAGCTACAGTCAAGCACTTCAGAGTCTTCGGTAGCAAGTGTTACATCAAGCGGCTCGAACAAAATCCGGGCAAATTTGAAGAAAGAGCCGATGAAGGTATTTTTCTGGGTTACTCATCCTCTAGTAAAGCTTACAGATGCCTTAACAAAAGGACCAGAAAAATTATTGAAAGTGCTGATGTTAGAATTGATGAAAACCATGAGTCAAAGAAGGTAACTCATAATGACAGTCCAGTGTATGAGGACTCGAGTGAGATTGATGATGAAGTGGCTGAACCTGATTCTGAAAAGGCAAAAGATGATTCAGAGGATACTTCTCCTAGAAAGAAAAGTACTTGGGTAGAGCAACACCCTAAGGATCAAATCATTGGAGATCCTGAGGCCGGTGTAAAAACTAGACAAAGTGTAGTTAGCAATTACTCACTTGTGTCCACCATTGAGCCCAAGACAGTAGCTGAAGCTAGTCTAGATGAAAGCTGGTTAAAAGCTATGCATGAGGAGTTGGAGCAGATTGAGAAAAACTCCACATGGGAACTAGTCCCTAGACCTACTGATAAGAATGTGATTGGTACAAAATGGGTCTTTCGGAACAAGCTGAATGAAGATGGTCAGGTCATACGAAACAAGGCAAGGTTGGTTTGTAAAGGCTATGCACAAGTTGAAGGCATAGATTTTGAAGAGACCTTTGCACCGGTGGCTCGTCTGGAAGCCATTCGTATGTTTCTTGCATTGGCTGCCTATAAAACCTTCAAGGTATTTCAGATGGATGTTAAGTCAGCTTTCTTGAATGGTTTACTTGAAGAAGAGGTCTACATTGAGCAACCTGATGGCTTTCTAATTAGCAAAAATTCAGACTTAGTTTGCAAGCTGAAGAAGGCTCTATATGGACTGAAACAGGCACCAAGGGCATGGTATGCAAGGCTGGATCTTTATCTTCGCAAGATTGGTTTTGGAAAAGGACTAGTTGATAGCAATCTGTATGTCAAATCTGATTCAAGCAAACAGCTGGTGGTTATTGTTTATGTTGATGACATAATATTTGGAGGCAATGATGAGAATATGTGCAGGATTTTTGCTGAAGATATGACGAAAGAATTTGAGATGTCTATGCTTGGAGAGCTAAAGTTCTTCCTAGGATTACAAGTTCAGCAGCTGAAAAATGGTATTTTTATATCTCAGATGAAATATATAAAGGAAATGCTGAAGCGTTTTAACATGGAAGACAGCAAGCCCGTGAGCACGCCAATGACAACGAACACGAAACTTAGCAAAGATGATAAGGCTTCGTCCGTTGATCACACCACCTATCGTTCTATGATAGGAAGCTTGCTTTACTTGACTGCTACAAGACCAGATCTTCTACAAGCAGTATGTATGGTGGCTCGATTTCAAGCATCACCAACTGAGACGCACCTTACAGCAGTGAAAAGGATATTTCGATATCTAAAAGGTACTATGGAGCTTGGAATATGGTATCCTAAAGGTAAATCCTTTACTCTTGTCGCATACTCAGACGCCGATTGGGCTGGTTGCGTAGATGATCGCAAGAGTACAAGTGGTGGTGCATTCTATCTTGGTGATAGATTGGTAGCTTGGCACAGCAAGAAGCAAGACTCCGTCTCACTTTCGACAGCGGAAGCAGAATATATTGCAGCGGCAACTTGTTGTACGCAAGTGTTATGGATGCGTCAAATGCTCTCTGATTTAGGAGTTCCAACAACAGATCCTACGCCGATCCTCTGTGATAACACTAGTGCAATTCATATCTCCAAGAATCCAGTTCAGCATTCAAGGACTAAGCATGTTGCAATCCGCTATCACTTTCTCAAGGATAAAGTTGCAAATGGTGAGGTAAAGTTGGAATACGTTCCTACTACTGAGCAAGTGGCTGATATCTTCACAAAACCTTTGCCAAAGGAAGTCTTCGAGTATCTCCGAAAGAAATTAGGAGTTACTCACTCTCCTACACCTTAGGAGATGTGCCAGAAAGGGGGAGCAATGAATTCGTTGAATATCTTATTTGCTCCTAGATTGGTCCCTTTGGAATTATTGTCAAAGGGGGAGAAGATTATGCATGGAAAGGTTGATATGCATGTCATCTTGAGAAGGTTATCTGGAGATTGGTATCAAGTTATGCTGAGAAGATTATGCAAGGAAAGACTATATGCATGTTGAAGTTAGTCTTATGCTAAGAAGATGGAAATATGATAGCATGAGGAAGATGGAAGATTGGAATGAAAATTGGTATCAAGATAGTGAATGAGAAGATCATGTTCCAAGGGGAGTTTATTGTTCTAAAAAGGCTCTATGATGTCAACATGTTCCAAGTGTCTGTGTTGAAGTTCCAAGTGTTGCCAACAATTCCAAAGGGGGAGATTGTTGGAATTTGAGATGCATTGAGTTGAATCTTGAAGCATTGGTGTGTTTGGTGTCTCAAGCATCAAATTGTATTGGAATTATTGTCAACACTATGTCTCAATCATGTGTTGAAAGAGTGGAAGTGATAGAGCTCAAGAAGAATGAAAAAGGAAAACAGTGAAGAAAATCAGTTTTTCCTGGTGCAGTGTACCCGGTCGACCGAGCTCCCTGGCCGGTCGACCGAGCATGAAGAAAGTGCAAAATCAGAGCTTACAGTTATTTTTTGACACAGAGGTCATCCGGTCGATACAACTCCTGGTGCGGTCAACCGAGCATGCACGCGGTCGACCGAGGCGTCCAGGATGTCGACCGAGCTCGGGTTCCAGAATTTGACAACTTACAACTTTTTGAAAGTTCGTCAGGCGCCCAGTTCACCCGGTCGACCGAGCAAAGTATGATGTCGACCGAGCACACACAGACAGCAAGTAACGCAGAATTAGAAGTCTTTTGCTAAAAGTTAGGAATTTTTTGTAATTCGTTTGGGACTCTTTCTAAACGAATTGTAGCCTATTTTGGACACTCTTTGGGGTTGCTAAAACCTATATAAACACTCCTAATCTCGTTTTCAATAACAAGCATCAAAGAAAGAAGAGTTTGAGAGAGTTTTGGAGAGAAGAGTGCTTGGAGAAGAAGGTGCTTGTGTCTTGCTGTTGTGGAGCAACTTTCTACAGCAAGTGTGGACGAATTTGAAGCCTCATGAAGATGGTATTTTCGTTCATAAGATAAGTCTCTCTTTTATGCTTTAGATTTCTATTTGTAAGGGATTGAGAGAGAGAGAATTGTAGAGGGGAAAGGGCTGTAGATCAGTTTATCTTCTTTGCTGTAATCATCAAGTTGGTGCTTGGTGTTTTGGGGTTTGGTGATCCTGTCTGTGGGTGCAGACAAATTGTAAAGGGAGTTGTAGCTTCCTAGATAGTTGGTGCTATCTGAAACCTAAGGGAGTCGGTGCTTCCTAGATAGTTGGTGCTATCTGAAACCTAAGGGAGTCGGTGCTTCCTAGATAGTTGGTGCTATCTGAATTTAAGGGTTGGTGCTCTTTGTCGTCGGTGCGACTAAATAAGATTCAGACCTGTACCGGATTGTTGTTCGGACGGGATTGAACCGTGGACGTAGCCTTTTGGTGAACCACGTAAAATCTGGTGTCAATTGTGTGGTTTGATTTGAATTGTTGTTAGCAAGGACCTGGTTAAAAGAGATCACTGATTCACCCCCCCCCTCTCAGTGATCACGAGATCTAACATGTTGTGGTGGTATTGGTTTGATGAAGATGGGTCCTGCAGGTGAGATGATTGGTGAGGTGGAGGTGTACCAGGTGCTGTGTGCAGGGGACTGATGGGATCGAGAGGGAGGTGAGGCTAAAGGAAGAGATGGTAAGGCCGAAGGGATGTGCAGGGGGGTGCGTGGATTGCAGGAAGGAGGGAGAAAAGAAAGGAGAGAAGGAAGAGAGAGATAGTGTGTGCAGAGAGAGTGCAGCGGTGAGAGATTGGTGCGGTGAGTGTAGGGTGTGGGTGCAGTACAGGAGAGAGAGGAAGAGCAGCACAGTGGGTAGTTGTGAGAGAGAGAAGAAGAAGAAGAAGGGATGGCGAGGCGCCTGCGTAGTGGGTTGTGTAGGGCGTGTATAGTGTGAGTTTAACGGCTGGGGAAGATGGGTGTGCAGGTGGTGATGAAGGTGCAATAGGAGGAAGAAGAAGAAGAAGAGAGAGGAAAAAGGAAAGAAAGAAGAAGAAAGAGAGGGTGGTTTGAGTGGAGTGCAGTGAAGATGGGGGAAGAGAAAAGAAAGAGAAGAAAGAAAAAGTGCAGTGTGTTGTGAAGGTGGTGAGAGATTGGTGCGGTGAATGTGTACCAGGTGCAGGAAGGAGAGAAAGAGGAGAAGGTGGCCAAAGGAAGAGAAGAAAAGAAAACGAAGAAAGTAAAGGAGATGGGTTCAGGGGGTGCGCAGGAAGGTGTGCAGTGAAGAAGGAGAAGGAGAAGGAGGGAGAGAAAAAAGAGAAAGAAAGAGGATGATGGTGGCGGTAGTGAAGATGTAGCGGTGAGGGAGGAAGGAGAAAAGAAAAGAGAAAGAGAGAGATAGTGTGGTGATGTGCAATGGCAGCGTGGTGCGCAGGGAGGAGAAGAAGGAGGGGTACCTGGCGCAGGGGGAGAGGTCCGGCGGAGATGAAGCCGATGGAGGGCGGAGAGAGATGGGTTGCGGGGCTGCTGCGTGCGTGCATGGGCTGCTGTGTGAGGATGCTGCGTGATAGGGATCGAGAGTTAGAGATAGAGAGGGAGTGTGTGAGGCTGCTGCGTGATAGGGATCGAGAGTTAGAGATAGAGAGGGAGAGGGAGACGTCAGGGGGAATGGGAGCCCTCAGATCTGGGACTCTCGTTCCCAGATATGTAGGACTCTATCTCCCTTATATGGAAGACGGGCCATGCAACCTGGGCCAGGTCGGGCCACACTTGATGGGTTTGATGGGAAATAAAATTAAAGGAGGGAAGGGCAATTAGGGAAGTTGGAGCGCAAAAAGCATGAAGCTGCGCCACGTGTCCTCCTCCCACGAAGCCTCCCCCGCCACGTGTCGCTCCCCCGCGAAAAAAATCTGCTGCTTTAATATATATATATAATTGTAAATCTCAGAGTGTGATTTATATGCAGTAAATGATATGTGACAATCTTATGAGTAAACCATAACTTATGAGTAAATATCTATATAATATGGCATCTCAGGTTTTGAATCCTGAGACATTTTAAGCCCTTGGATCTATGTATATAAATCCAAGGGATATTTTGGACCCTTGGATTTAAGAAGGGAATACAAAAGGGGGCAGCAAGTTAGAATTATTTACAGGTATTGCCATCCCTTTTTCATTTAAAAGAAAAGGGCTAAAAGTTGGATAAATTTATAAGTTTTTGCCATCCCCATCAAAAGCAAAAAGGTCAGCAAGTTTGAGTTATTTACATGTATTGCCATCCCTTCTTCATTTTTTTTTTTTAAAAAGCACTACTTTATTGATGATGAGATGGGACCAAGATCTAAGAAGATGAGATGAACAAATTGGGTTAAAGATTTCATGAATGAATAGAATTATATCATTTGGCAATCAATTGGATTTTTTTTTTTTGATAGAATCCATTTTATGGTTGGACTTGCTTTTGAGACGCATGGAACTAGGTTCGGTCGGTCTGAGGCATATCCAGGTCCGGTGGTGCGTCGTGCTTTCAGGCACGAGAAATTTCTAGTTAGATATGCAACAACAATATTTTAAAGATAAGTTGGATGAGTTTGTATGTTTCATATTAGAAGGATCAACACCCATAGACTTCTCAATTTATACATGAGAGATAAACTGATAAGATAATAATTTAAAATTCAAACTCATAATCTATCCCTAAAGTCGCTAATAACCTAAACCTAATATCTAACATTTCTTTTGCATTGCCCATTATTTGGAAGGTTTTTTTTTTCTTAGTACCCAGCTTATGGGGACTGGGATCTCAGCCCTCGGGTTAGGAGAGGTGACCTCGGGTGAGGAAAGGTGATGTACCATGGTTTCGAACCCTTAGGGGTCGTTTGTCTTTTACACATGGGATATGTAAATACAATTTACACATGTAAATTATGAATATTCAAATTTTAAGTATGTAACGTTTACACATGCGTTTTTTTTTACAACGTTTGTCTAATAACACTATTTTCGCATCATTTATATATGTGATTTATTTTACCATATTTGTTTCAATGATATATGTAAATGTATTAAAAGATTTTATAAATGATACTTATTATTCATTAAATTAAATTTTAATATAATGATTTAAAAAAGGAGAAAAATGTCAATTTTATATCAAAATTTTCATTTGCATTTTAGATCTTTAAAAAAGAGCATGTCTTTCAACATGAAATATACTTTTCAAAAAAATACATCTCTATCAGTGACCACCTTCACAAAAATACATTCCAACATGTTTGGTTAATTAGATATGAATTTATATTTTGATGGTTAAGCAAATAGCATTATTATTTGTATTTATTAATTGATATTTGATTCAATATTGATCTTAATTCATTATTCAATTTGCATAAAACTTAACCCATGCATCTCATAGGCTTTATGCTAATTATATTTATTTTTGAATGATGCCATAATGCTATATAAAATACATTATTTCTTCTCTTTTACATTCATATATACATGTTTAAAGATTTTTAAAGTATTGCAATAATAAATGACTTTAGAAAAATTATTGAGATATTGGAAGAAAACTAAAATAATAAGGTAATTAACTAGTTAAAAGTTGATATAGAAAAATCATTGAGATATTTATCTTATAGATTGTTCCTTAAAATCTTTATTTTCAATATATATTTTGTCTTACAGATTTTGTCCCTTAAAATTATTGGAGCTACTTTAATCTTCTAATATATTTTTTTTGTCTTACAAATCTTATCCCTTAAAATCATCCATTTTGAAACATCTTTTATTATTATTTTTCTAATGTGTTGGAGGGGGGTTTCGAACCCAAAACCTCTTTCATGGAAATGCCCAAACTTTAAGAACTCTTTTATTATTATTTTTCTAATGCATTGGAGGGGTTTCGAACCTGGAACCTATTTCACGGAAATGCCCCAAAACCAAACCGTGCACCTCCCATAACGGGTATTCTTTGAAAACGCACCTCAACAGGTGTTCAAATCTTGGTGTGAAAATGAGCTCATTTTCACACCATTTACACATCTGATTTATACGCAAGATGCGTAAATAATTGTAGACAAATATGATTGATACGTAAATGTTACACATATTCACCATTTACATATGTAAATGGGTGTAGACAAACGACCCCTTAGCAGCCACTATTTGGAAGTTGACGTTCCAAACGGCAAAAACGTACGATCGACCTACAAATCAATGCAAACATTAAACAACCAATCTCACAAAAGAACACAGCAATTTTTACTTGGTTCTGAAATGTGACTAGGCCCAATAGTAGAGATCTCTATTCCTTTTACTTTCTTTCCCCTGGGATAGATAACACCTAACTTCTCCTTTTATAGGCTTTCTTAAGCCCTAAATACCCCTCTTAGGAAAGAAACCCCTCTTGTTACAATTACCATTTACCAAGAATAATCAAATCCGAACTCAACCTTAATACCCTGATTGACCCAATAAGTAAGTTATTTGATTGGACCCAACAGTACAACATTTAGTAGTGGGTCACACTGACACATTGTGAATACATCTTGCCAGTTAAGGAACCCATCCAAGGCCTCTCAACTAACAGTTAAAAGGCCTAGGGATCTATAATTGGATGGTTGGGCTTGTCTGTTATGTTGGATTTTGGAATCTCTATTCCACTTATATTGAAACAATGGCCACGGATTGAAGAATTCGTTTTCCTCTTACACCTGATTCACCATGCTAGGGTTTCTACTTTTGAAGCAAGGAAAACAACAGATATGAATTTGACAAATTTGTTTCTTACACAATACAATTATACAAAAGGATGCAGCAGCACACATCACACTCTTCATAATAAAGTGGTTGAAAACAGAACATAATATATTAGAATTCAAAACAAAGGGACAAAATATTCTAACCATTGGCTGACAGGCATAACATTAAGTCCCTAGGATGAGTCTAACCTTAAACATTAGGTCCATTAACTAAGTTAGCTGAGTTGATTAACATTCTGCTTTAATCTTGGGCATTGAAGATTTTCCTCTGATCTTATTTGCTTTTTCACATTTTTCTCCCATAATGACGAGCTCACTTAAATTTTAAGCCAGGCAATGTAAACTGTGATTGGATTATTTCATCTAACCATTTATTTGCAGGCCACTTACCAGATAGTTAACATGATACTTTTTTTTATATAATTTTGTGTCTTTGATGATAATCTATCCACTGTTGTCTGGGAGTGGCACTTCTTGTCCCAACCCACCAACCCAATCTGGTAACTCAGACTTCAGATTGACCCCTTTTACTTCCCAGGCCAGCTAGGCTTAACATTTCTAACCCATGTTAAAAAACAAGTGGTGTTCAGATTGGTTCTATCCTCTCATTGAACCCGCCAACCTAACCCCAACTTGAAGCAACCTCGCTGATTACACTGTGAACCGCTTAGCTGAGTGCTCACATGATCAGTCTTACCTAACCTCGTAATTCACGCTCGGATTGAACCAATTATCTTCATATTTTCCTAGGTTGAACTTTCCTAGGTTGGACTAGGGTTGAAATCTTTAACCCAAATAATTATAAATAGGTTGTCAACCCTAAGTTGAGCTCATAAACATTACCTAAAGTGGTAAACCTGACCCAATCCCAACCGAAGGGTCCCCTTCTTAACCCCAAGCCAGTCAAATGGGGTTGAGGATCATATAGGGATGCAAATGAGTTTTCGATTCTCCCGACTCGTTAATAACCAGGCTTCGATTGTTATTTAGGTCCCATGATAAGTAAACCGATCTGGATCCGGGTCTAGATCCGATTTCATTTTAGTTCCGGTCGGTGCCTCAATTTCTTCTAAAAGCTTCTTGTTTTTTTCAAATCATAGTTCACTTAGACCCGGACCCTCTCAATGTGGAACCGGTTCACGGACACGGATCGGAACCGACCCGTCTGGATTAAGTCCTCAGTAACCAGCTATAGCGTCTCACACTGGTGTATAAAGATAGAGAAAGATGTGGTTTGCGATTAGATTGAGAACTGGTGAAGGAAGATGGGCTCGTCGTCCTTCCTTATCAATGGCGCCCTTTGTCCTTCCCCTCCTCCGCTCAATTCCAGCTATCCTTCCTCTGCGTTTACCCCACGGTAAGAATCTTCCAACAATCTCTCTCCTGAATCTTCCCCCAACTCTTTTTTCCTTTGCCAATCGATCCATAATCAACTGGTTTCTGAGTTTCTTGCATAATTAGGACCTTCCCTGTTCTGGGTCTTGTGAAAAATCAAGATGAATTCGTTGAAAAGACTCCATCTTGACGAGTCTGAGTTGGGGGATTGGGTGGAATATGCAGTCTTCTAGTTCTATTATGGGTTTGAAACGGTTTTTAATTTGTGGGGTAGTTTGAGTTTATCATTTTTCTGGGTCTTAAAGTCAATCACCTAAGATGGCTTGATGATGAGAACTTGCGAATGTAGATAGCATATGAGGGAATTTAATTTTTTTTTTTTCTTTTTAAGAAGCATTTGAGGGAATTCTTGCCTTAATGGATCCGTGAGAACCAGTTTGTGTAATTATAACCTATTCTGTTCAGGTTTTGGGAATTACCAAGAGGGGTGGTTTTAAATCCCGATAAGATGTCATGCTGAGTACTTTCTTAGACATTGACTGTGGAGAGTCACTTCCTGAATCTTTTATGCTTATCAGACATCTTGGAAAGATGGTTTCTTGATGAAGATGACTCAGGAAATATTGGTAGCATCTGATGGAACTTTATCTCACTTTGTGTGTGTGTGTGTGTGTGTGTTTTAATCTTTTAGTGACTGTTTGAACTTTGAATTGTGTAAAATTCTGATTATTTTCAGCTTTATGCTAAAAGGACTCCCATAGAGTGTTTCATTTTTATCACATTTGTTGAGTTCAACGTCCATCCTCGCTCCTGAGCGGTCATAATCGTGGTCGAGCCCTCGCCCTCACCATAAAACCATTTTTGTGCCGTTTCCCATCACCAATTGGTTTTGGGATAAGTGGTACCTTAATGGGGTGTAAGATCCTACAACTGGTATCAAAACCTGGTAGGTCGGGTATTTGAGTCACGAGACACGCGTTTTGCGAGTTGCGCAGCAGGAGTCGCGATGGGTGTGCCGCTGAGGGAGGGATTGTTGAGGTCAACGTCCACCCTCGCTCCTGAGTGGTCATAATTGTGGCTGAGCCATCGCCCTCACCATAAAACCATTGATGTGCCGTTTCCCATCACCAATTGGTTTTAGGATAAGTAGTAGCTCAATGGGTGTAAGATCCTACAACATTTAAAGTAGAATAAGTGGGGGTCGTTTTACTTAAGATTGGGTGATCTTGCAAAGATGATTGTTTAACTTAAATGTTGTTTCCACATTATACCGAACAATCTTCAGCTGCTAGGGCCAGCTTATATTTCGTCGATTTTGCTCCAATACCAAACACACCTCTTTTGTATTTAGAAGGGTGTTTGAAGTTTGACAAAGATTTGTATTTGTAGTATTTTTTATTTTTTTATCTCTGTCCTTATTTTGGGCCTATCAATATACTTCTCTTGTACTCTCATGCCTTTCTTAATGGAAGTTAACATTTCAACGAAAAAAGTATGGCAAAAGATGGTTATCTGAGTGTAGAAAATGTAAAACAAATAATAGCTGAAAGACTTGAGGGATGGGTTCTTTTGATATCCTAGTTGCTACCACCGTATTTATTAACATTCAGATCTCATTTTTGGAAGAGCTTGCGCTGAGCCGACGTTTACACTTATATCAGTCATCTGCGTTGTGATACTTCAAACTAATGTTTCTATTCTTTCTATATTTATTTTCATCCAGATGGAGATTGCAAAGCAGACAAGATATTGGCACAGTTGTCCGTACAAGCAACAGCCACACACTTCGCATGTTTGCCAATGCTAATGTATGCATCTGGCTTCTACATATAATGCCGATATTTTTGGTTTGAATATGATCAAGATTGTGTAGGTATGTAATTAGTGATTAATCTATAAAAATATATTATGTTGCTAAAGATTCTATAAGATTGTTGGTTTGCCATTTATTCGTCACTTTTTTAATATTGTGAAAGTTCTTATAGACTAAGCAAGCTAGTTAACTTCCAATAAATCATAAATAACAGCAAAGTTAGTTTAAATGTACAAAACTTGGATGATCTGATGAAGTTATTAATCATTTTGACATCCATGGCCAGCGGCAGATGGAAATAAAATTGTTTAGTGTAGTACAATCTGAAACATCAAACATTGGTGAGCATAAGCAACATAATTAATTCTTTTATGAACTTAACAAAAGCTGTACCTTTAATATAAGAAATTTCTCAAAAGGAAGATTGTGTCTTAGAATAGAAGAAATTTAGGATGTCGATTTTCAAGTCATGAAGCTGGCCCAATTGATATGTTTATCAGGTATTGAGATCAGAAACAATCCTGTCGTGACAACCCAACCATTCTGACTCCCTTCCAATATTAAGAATCTAGAGGGCTATAAAAGATTGGACCTTCAGTGAAAATTTCATCTCTAGTTGTGGTTGTGAATTATAGTTTTGAACAATTCTTGACGTGGCTTGTCTGAATAATCTCTTAAAGAAACTGTATTTTTATATACGCCAATCACTATATTCACATAAGCATGTATAGAATAAAATTGAAAGAAAGTACAGAGATAGACGTTTGCTTTATATAAATAAGTGAAATGATAATAATCGCTGAAAATGTAATACTGGATTGAGGATTCAGACATAATGGGGTCATAAGGGCCCTAAATAATGGAGGGTAACTGTTCAGTTTTTCATACTTTCACTATACAATTCATCCTTTGATGAAGAATATTGTGGGTTCTACTTGGTCATGGAACGTCTACCACTCATTAAATTTTGCTTGTTCTCATTGTAAATTTTGTATGAAACAATATATTTGGCTGAGTGGTCGTGGGTTGCCAATGGAGGCTATATGTCTTGAATTTTCATAAATGCTCGACCTGATCATGAAGCTTGACACTTGAACTTTTCTTGTGTTTTCTGAGAAAAGTGTAAAACATCTATAACTTTTCTCTGTAAGGTATCGGGGACACTGTGCCTATAGGACATCTAAACAATTCATCAGACAGACCCTACCACATATGCCCAAAACTTATTTGTAGTTAGAGAATTCTAACCACTTGCAAGAGGACTTCTGCAGAATGAAAATGGTTACTTAACATTGCATCAGTTCTATAGGATCTACTCAGCAATTTTTTTATGCAATGACCCATACTGTATGGCCATAAGACCTGCGAGATAAATAACTGCCTATAGGACATCTAAACAATTCATCGGACAGACCCTACCGCATATGCCCAAAACTGATTGTAGGTAGAGAATCCTAGCCACTTGCAAGAGGACTTCTGCAGAATGAAAATGGTTACTTAGAGGAAAGCCAGCTAAACAGTACATTACTAAGCAATTGTTTTAATTTAATGACCCATACTGTATGGCCATAAGACCTGCACTTGTTGTATCATAGGTGCAAGAATAGTTTAGCAAATACGTAAGAGTTGGAGAAAGGGTAGGAATTCCCGACATCTTATATTGGCAGATATTTGCATTGATGTGGGGTGAGTCGACAATCTATATTGCACTTAGTTTGGCTAACTATGGCATGAATATGGAGTGCAGAATCAAATAAATCTTCCATTTCTGTTACCAGTTGCCTACTGTTGATTATACCCTGTTATCTATTGTCAACTCATTCATTGATTAAGAGAAATTCTGCTTGGCTTCTCTTTTCTTTCTTTTTCTTTCTTTTTCTTTTTTTCTTTAGGTAAATTAACTTGAACCCACAACCTTGTGGTTGTGACAGTGAGCTCCTCCCTACTGTACAATCAGCTCTCGTCTCTCTGCTTGACCTTTTCTTTAGCAATAACTCATACAATGAACTGATGTGGCAATTCAAAGAATTAGCTAGCATACTATATAGATTTTAAAACCTAGGCTTTGGGCTTATTTGTTATAATGAATACATGATTGGGCCAGGCATTTCATTCAGAAAGAAAAGCCAGTAAATTTTTATCTCAGAGTGTCTCTGCGGTACGCAAACTCGCTCACATAACACCACCCAGGGATCGATCCCTGGGTGGGCAGGTTATTTCCCCTCTTCCTGGCCACTGGGCCAACTGGCAAAAAAAAAATTATCTCTTAATTTTTCACGAAATATGTTAGCTCGTATTCAAATTTCTTGAGATAGTGATCCCAGCAGAAAAACATTTCAATTCTGCGCAGGATTTAAGTCGAGATTTGCCTATAGGCTATCTTATTCCTTTAAAATTGGAAGACATAAACCTCGCATTCAAGCTGTTTGAATGGCATATTCTGCCCAACCATAACCATAAACCAAACCGGCCCCTAAATTTTTTCCCCTAAAACCATTATGTAGCATATTGATAATAGAAATGCAACCTAGTTCTAATTACTACCATGTTATGATTTTGAATTGAACAGGCATCTCCAGGTAAAAGGAATAGAAAAGCTGAGGTGGTTATGGTTGATCCTTTAGAGGCCAAGCGCTTAGCTGCAAAACAAATGCAGGAAATCCGGGCCAAAGAGAAACTTAAGGTTGGTAATATTTTCTCTTTTCTTTAGAAGTTTCTAATGTAAGGAGAAATTGTGCATTACATTTTATTTCCTTTGTTGCTTTGGAATATTAAAAAAAAAAAAAACTACTTAAAATCACATGCATTCTAATTTCTTTGCTGCATCTTCTTGAAACACAATATTCCTTACTTTAAAGGCATATCTCTCTTCCATGAAATAATTGTGGTGTCTTCTCACAGGAATTTGTTTGTGATCTGATCTTTTACAGAAGTGTAGTTTTTTGTATTTCATAGTTGAGCTCCTAGAAATTCTCTTTCAATTCAAGGCCAGATCAATGTCCTAGAAATTCTGTTTCAACTCAAGGCCAAAACCAAATATCTAAGAATTTTGAAGACATATTTTAGTTACAGTATTCAATAGTGTTTTACAGAAGATGAAATGACAATTTTAACCCTAGCTCGGCTTAGGTTTCTTGTTCCTCTTCAATGTTGGACTTTGGAGCCTTGTATCTCAAGCACAACTCCGAAGGCACAAACAAATCGATCTTCTTGTAAGTATCAAAATGTTGCATTACGTGTCAACAGCCAGTGGCATGGACCATCTGCCGTTGATCTGTGACGTGAATTTTAAAATGGACCAAATAGACAGGTATAGATTGAAGATCGGTTCGTCCGTTTGACCGGATAAAGCAGATTATAGCATAACTGATTAACCATTGCACTTGTTTGTCACCAAATAATAGGTAGCTTCTTCAACTTGCTCAGGAAGGTATGCAATTGGTTCACATGGGCAGTGGGACCCACAAACTAACCTCAGGGAACCCCTCTACAATAGGGTCTGTGGTAGAACAAGATTAGGCTTTATGAGATGGGATCCATTTGCATCTCGATGAGGCAATCATAGAAGCTTGAAATGAGACAAGTGTGGACGATCTTTGTTGCGCCACTTGGGACCGTCACTAATCACAAATGAGAGGTGCTGGGGTGGAAGGTCTCTCTAGAGAATGAAATTTTGGTTGAAATTGGCTTCTGCTGGATTATGACAGCCATCAATTTCAAACCTTCATCCAAGGTGTAAACTTAAGGTTGACTAAGTTTGACAGCTTATGTCAATTCCATCTGTAATAATTTGGGCTAGTGCTAAAATACATGGTGTGGGAGAGTGAAGGTGTTTGGTCGACTTAAGGTATCCTTGCCATGGGGCTGATCAGTTTTGATTGATCTGAACCATGCACTCAGTCATTACAATGGATGGGCGACGGTCAATGAAAATCACATCGGATAGGATAGGTGTTTACATACACAGCCTCCCACTTGATGAGTTTTGACCTAAGGCGTCAATTTGGAATGTCCACCTTGACGACGACTCGGATCTTGCAGAAGCATTAAAAACCAATGGTTCATCTAACACAATGGAGGCAAGCCGGAAGATAACTAAAAAAAAGAACAATTATAGCCCATGGAGTTTGATTTTACAAGAAAATAAGAAGCCCTAGGGTTAAAATTGGCATTTCATCTTTTCAATAAATGAAAGGGGTGAACTTGGAAACTAGGAAATAAAAAAGGAAAGAGTGGGAACGGCAGTTGCTTTTCCTTAAACTTACCACCAGTCAAGGGATCTTAAAGCAAAAACACAGAGTGTAGAGGTGTTTTTGAGGTTTCATGAAAATATAGGGGCTTTTTTTATATAGAAAACTCTACTCTATTCAGTAATCCGATTAACGAGAATAAGGGCCTGCTCAACAGGGGTCAAGTCCTGTTGGAGACTAAGGTCTCTCATGGTACTGTTCACTGGGGAAGTTCAGTGAATCTCTGGGAACTGAGGGAGAAGTTTGGAAAACAGCCAAAACTTTGGAGAAAGAAAAGTGAGCTGCTAAATGCACACTGAAAATTGATCTCTGCACAATGAGATTTATTTTTACCAAAATACCCATGTAGGAAATTACCTAAAAGGACATCTATCAAACTCTCTACATCCCCAACTTCTTTCAACACACCCCACCCCAACCACCACCGCCAGAGAGAGAGAGAGAGAGAGAGAGAGAGAGTGACAAGGAGAGGGAGAGGGAGGGGGAGAGAAAGAGGGTGGGAGGCGGGCAAGGAGAGGGAGAGAGAGGGTGGGAAGCGGGGCGGGGGGGGGGGGGTGGGACTGGGACTGGGAGGGGGAGAGCGGGCGGAGGCGGGCAGGGAGAGGGACAGGGAGAGAGACCAGGAGAGGGAGAGTAGGCTCAGGCGGCAGTCGGCGGGCAAGGAGAGGGAGAGAGGGAGTGTAGAGAGAAGTTGAGAGAGTAGATGTTAGGGTCTTTTGGGCAAAACATGGTGTGTATAGAGTAAGTTTGGGGAGTGTCGAGAGTACCAGTGTGGAGAAAGCAAATACCAGTGTGTATTTAGCCTCTCTCGAAAGAAAAACAGCCTTCCACCCCATGAGTTAATGCATCTCAAAAATGAGTGGACAGCCAACTCGTGGATTCTTTTATGATTTTATCTCCTAATCAGAAGGATTCAAGCCAAAAACAGCATGAGATTTTAGGCAAGCCATGATTCCCTTATGCTTTCCAAAAAGCCCAAGTCTTTTATGTGGTAGAGCTATTTAAAGTTGTTAGCCATAATTTTACTGTCATGTTCATACAAAACGGATTTAGTTGCAAACTTAGTGGCTCTTTTCATGCATGTTGATGTATTCTAAAATAGAAACCATGTTTCTGCCATGCCACTCTGCTAACCTTTCCTGCCCCAAAATTATCATCATTGGCAGCTGCCATGTTGAATCAAGATGGAAAGTCAGAAGAACTGTATCTGATGCATGTGGTTTTCAATTTCTATGCCACCCCAACAGATTAAAAAAAAATTTCCATGCCACCCCAAATGGCTAGAGGGGTTTTCTCAAGTCACCCCAAACAGCAGCAGAATTGTTTTTTGCCAAAATATTCTAACCGATTTCAATTAATCCAAACGTACACTTATGGCTTTAGTTAGTTTTGGATGGATGTTGTTTTCAGATCTCTTCATTTGTGCTGACATGGGCTTCAAGGTTTATCTGAGAGGTTCTATTTGTGTCCGAAACTTCTAATTTCTTTTTGTCACATTGTCAACTCTGACCAAATGACATGAATCCAGAGACAACGTCAAATTGAAGCGATCAATGGAGCATGGGCAATGATCGGTCTCACTGCAGGGTTGGTCATTGAAGGTCAAACTGGAAATGGTATTCTGACTCAGGTGAGTAAGAAAAAATATGAGAGAGAGAGAGAGAGAGAGAGAGAGAGAGAGAGAGAGAGAGAGAGAGAGAGAGAGAGAGAGAGAGAGAGAGAGAGAGAGAGAGTATCCATCTAGTAACATGGAGTTGATTATTTTATACAGGTCTTTGGGTATTTGAAGGCTATTATTGGTGTCTTTTGGCAGTACTAGATTTCATTTCACCAAGGAGATGGGTGGATGCCGTGGAGGGTTTAGAGTGGAAAGGCCTACATTGATTTCTGAATTATCTTCCCAATGGAAGTTGAAAAATTATCCTTTTTTGTCATCATTCTTATTAGTCCCCAGCATTCTTTAAATCATTGCAGAAAACAAAGAGTTGTCTTATGTAAGGTCTTATCATGCCAAATATTGCTGAACTGATGATTGGAGGGAAGAAAGAAACATTAAATCTTCATGTCTAGATAACAATTACCTTATAATTGGAAGTTATTACATTTTTTTTTTGTTTCCAGCTATGTTTACTCGTATTCGTCCCCAAATTGCATTGTAGAACTGTTTGCTTCATCAAGGATGCACTTATGCTCAGTGAAATCTGTGGAGCTCTGGTTTGTTTTTCTGCAATGCCATAAAAAATCGGTTTCTAGCCCTCACGGAGGAAATCGTTTTCCACATTGAGTAAAAATAATTTAACCTTTTCCTCTTTTTGTGCTAAAAATATGGTTAGCATATTAAATTGGAAGCTTTTTCATTCTATAGAGGAATCTTCAGCACTACACAGACTTATGAAATTGCCATGCTGGTTCTCTTCAGCACTATAGGGCATTTACGTCTTGAGAATGATCTCAATTCCACACTTCGCTCTCCCATGCAATACCTAAAAAGGAACTGCTTTGTAGCACATAGCCTGTTGTTTTCTACTGCAAAAACAATCAAAATCTAATGCCCCGTCAATAGCCATTGGCCCACATTTCATTTCAGTTGGAATTGATCCCACCACTGGATTAAGTAGTGAAGAGCACATGATTTGCTCTATTATGTTAATTTACATGTTTTGCATGTGATCCATCCAACAGCACAATTGACTTGGGCGGGGTTCATAAGCAGAGGACAAAGATGGAGCACATTTGGGCCGACATCGAAGGCGAATATGGAGGATCCCAAGGATGACTCCTGGCCCTTGGCCCCTGATAGATTAGGATAGTTTGCAATTCCATCTCATGGGGAAAAAAATGATCCAAACTTTGTCCTCAGTTTTATATAGACTATAACTAATCACCTTATTTACTCTGTTTGGAGCACATATTTACCTCATATCACACATCCCAATATCTAAAGTATTGTTCCAAGCTTTTTTCCAATCAATTTTACATTAAAAGTTGGGAGTTCCATTTGTAAAATATACTGGCTTAAAAAAGGCCATGTGATGAATAGGTTTGGCCCATCATGAAAAATAGCCCACAATTGGGACTTTCAATCTTAGGTAGGCGATGGCAATTGGCAAGTCTCCAAGCTGGTGGAGAGAGGAAGGAGCGATTGAAAGGAAGGACTTATTGCTCCCTGCCTCCCAAGACAAGATCCATCGAGTTTCCAGGAAAGGGTTGATATCTCTACCCTTTGGTCCCTTGGTTACTTCTGATGCTGAAGGCTTAGATGGAATTTTAAAAAGTGTGTTGCTGAGAAGTAGTTGAAATCGAAGAAGAAGAACGATAAATGGCAGCCATAAAATGACATTCCTTTACTCTAATAAACCAAATCCTACAAAGGAGAGAGAGGCCCCATCTACCTTCACTGTATGTCCTTTATAAACCATTCACATCTTTAGTAAACCTTTTTAATAGTCATTTCACTGTGAGTTTCTAGAAATTCAATTACATGCAGATCAATATTAATCATAAAATATTTTAAGTGCACGACTGCCTTTTCTTGAGACAATAGCAAATATGAGTGAACCTCATATAGAGCAAATCAAGAAGAATATTCCAATTAAGAATAAAAATAACCAATAGTGATAAAGCTGATTAAGGCATCGGAATTAACTAAGCAATCAAAAATCTCTTTTTTCCACAAAAATACTTGTTCAGATTCTTTTCTTTTTTTTACTTCAGATCAAAGCATTTAGATCTAGATGATATAGCATTAAAAATCAATTTCTCCTTTTAGAAAGAGATTTATTTTCTACAAAAATATGCAAAAACCCAAGACCTCCTTCCATTCATCTAAGTAATAGAATTATCTAAGTATCACCCATCAACACATAAGCATAACCCATCAAAGAAAACAAGTCTTAAGCATGGCCTATCATACGTACGTAAGTATGAATGATCAAAGACATATTCTAACATTATGAACTAAGCATGGAAGGCACCGACTGGTATGAAGACAAGTCTATTATTCAGTGAATCAGAAACATGAACAAGCAAATATAATTAGTAAAAGAGAAAGATTGAGAGAACCTAGCTTCATCCTACGCCTCAATCACAACTAACAAACCATTGCACAAAAGAAAAATAATTCTTTCATTAATAACATATCTTCAATACAAAGCTTCAGCTCCTCCTAGATTTAAGTCTTGCTTGGACAAGACCTAAAGCTACCTTTAATATATAAATATAAATATATATATATATATATATATTAAAAGTGGAGAACTAGAACTAGAATAGGGAGGAGAGAGGAAGATGAAAGAAACGAGACAGGTGGTAGTGGTGGTCGACGTCCCACCCTACACATAGGAGAGCATGGACGTCCCGTATGGAGAAGTCATTTTTTAATGGTTTCTATGGCTCGAGTTGATTCTATCTTGGACTCTCTGACTTGGACTCCAAGCAACTTCTTAAAATTCCTTGTGCAACAACTCTCATAGCAGGTCCCCTCAAAGATCTTCTCATGTAGTACAAGCCACGGCCCAAATTATATGACTATTGGGTCAAAAAGCTAGGCTCGTACCACTGACGACGGGCCTAACCACATGACCCTTAACCCTATGTAGGCTCAGCTCAGCCGGCCCGTGAGCACCCATAAATACCGTCCAGTACTAGCACTAGTCTATACGCAACTGAAAACCAATTATAAAAACGAAGGGGAAAAAATTGAAAAGCACTGCTAGGGTTTGCCAAAATCTCCGCTCTTCCATTCCAGGTATGAAATCTCTCTCTTTCTCTTTCTTCTGCATTGCGATTCTCAGATCTAGATATCTAATGTCGAGATTTAGAGCTCAGGAAACCCTAGAAATTTCAACACTTGCGGCACAAGATCCTTTAAAACAGTGAAATCTCATATTTGTTGTGTAAATCATCACTTTTGATTTGGCCGATGATATTGTGAAATCTCATATTTATTGATGAAATTATTCTTTACGTTCGTTCAAATCCACCTAGGGTTTTGTTTGGATGGGAAAAAAACTGTTTTTTTTTTTAACCCTTCATCCAGACAGATGTTTAGGGCTTTTGATCTAGCTCGCGCTTTTTCACGAGAAGACGCAGGTCAAAAAAGGAGGGAAAACCACAGGATTTTACCTCCAATGGTTAAAAAAAAAAAAGGAACTTTCGATGGTTGGTTAGTTTATCCTTGTGGTTCTTTATGTATTTGGTTCTGATCTTTTCTATTGTTTAAGATCACTCTAGAGACTTGATGAATGTGTACATGTCTTATTGGTGATACCAAATTGATAGTTTGAGAAAAGTTCTTAAATGCTCTCTTTCTCTATCCAAGTTTTAATTGGCTTACAAGATTTTAAGCTTGTTCTGAATTGGTTGAATAGGTACTTTTACCCGCGATGGCTCGTGTATACGTTGGAAACTTAGATTCTAGAACAACTGAACGAGAACTTGAAGATGAATTCCGTGTGTATGGGGTTTTGAGAAGGTAAAATTTAAAACGTTGCTTTTCTCTTTTCTCTTTTTTCCCCCTTTTTTTTTGTTTTGAGAAATCACTTTCTTGATTTTAAGATGTGTGGTGCTGTGCCCGTTGGACATGCTGTAGCAGCTATTAGGGTGTAGGATTTAGTGTTTTTAATGGTCATATAATTTCTTGTATTTATGTTTGCACTGATCCATTTTGTTAAATATAGGTTATTTTTTAATGAATGAATTGGTATAAATTTAATTTCTGGTGGAGTTTTTCCTGGAAGCCTCTTTTATCACTCCATGATATCGGGCTTTGTCTGGGCATCATCTATATAAAAGAGGGTTGTGCCAAATTGACAACTGGTTAAAACTTTTCGCACATCTTCAACATGAATTGAAGAATTCATTTAGCTGACCCTGATATAGTTAGGACACTTCTACCTTTTCTATTCTATGGAAATGTGGTAACCAAACGAACCAATGGGACATAAATGTGTTTTTTCATATTGTACATGTATATGACAGTTTTGCGTCTTGGTTTATTCTCTGGACCAAAAAAAAAAAAAACATTGTATATAGATTGTAGTTCGAACATCCTTTCAAAAGATAGGTTTCAAGAAGTTCTGGTCATATTTTGCCTTCTTTTTTACATGAGACTCTTCTTGATGCATTTTAATTGATTTTGCAACTTGCAACTGTAGTAGGCAATGGAAATTTGGTATTCTTAAAGTTAAACTTTATGTTTCCTATGTCTCTTGCCCTTAATTATGTGTGTATTTGTTCGTTACATATTTTCTTTCTTGATTGTATGCTCAAATGTAAATTCTTTTATATTGCATCAAATTCTTTGTGTCTATCTGTTATTATTATTTTTTTGAATGGTTAATCGTCAATTTGTTAATTTTCTGATTATTTCTGATGCAGTGTATGGGTTGCACGAAGGCCTCCAGGCTATGCTTTTATTGACTTTGATGATCGTAGAGATGCTCTAGATGCAATTCATGAATTGGATGGTATATTAGAAACGTCTCTTTATTCCTATATAAATTTATTGGAGCAAAATCTTTTGATTCCTACCTTTCAAAATATATATTTTGGTTCCTTTATAAATGCAATAAGTGTTAGAAAGGAGAAGGCTTTCACGCCAATGAATGATGATACATGCGTGAGTTCTATTAGCTTGTGACATAATTAACAAGTAAATTCATCAATGTGCTTGTTATTTCTTGGAATTTTTGGTTTGAATACCATGATTTTCTTTTTCACCCTTCTGAATTTGATTGTACAAATCATTTGTATGTTTCACTTGATGATTAACATCTGGGCACACACTAAGATGCCTAAGAGAGAGATTATGATGATGGATTGACAATGACAACACCATGAATGTTAGTTAAGATGGATGACAATCCTCTTGATGGTTGAGAGCTATGTGAGTTGTGCCCATGCCCACTCGTGATGGAAGGGTTAAGTTGCGCCAATCTTTCAAAATCACAAAAAAATAAAAAAATCAACAAAATAAGGAATACTTTAAACATAAAAAATGGGTAAGTGTGATGACTTAGTTGTACAATCAATCTTTGAGAGGTTTAGGTTTTCTCAAATGACAGTGTCATGTTCTTATGGAAGGATGATTTAAATCAGTGTATCCATATATAATAATTTTTCATAGCTTCACAATGACAATAATGATGAAATAATTATACTAATCACAAACCACTTGATGTGGACCAAGGATGAGATGCGGGGTGGGTAGAGAAAGATGGAAAGATATGGAGATAGGTCAGATCTCATGCCTGAAGTGAATAGGGTTCGCGCCTGATGGCCTCATGCCACAACATAGTCTAATGAGCAATCATGGGAGAGAGAGAGACATAATACTCAAAACTTTTTTTCATTAATCATAGTCTAAGGAGCCAAAGAGGCTTTAGAAAGCTTTAAATAGAGAAAACCTAATCCTATACTCAATCTCAACTTTAGGAAACATACTAAAGGTCGAGATGAAAATATTTGCTTAAGACTTATGGACCATACTTGATGCAATCCTAGGGTTAGGATCGTTGGTGCCACAGGCACAATTAGGGTTTCCGCATAAACAATCACGAAGAAGATGTCTCTTCAACGATAAAACCCACGAAAGGGAGAATTCTATTAATTTCAAAATCTCATATTATCTCAGATTATGATCTCTACAATGCCATATATATAATAAAAGAAACTTAAGATCTAAGAAACAATCCTAATCAAACCAGGAAACAAAATAAGATAAAATTAGAAAACTAATCCTAATTAAACTCCTCAATAAGATTGGAAACAATTAAAAATAAGAATATCTCTTGGGCTTCAATGGGCCCCACATGTGGCCCACGAGTGTGTGGGCAGTTGGTGCTGCAGCATCATTCCCCCCAGGTTGGAAAAGTGTTTGAGCTCGAACTCGGCTCTTCTTGATGTTGCTTTGTAGACATTGTGCACTTGAAGCACCTCCTTGGTGATGCGAGTACTTGACCGTTTCTTTGGTGGTGCCGGCTTCATAGGATGGAGTGTAATTTGCTTTTCACCATGCATGAATGTGTATGTGTTGTCGCGCATGCCATTACTTCCATTCGTATGGTACCTCCATGGGTGACCCAACAAGATATTACCACTATCCATGGGTAGCAGCACATTACACCAAACTGTATCTGTATAATCTTCACCAATAGAAAAAGTAACTAGACATCCATATCTCACTTGCACTGATACCAATTGATGCAATCCTAGGGTTAGTATCGCAGGTGCCATAGGCACAATTATGATTTCCGCAGAAACAATCACGAAGAAGATGTCTCTCCAACGATGAAACCCACGAAAGGGGAAATTCTATTAATTCCAAAATCTCAGATTATGATCTCTACAGTGCCATATATATAATAAAAGAAATTTAGGATCTAAGAAACTATCTTAATCAAACTAGAAAAAAAAAGGATAAAATTAGGAAACTAATCCTAATTAAACTCCTCACTAAGATTGGAAACAATTAAAAATAATAAGAATATCTCTTGGGCTTAAAAGGGCCCCACATGTGGCCCATTAGCGTGTGGATGATTGGTGCCAAGGATGAAAATAGCGGTGGCGGCGGGCCGCTATGTAGCGTAGCGGGGCTACGTAGCTGTGTAGCGGTGTGATTTGAAATACTCGCCAAAAAAATCTGAAAAAATTCCAAAAAATCCAGAAAATTGTAAAATGAAAGAGAATGTGGTTCTTTTGTAAAAGTAAGTAAGAAAAGGGGGTGTAGCGGTGCCCTCAATATATGAGGTCCTGTATCGCTATATAAATAGAAAATAATAGTAATGATTAGTTTTTTCACCTGTATTCATGTTTCTTAGTCATACTAACTTAGAAAGTAATGAAAAGCTCATAAAAAAAAAAAAAACCTAGAACATGAAATAAAGGCATGAGACTTGAGAGTTAGGTCATTAGTGAACATTGGACAATCAGTACTTCAAGCCTCAAGGTTCAAGTTTCAAGGTTCAAACTTCAAATTCAATCAAGTTAATGAAGTGGTCAACACTCAACAGTTCAAAACCAATTTAGAAATGACAAAGAGTAGAGAGTTGGTGAAGGAAATATGAATACCTTGGTCACCACCAAAAGGAATGTCTACCAAGATTCAAGGCATTGTTATCCTCATCATCCCCATCAGTGTTATCATTTCTATTGGCACCATATTCCATATTGCATTTGATATTGATGAGCATTGGGATCCACAAATCCAAAGAAGGCAGCCGCATCATCGTAACTTGGAGGAGGTGGAGGTGGATATCTATTATATTGTGTTTCACCATAGTCACCATGTGAGTAGGACCCTGAAATAGAAGACTTTTGTTCTCCTTGTTGCAGTTGACCATATGGAAAATACTGTGAGGGTCATTGTCCACTGTAACTAGGGTTCCACGAATCAGTCCATGATGCCGCTTGTTGTCCTCCAACATCTCTACTCATATTTCCTTGTTCATTACTACTACCTCTAGGAGCAGGTGGTGAGACTCTCCGACGCCGTTGATAACCATGGTTTCCTTCCATTCTTTCCGAAAAGTCCTGTACCCTCCTCTACAAGAATGACATCTTCCTGATCATGTTGGTAGTATTCATTAGTAGCACCTGTCCCACTAGTGTCTCCTGCTTCCATCTCCCCCATCTCCTCCACCATGGCTACTCGAAGAGACAGTGGTACTCGTCCTCTCAGAAGATGACACAACATGAGCAGGTTCTTTCCCTCTAGATTGTGGGTGCGGCTGTGCACTGTGCTTTCTCCTCTAAGTGGGGCACCCTCTGCCTCATCCATTTCTTCATCAAGCAATTCCCTAACCTCCTCCTGAAAGCGCGGATCTGAATCTAGCAATGGATCCTCTATCTCGGCTATCCATGGGAGCAAGGGATCGTCCTCTCTGAATATGTGATCCAAACTAATAGGACAATAACTCGGATTATCCCTTGCCTTCCTTTCTTTCATTTTGTTTCTCAACTTCAAATTGTAATGGCAATATACAAGCTTGTTGAGTTTTTGCATGGTAAGCCGATTCCTGGACTTTGTGTGGATCAAGGAGAAAGTGCTCCAATTCCTTTCACAGTTTGATGAATTTGTAACTTGACTAAGGATGCGAATAGCCGCTCTCCTTAGATTTGGAGTATCCTCTCCAAAATTCATCCACCAATCAGCTAAAATTCAAAATAAATAAATAAAATTAGACATTCCTTAAGTCCTTCCAATCAATTGAAAGATACATAACAAAAGACTATTAGGTTGGGCGATTGGGTCTTTTGTTCATACCAGGTGGCATCTTTCCAATCGCCCTTATTACAAGAGGGTCAGCAAAGCCTCCTCTCCTTTGTGTGTATGTAAATA
Source organism: Litsea cubeba (assembly GCA_012931725.1). NCBI lineage: Eukaryota > Viridiplantae > Streptophyta > Magnoliopsida > Laurales > Lauraceae > Litsea > Litsea cubeba. The sequence goes on along the minus strand of CM022949.1, from coordinate 2,756,650 downwards.
TCTACAATGTGAAAATTAGGAATAAATCAATAAACCATACATGTTTAACGAACCTATCTCAAGCATATACATATGTCATCTCAAATTTCAATCACTAACTCACCTCTTGGATGGCTTTGATTTGATCATCCTCTCCCAATAATTTCTTTAACACTTGCCTTAATCCTACCCTCAACTCCGTTTCTATTGCATCGTTGTGTTGTTGGGCATTGGGGTAGTAGAATTCGGGATTAAGGAAATAACCTACATTGAAAACAAGTTGAAATGCAAAATGATTAAACATCAATCAAAGAATGATAGCTTGCTTTAAAAGCATCAAATAGTGATATTATTATTGAGTACCTGCAGCATGCAATGGATGGTGTAGCTGGTCGTTCTACCAGGCATCAATAATCTTTGTATATTCTTCATGATATCTAACATTTTCTATGATAGCTTGCTTAGCTCGATCCATTGCTTCATATATATATCCCATTGTTGGCTTGTCATCATCATCTACAAGTCGCAACACTCTAACTAAAGGCTCGTAAACCTTTAATAAATTAGACACTTTCTTCCAAAATTTATTGTCCCTCATCAAGTTAGGGATCTCAAATTTCAGACCACTTGTTGCATTGCCCCATTTCGAACGAAGCCATTTTTCTGATGCAAACATTTGAATCAGCTTTGTTCTAAACCTTACAAGGCTCTCCATCGCAATGAAATGGGTAGCAAACCTAGTTGATCCCGGACGTATCAAGGCATGGTTATTTGTGAATATTTTCATCAAGCTCAAAAGCCATGAATGATCATAAATAAATCTGGTAATGCCTCTACATGCCTTGATAACTTCAACAATTTTCTTCTTCCTTCCAATCTCTTCCATAATGAGATCTATTCAATGTGCTGCACATGGAGTCCAAAACAGATGAAGCCTCTTCTTCTCCAACATCTTACCGGCTGCCTTGAAATTGACGCTATTATCTGTAACAATCTGTACAATATTCTCCTCTCCCACACTCTCTACAACCTTATCCATAAGAGTATATATATTTAGCTGTCCGTCTATGCTAAGATGCATCCACGGACTTCACAAAGACACACCCAGCGACTGATTGTACCAAAAAGTTTATTAATTGTGTTTGTGTGCCACTGGTCCACCCATCACACATAATGGTGACTTCATTATGTTGCCACATGGGCCTAAAGGTCTCCACTCATGCCTTTATTTCTTTATATTCTTCTTCGAGATATTTAGTGCCTACAACATAAATAGAGGGCGACTGTATTCCCCGCCCAGCTTCGGCGGCAACATCAAGAATTGTTTGGAAATAAGGGGAATCTATTGCTGTAGGCCGTATGTTCTTGTGAATTAGTCATTTTGCTGTAGCTTTGGTTAACCTCTCTTGCAGCCTTCATTGTCCCTTATAACACTTGATATATTTGATTGTTTAGCTCCATCAGCTCCATGTTTTCTATGTGCTAGAGTATCGACAGAGGGAGGAGCTGCTCTTCTACTAGAAATAACTTCTACATCAACATCCCGTTCCCGGGTGCTAAATGCCCTACGCATGGCCCTCGCAATGCCCTTGCCCGTGCTTGGCACAGCAGATGAGCCCCCTGCATCATAATATTTGCTTCCAGCAAATGCACGACGTTCATGTTCTTCTTGGTGACTCATGATGGACACTCGGCATGCAGCCTCCATCTGTGCATCTTCCTCATCAAAACCTTCATCCCCAAATACATCATAACAGGCAACATCAACATCTCGCTGCCTCTTTTCTTTTATCTCTACTTTTCTAGCTTTATTTTGACCAACCAAAGCTTTCATTTGTTCCCTGACTTCCATTGGTACTTCGGTACAGCCAGCGACATTGCCAGAAATGTGGCCCAAGTGGCGCTTGAATCTTGTAATGCCCCCATTGGTCATTTTCCCACAAAACTTGCATTTGATTTTCAACCAAAAGTTCCATGCGGGATCAATATCACGAGGCATTTTAAGTTATCAATTGGCAAACACAAATACACAATAGAATACTGAATACCTATAAATATGAACAAGTAGTATGTTAAAAATTAAAAAAATAAAAAAAACATGTTAGAGGAAACATATATCTAACGCTTAGGATTTATTCTCTTGACATTTAATTGGTATTTCATTACTTAAAGTACTTTTTTTTTCAAAAATTAAAAAAAAAATCAGAAAATCAGAAAATAAAATAAAATTAGGAAAAGACAAATATATGTTGGATTGATCTATGCCTAACATAGATATAACATTTAGGGGCCTTATTCAAAACAATATAATGGGTAATGAATTAGTTAAGGCATTTTTTCCTTCAAAAAATAAATAAATCCGAAAAAAAAGGGAAAGACAAATAAATGTTGGATTGATCTATGCCAAACATATTTAAAACATTTAGGAGCATTTTTCAATACATTTGATTGGCATTCCATTACTAAAAATATTTTTTTTTCCAAAAAATAACAAAAATCCGAAAAAAAAAAGCAATATATGTTGGAATGATATGTGGGAAACATAGATCAATCTAGGAGCCCTTTTCAAGACATTTGATTGGTATTCATTTACTAAAAATATTTTTTTTTAAAAAAAAAAAACAATCCGAAAATAAAAAAAAAGAAAAAAAGTGAAAAACAAGCAACATATGTTGGAATGATCTATGGGAAACATAGATCTAATAATATGAAGCTATTTTCAAGTTGTTTCATGAGTTTTCCATAAGTGATAATGTTTTTTATTTTTTTATTTTTTTATTTTTAATTAACATAAATCCGAAAATAAAAATAACAATATATAAAAAAAAAACAAAAGATATGCATGCAAGATCAAAAGGAAGCATGGATCTACAATAAAACAAGACAATGATGCCATTATGTCGTGATTCATAGTAGTTAGAGAGTGATAATCTCAAAAGTTGAAAAAAAATCACAAAGAAATACTTACCTAGATGAAGAATCTTGTTTAGAATCTTTAGATTCCTTAGAATAGTTGAGTGTTTTGATTTGGTGGCAAGAAATCTTGAAGAAATGAAGTTGGGAGTCACTTGGGACCACAAGGGGGAAGTAACAGCAGTCAAAGTGGAGAATAGAGTGGAAGAGGGTAAAAAAACCCTAAAAGTTGTCCAAAGGGGGGTTTTATAACCCCCAGCTATGTGTCGGCCGCCGCGGTTGCAACAACCGATATTTCGGCCGTAGCGTGGCGGTGACCACCGCTACGGCCGATATTTGTATCCTTGATTGGTGCTGCTGCATCACTACTACTGACAACACAGTTAATGAAATGAACAAAACCAAATATAAATGGGTGCACTGGACTTGGGCCCAAAGAGCTGATTGACTTGCAGATAATGGATTTGTTAAGCATCAACTTCTCCCCGTCTTGGAGAGAACTCGCCCTCGAGTGTTGTAGACGTCCTCTAGGATTTAAAGTGAACCGTATAGCTTCCTGATATCGTTCTTGATCTTCGAGCTCTTCACATGGCTTTAAAGATTCATTCAATCTCTTATTTAAAGTAGACTTTAGGCATTGTGTTTTTTGATGTCTAGAGTTGGATTGGATGTGCATTCGAACAAATTGATGCTACAAGTCTTGAAATTGTACCATTTTCTCACAATCTTCTAATATCAATCATCTAACCCCAAAGATGAAATCAATGTGGGGAACCACAATGATGAGATCTTTTGCAATTTCCTAATCAATAGCTTGTTATTCTGATGATTTAATTGGTTGTTCTGGAAGTGGGCTTTTGATGAAATCCATTAGATGATCAATCTCCTTGCTAACCTTATCCAACTCTTCAATTCCCTTTGATGCTTGCATCTTTTGATCACCATTGACTAGGGAAGGAGATTCAATCATGGTTAAAAAACCGGACTCAGGACCCGACTCGGCCATGGCCAAGCGGGCGAGTCGGCTGGGACTCGGTGGAGTCAGGTTCAGCTCCATGTTAAGCCCAGAAAAATATTAAAAAAAAAAAGAAAAAATAGAGAAAAAGAAACAGAGTCGACTAATAAGTGAAGAAGAGAGAGAGAGAGAGAGAGAGAGAGAGAGAGAGAGAGAGAGAGAGAGAGAGAGAGAGAGAGGCTGGGCAAACGAAAGAAAAGAAAAGAAAATGGAAGGAGGAGGAGAGCATACCTGGCACCAGCAGCAGCCTATCATTAATGACAATTTGCAGCAGGAAGCAACAAAGGCATTGTTGCAAGTTGCAACAACAGCAGTAGGCAGTAGGCCTGCATGAATAGGCAATAGGCTGCACAGCAATAGCAGTGGGCGGCAGTAGGCACTTGCAACAATAGGCAATAGGCTGCACAACAACATCAGTGGGCAGCAGTAGGCACTACAACAACAACAGTAGGCATCAGTGGGCCAGGTAGTTGGTAGTATAGCAACGGCAGTGGGCAGCACTGTGCAACAGTAGCAGCAGGAGATTGCACTGCAGAGAACAGACCCAGGTATGCTTTTTTATTTTCAAATTTCAAGGGCTTCTCTCTCTCTCTCTCTCTCTCTCTCTCTCTCTCTCTCTCTCTCTCTCTCTCTCTCTCTCCAGTGCTGTCCAGCTGTCTTGCACTTTACTTTTTGTTTGGTCATCTTGTACTCCTGCCCCTTTTTTAATTTTTATTTTTTCTGTCCGAGTCGACTCGTGGGACTCACCTGAGTCGCATGGGACTCAGGTGAGTCACACCTATTTGAGTCCCAGTCCAAAGGACTCGACTCTGTATGTGCCGAGTCGACTCGGGCTTGGCCGATTTTTTAAACCATGGATTCAATGCTCTTTTCTTCTAAGCCCCTATTTGGGATCTCTATTTCCAAGCTCTATTTGTCTAAATGTCTAAAGCGGGTAGAGGTTTGGAAAATAAGAGCATTTGGCAGTCATTTCTGCCCTTTGCTCAGTTTAGAGAAGTAGGGGCAAAGCCTTTTAAAACCACAACCCCCTTCTGGATGTAGTTGAAAAGTAGAGGGGGAAAAAAGAGGCGGATGAACAATGCTCTTTTTTTATGGCTCTATTTTGGATGGGTCTGATTAGAGATACCAAACAAGACCCAAGTCTTCCAAAGTATGACCTTTTGTAGGAATTGTGTATGCTACTTTATCCGACCTTGTCATGGAATTTTCTGTTTCTTTTTCTGGCTTATTGATATTAGGTTTGATATTCTCTGTGACGGGTTCTAGAAGATTGGCTCTTGTTGTTTTCTGAGACTTTCCTTCTGGAGACTTACATATCCGAGATCTTTTAAGCATGTACTTAAAACACGGATTGCTTCCCCTTGTGAGTCTTTCACATTCTCCCATATGGCCGGTCATAAGCCCTTGAGAAAGCCATCAAAATCATGTGTCTTACACTTCAATTTACATACACATTGCAACTTTGAAAATTCGTCGGTATATTCATCAATGGTCTAAGTCTCCTTGTCTCCAATTAAAGGAATTGCTCAAAGTAGACTTCATTCTCATAATACCATTTTCCCAAATTCAAGTTTATATATAATTTTGTGAAGTTGATTGTCGAAGTCATTGATTTGCAATCTCATATTGACTTGATGCACAAAAGATGTAAAAATGTAATTCTTTTGGAGGAATGAATTTGCGGAGGATGGAGGGATTGATACTTTAGGTAGTAGAAAAAGAAAACTTTAGGTAGAAAAAGAAAACTTTAGGTACCTTGGATCTATAGTGCAACAGGATGGAGGGATTGATACTGATGTAAGTCACAGGATTCAAGCCGGGTGGACCAAATGGAGGAGTGCTTCGGGGGTCTTGTGTGATCGGAAAGTCCCCCTCAAGGTTAAAGGAAAGTATTATAAGGTGGCGGTACGGCCAGCGTTGTTATATGGATCAGAGTGTTGGGCAGTAAAGCATAATCATGTCAAGAAGATGGAAGTTGCGGAGATGAGAATGCTAAGATGGATGTGCGGGATCACAAGGAGAGATAGGATTAGGAATGAGGAGATTAGGGACAGAGTAGGAATAGTACCGATTGGAGATAAAATGAGAGAAAATCGACTGAGATGGTTCGGCCATGTTAGAAGGCGTCCAACAGAGGCACCTGTTAAAAGGTGTGAAAGCATGGAGTTTGCCAAGAGTAGGAGAGGGAGAGGGAGACCAAAGAGAAGTTGGAAAGAAACTATTAAACATGATCTTGCCTACATGGATCTAACGGAGGACATGGCCCTAAACAGATTTGATTGGCGTCGTCAAATCCATATAGCCGACCCCACCTAGTGGGAAAAGGCTTGGTTTGGTTTGGTTTTGGAGGAATGAATTGACCTGATGTTTAGATCTAGTCTCCATGAACGTGTCGGTGAAAATGGATCTGAAATCCGATGCTGGATGGCTTTAATATCACTCCTTGATGCAGCAACAGTACCGTATCAATGTAGCAAAGTACGTGGGCCACATGTGGGACCCATGAGATTCTGATTTTTATATTATTAGTAGTTTTGATTTTAGCAAAGATTGTAATTAGGATTAGTTTCTAACTTAGATAGGATTCTTATTTTGTTTCCTAGTTTAATTAGGATTGCTTTCCTAGTCCTTAAAACTCTTTTATTATAAATATAGCATTGTAGATATCAATGATCTCAGAGATTTGGAGTTAATAAATTTTCCCTTTTGTGGGTTATCGTTGGAGAGTTGTCTTCTTCGTGTGATTCTTCCCGTGGGAACCCTAATTGTGCTCCGGCACTTGCGATCTTAACCCTAGGGTTGCATTACTCCTTGAAGATCGATGATTGAAATTGAATAGGCTAATGTGGTGCTGACGTTAGATGCTGGTCCCTTCTCTTCAATCCGGGCCGGATTAAACCCGATTCCTACCAGGCCTTGTGATCAGGCCCCAATTATTTCATTACCTTCTTGGGTGGATGACTCATTTCGTCTTAGGTCTCCTCTTGCATAGAGTTGGATTTAAACTTACTTCTGTTGCTTATACATCAGAAAACAAGAATTAAATGTTGGTGCTAATATGACCATTTCACTAGATTTCCATTTATGTTTGAAACCAACACTAGATATCCCCTACTTTTAATTATAGGGGCTCATTTTCCTTTTAGGGGTTGTTGGGCAATTTCAAATAGGATAGGAAAATGGTCCAGATTCGTATATGAATCATTTTCATATGCAACTGACTCACTTGTGAAACACATTCAGTTTGTCATTTTCACACCTCTTCACTTGTGATTTTGAATGCATCCACTGGTTCACCAATTTTCACAAAGTTTTCACCAATTTTCACAAATTTCTTAAAATATATGATGAATAAAGGCATGAGAGTTGACCCTCTAGCCTAAAAATGGCATTCTAAACAGTTTGTATGGTTTGTATCGTGAAAATGGGCCCCACAGAATTCACAATTACAGATTTTAGTTTCTGGACCTTTTTGCAAATATCTAAAAATCCGTGAAGGATTTAAACTTGGAATTTAGTGCCATGGCCGTTTTGGTCATTTTGAAGAGGATCAACATTTCAGATCATGATTTAGGGGCCTACATGAAAAGAAAAATCATAAAAAGTGGATTGGGTTTTGGGACATTGGAAAGCATTACATTATTCAGCATGATGAATCAACGGTTCATAGTTTTTCTCAAATTTCTTGAGATCTATGATGAATTAAGCCACGAGATTTGGTCTCGAAGCCATATTAAACATTTTAAAGAGGATTAACGGTTTAGATCATGAAAATGGGACCCACAAAAGTCCAGAAGGATGGATTTTAGAGTCTGGACTGTTTAGTGAGTATCTCAAAACATGGGATGAATTAACTGCTGAAATTTGGTGTCCTAGCTGTTCTTGATCTTGTAAATGCATTGAACGGTTTTGATCTTGATTTTGGGTCCCACAAAATAAAAAGAAAAAGAAAAAGGCAGATTGACCATTTTCAAGCCCTAGTTATTGTAGCTCCGCACATTAATAGTGACATATGATGTGTTTTACTAGGGTCTGAGCTGTGAGAATTCTGCGTGCAAAACCACACCCATTTTCACACCACATTTACGCATCGCATACGTAAATGGCGCAACCAAACATGAGGGTGCATAACCTTTACACATGAAACTGTATTTACATATGTACATGGGTGCAACCAAACAACCCCATAAATTTTTTGTTTGAACTATTGTTCATTGGGTGCCCTCGGTTACTGTGGTAGCGCTTTGTTGGTTTTGACCTAAAAGCATCATATTGGCATATTTTTTAGACATGATTTGTTCATTTTTAATTAAAAGTGGGTTTATGGAATTCAGGAGTTAATTAAAGCTCAAATGACCCGACGTACATTAATTATAGCTTCATATTTGCAACCTGGATGTTGAATTCTAAAGCTGTTGATATTCCTGCCTTGCCATATTGTATTGTAGCTGGGTGTTTCTTGCATACACAAGGAGCTTTCCTTCTAAATTTCAAGTGCTGCTGTATAAATTTTACCATTTGTTGCTTCTTTAAAACTCCCTTTATTCCTGATTTTGTGTTGTCCGTTGGTGGAATAGGTAAAAATGGATGGCGAGTTGAGCTCTCTCATAACACTAGGGGTGGCGGCGGCAGTTCCCGTGGAAGCCGTGGGCGTTCCTCTTCAGGTTCTGATTTGAAGTGTTATGAGTGTGGTGAGCCAGGCCATTTTGCTCGGGAATGTCGATTGCGTATTGGTTCTGGAGGATTGGGTAGTGGAAGACGCCGTAGCCGCAGCCCTAGGTACCGGGGGAGTCCAAGCTACGGTCGAAGGTAAGGCTTCTATTTGCAAGAAAAAAAAACCAAAAAGGAAAGAAGGGTTTGCAAACCTGAGCGATACTTAGTAAAAGTTAGCATTAAACAATGAAAAAAGAATCTTGTGGAACATTTATTTATTTCAATTTTTTTTTGGAAAGTCTAGAACACAGATTTGGATGCGGCTGTCCTAATGAAAATAAATTTTTTTTTTTTTTTGAATTAATGGAACTATCATTGCTTAAGTTCCTTTCTATTTTTTTTAATATTTAGAAGAAAATAAAATAACTATATAAAATCCTAGGAGAAGGAAGAAAAATCTAGTCTTCTTGTTATACTCAAAACCTGAAGAGAGGAGAAAACCGACCCTGCACAGTATTCCTTCTCTGCGCGGATTCTTTGCGTGAATTCCCATCGCAGATTCCTTCTTCGTGTGGATTTTTTGCGCGGATTCCATTCGCTATACCTTCTCCCTGTATTGATCACTGTTGAAACTTCAGATTGCGATATCTCGGCCATCCAGACTCCGATCGACGATCCATTTGCGACTACGGAGTCCTTGCGAGCAGATCTATGCGGTAGCAGCTACAAAAGGGCAATCCAGCGGTTCAAAAAGGGGTGTTATTTTTCCTTCAAATACATAAGTGGTATCTGAACCATCCTTAAATTCAATATATTAGAATGCATGCAATTAGTTTAGGATGCTTGTTTACAGTAATCATGGTGTTTGTTTACTATTCATTATTTTGTATGCTTTATTTTTATTAAATTGAATTTATTAATACTATTTATGTGAATGGATCACAAAATAGAACCAGAAGTTCTAAATTTGAACACGAAGTTTACTGATCTATTGACCAGCAGTTCTAGAAGTTTGAATACCGATACGAACCTATAGATTTATATCCATAAATCGAACTTAAAGTTTTTTTATTCAGATCCAAATAAACTATATTTTATGATAAGGCCATGAAATTAAGCATGAAGATTTGACAAAATTAGAAGTTCTGATATATTTTTTGATGTTCAAATCAGAAGTTCTACTTCAAACCTGAAAATTTTACTGAACTTCCAACTTAAAACTTGAAGATTTGACATAATCGGAAGTTCTGCTTCAAACCGAAAACCAAATGAACTTGAAGTTATAAATCAAGCTTGAAGTCTTGACAGAACCAGTAGTTCTGATTCTTAAAGTTGAGAACCTGACGTTTTAACTTTCATTGGCCAACTTAGTTGTTATGATTAATTCATTCCTTATTTTATTTTTGGATTTAAGGTTTCGTTTCTTTTATTTTGTTAATTATCTACGTATCATTAATTTTATATATTTTTTATTAGAGTTCCTGCATGATGTCTGGCAAAACTTGATTTTAAAACGCTTAATATTAATAGGGACAATTATTTATTCTGACAATTGGATGCAAAAATCCATTTTCAATCCAAGAAGCTTAAAGAGGCCATAAAAGGGGAGGACAAGTCGTCAGCCCATATCTTCTTATGTCATCACATACATGACGACCTAAAAAATGAATATCTAACTGAGGAAGATACCGGTGTTTCTCGTTTAAAACCGTGTGGTGAAAAGGTTACAGAAGATCAGATGTTGGAGAAAATATTATCCTTTTTTCACGACTCGAATGTGCTCTTACAGCAGCTGCATTGAGATTGGCGTTTCTCCAAATATTTAGACCTTATCTCCTCTTTTGGTCGCTGAACAAAATTGCAAAGTGCTAGATCTTCGGCAAATGTCAATTTTGTTTATAGTTTAACCTTGCCTGGAGGAGTTATTTTTTCCACCTCTACCGGAGGAATTATATCTTCCACGCCCCTTCCTCTGCATCTGTTTCAACTGAAATTTGCATTTGCTTCAAATATTGGTGAACATCCAGTTGGTCTGGAGATACGGTTTTTCATCAACACTTTGCAATTTTATTCAGCGACTAAGAAACAAGAGATAAGATCTGAATATTTGGACAAATGTTGATTTCGATATTGCTGCTGTAAGAGCACATTCGAGGCGTGAAAAGTGGATGGGCGTGAAAAGTAGATAATGTTCTCTCTTAACATCTGTTCTTTCGTAACCTTTTAACCACACAATCTTAAACGGGAAACAATGTTAAAAGAGGGCAGAATTATATTTATATACTGTTTTGTTATCATGGAATCCTTGAGCACAACTGGTAATATGACCATCTTCTGCATAGCATACCTATGCTTCAGGGATTTCTAGAGACCTGCTGGATCTTCCTCAGTCAGATATTCATTTTTGAGGTCGTCATGTATGCGATGGCGTAAGAAGATACGAGCTGACGCCTTGTCCTCCTCTTTTATGGCCTCTTCAAGCTTCTTGGATTGCAAATGGATTTTTGCATCCGGTTGTCAGGATAAGTAATTGTCCCTATTAATACTAAGTGCTTTAAAGTCAAGTTTTGCCAGGTTTGACATCATGCATGAACTGTAATAAAAGATATATAAAATTAATGGTATGCAGATAATTAACAAAATAAAAGAAACGAAACCTTAACATCCAAATAAAATAAGGAAGGAATTAATAATGACAAATAAGTTGGCCAATGAAAGTTGGAACGTTAGGTTTTCAACTTTAAGAATCAGAACTATTGGTTTTGTCAAGACCATGGTTTAAAAACTCGGCCGAGTCGAGTCTATAGTAACTCGGGCTAGGCTCAAAAGTCATTTTAAACTTGAAGTAAAAACTGAAAAAAAAAAAAAAAAAAAAAACAAAAGGAGTCTTCTCTAAAAAATTCTTTAAATAAAATGGGGAAGGGCAGGGAAACAATTATAAAAGTGAAAAAGGAGACGACTTTTGGCAGTTTTTTGGGGGAAAGAGGAGAGAAAAAGGCAGCAGGTGAGAGATGGGAGGACTGGAAGAGAGAAGACAACTGTTGATGTGCTGTTGCTCTGCCGTTTCCTGCTTTCTGCTGCTACTGCTGCTCGCTTTTTGGCGTTTTACTGCTCACTGCTGCTGCCTGCTACCCACTGACTGCTGCTGCTTGCTACCACTTGCCCACTTGCAACACTTCTGCTTTGTTGACTGTTGACTGTTGGTACACCTTTTCTTTTTTTTTTTTTTTTTTTCTGCTTCAAACCTTTATTAGACCCATGCAGCAGCATCAGCAACTTCTCTTCCTCTTCTTTTATTTCTTTTTTTTTAGCACTGCAAAGGGACTAGGCCGAGTCCCATGCGACTCGCTCGAGTCGGGCAAGTCGACTCGGACTCGGCCCAGTCGGTTCCTGAGTTCCTTCTCTTAAACCTTGGTCAAGACTTCAGGCTTGATTTAGAACTTCAGGTTCATCACATGAATTAGAATTGCAGGTTCTGTCGAAGGTTTCAGTTTGAAGTAGAATTTCCGGTTTTGTCAAATCTTCAGGTTTGAAGTATAGCTTCTGGTTCTAAGAGTATTTCAAGCATAGACAAAACCATGCCTTATCATAAGATCTAGTTTATTCGGATTTGAATAAAGAACTTTAAGTTTGATTTATGAATATAAATATATAGGTTCATATCAGTATTTAGACTTTTAGGACTGCTTGTCAATAGATCAGTAAACTCCGGGTTTTAATTTAGAACTTCTGGTTCTATTTTGTGATCCATTCTAATAAATTCAATTTAATAAAAATAAAGTATACAATATAATGAACAGTAAACAAACACCATGATTACTGTAAACAAGCATACTAAATTAATTGCATGCATTCAAATAAATTGAATTTAAGGATAGTTTAAATACCACTTACTTTATTTGAAAAAAAAATAGCACTCTTTTCTGGATTGCCCTTTTGTTGCTGCTACCGCGTAGATCTGCTCGCAAGGACTCCGTAGACGCAAAAGGATCGTCGATCGGAGTTCGGATGACCAATATATTGCAATTTGAAGATTTGACGGTAATCAACACAGGGACCGCGCAGGGAAGGAATACGCCCGGGGAAGGAATCTTCGATTAGAATTGCGCAAGGAATCCATGCAGGGTTGGCTTTCTCCTCTCTTCGGGTTTCGTGCAGAACAAGAAGATTAGGGTTTTCTTCTTTCTCCTAGAGCTTCGTGTTGATAATGTGTTGGCCTAGGACAACGGTTTGCTCTTGAGGTTGAGGGTTTGAAACTGCGCTACCACACTGAGGCCACAGAAGATTTACCCGGCTCTCCTTGGGCCTGTAGGGATTAGTCCAGCCCAAAGGGCTGAGGCACCCTTCGTTATAAAAAAAAAATGCGCCGATAGCATTGGTCAGACATGGATACACTGGGCTTGTAAAAGTTTCTGAGTATCATAGCTGCTCCATATGTTATAAATGTATATTGATTCCTTTCTCCACGGTTGTCCAACATAGTTTGACTAACCAAGTTCACAACCGGTCACATACCTGGCTAATGGTTACCGGTTGAATTCAGTTTGAACCAGAGTGGGTGGACCTGCCTAAATGACTTCATTTCTGCATGACTCGTCCTGGTTGGGCTAAGTTTGACCACGTTGACTTGGGGACATTATTGTCCTTATATGTTAATACAAAAAACAAGAACTGAAAATACACCTCACATCAGAAGCTAAAATATGCTTGAATAACAGTTCAAAATAGAAATTATAAATCATGTAGAATCTGTGGATATTTTTGTAAAGAAAAATTAGGTCGTTTGGTTTTACATATTTAGATATATATGTTTTTGAATTTAATCTATATGCTTATAATAAAATTATTTAGAAACTCGTCCTGGTTGGGCTGAGTTTGACCAGGTTGACTTAAGGGACATTATTGTCCTTACATGTTACTTCAAAAAACAAGAACTGAAAATACACCTCACATCAGAAGTTAAAATATGCTTGAATAACAGTTCAAAATAGAAAATATAATTCATGTGGAATTTGTGCAGATTTTTGTAAAAAAAAATTGTATTGTTTAGTTTTACATATTTAGATATAAACATATTTTAATCTATATGCTTATAACAAATTTCTTTAGAATTTAATTTACTTACCCACCTGAGAAACCTGTCGAGTCATTTGGTCTGCTCAACCCATCTACTGCTCGAGTCTGATTGACACAATGCGTCGGAAAAGACCGTTTCAAGGTGTTACAAGAAGTTATTTCAAATGGTTATACACTAGTTTACGTATCATATCCAAGATCTTTTGGGCATAATTGTCAATTTTTCATTAAAATTCTTATTCATGATATGTTTATGATATTTTTCATTATATTAATATTACCCTTGTAGGTCAAAATGGATGGGTTATGAATATATGTTTTTTCCATTTTATTTTGATTTTACTATTTTTATATTATTTTAAGAATAAGAAAAGTTGATACACTCACATTCAGTTTAATTTTCCCACTAAGGTCTCTAACATGCTATCAGTTGTTAGATCATTGGATGATGGCACAACTATTTGCTTAAGAGGAATCCCGGGCCACTGTTTGGCATCCTCATTGCATTCTATTGATATATTGTAGTTGTTCATGGATTAATCAGCAGTTTCCAAACATGTCAGTACCAAACATGTGGACCTGTTTGGAAACTGACGATGAATCCAGGAATTCTTCCGCTGTACCTTTTCCATAGATATTTTGGGTATGGTTTCCTAATGCTGTGGAATATGTAATTTGTGTTTGGTGCAATGATCCAGAGGGGAAGGAGGGAGCGTACAGATCTGTAGGAACAATTGCAGATTCAACCCTTTTCGGACTTCCAAGATCCTAAGAAACTGTGGGTTTTGGATGGTGTTTTTTCAACATGTCTGCAGAAGATTTCAGACTTTTGCACCGACGTTGGTTCAGTTTTTCTGTGGAGATGTCATTACAGCGATGTTGCCCTAAGACTAGTCTAGATTTGAATTCTATGATATCCCCATATCTAAATGAAATCTGGACAACATCGTTTGTGCCTACATGGTCTGTAATATGTATAACATATTACGTTTTTGTTTGATACTGCATTGACCAACTTTATTCTATTCAACAGGAGCTACAGCCCACGTGATCGTTCCCCAAGGCGCCGCAGCTTCTCGCCTCCTCATGTCCGCGGTAGCTATAGCAGGTCTCCATATCGTGGGCGAGATGTATCACCATATGCCAATGGGTAAGCTCATGAATAAGGATGTTTGTCGCTTTTTTTTTTGTCCCTTGCCATCTAGTATTTTTGTTTTCAGGACATCTAAATGATTAATCCAATCATTATTCAGCCTTCAAAATTGTAAATTGTTTATATGATGCAAGATCATGCACCAATATGGCCTTTGGTCAATGCTGGGGCCAGTTGCTGCATGATTTGGACTAAGCAAGGTTTTCAACCAAAGAGGTGAATCATTATGAATATTGTGTTGGGAAGTGGCCTGCCTGATTAACAGTTTAAATTTCCAAAATGTGGATCATATCTGTACATTTGCTTATGAAACAGAATCTCTATGATGAAAGTACGGGACTGCTAACTTACCATTCTACTGCCTGTGGCTAATGCAGAAACCATGTCGTAAGAGATTATCATCGAAGCAGGAGTTGAATGTGTTGGAACCTGGAGAATTTACCGGCATTGGGAGTAATATGGATGCGATTGGTTGCCCGGAGAGAGTGCTCTTGGTCTTTGTTGGAAAAGTTAAAACAGTGTTTTACTTAGCGACTATCTCAGCATCGACTGCTCAGATTTGGTTAAGTTTCTTTTCTACTTGATTGCATTTTACTTATTCTAAAGTTTTATTTATACAAGGGTCTCAATATACTTAAGGCTAGTATACTAGTATCTCACTGAGATCTGTACTTTTTCTTGTGTTGAGGTGTGGTTCTGCCTAACAACCCGATAGAGAAACTATGGTGCCTCATCATATACTGCTTTTGTGCGTCCACACCCTCGGGGGTTCGCTCCTCGCTCGCCCCACCCGTGATCTTCAAATAAATGAGCTCGCCCCACCCGTGATCTTCGAATAAATGAGTCTGGTTCACTACTTCGATAAATGCTTCGCTCTTGACTCTACTTGCTGCGAAGGCTCTCTCGTCAAACTTCTAGTGGCCTTTTCTTTTATACTCACAGCTAAGATGCTGCTTCCTACAAGGCAGGCAGGTACTCAAAACTGTGTTCCAAATGGGGGTTTACTGGTTGGGTCATCTGAGAATTTTGAGATGGTTTACTATACTACCTTTACCTTCCCAAGAGAAAAGAAAAATATTAAAGAATAAAGCATAAAAATGGTATGGGGTTTAGGAAGAGTGGGTTGATTGGTATTTATCTCCTTGTTTAAGTTTTGGTGAATGAGTATTTCTTTTAAAATAAGGTATAAAAAACTCCTTAATACCTCAAACCATGATACATGGATTGTTGCCTTACGGAAGCTGTGTTTAGTTTCGGTGGATGAGCAACAAATCCTTGAGACCATTCTAAGTCATTGAAGGGGAAGGATTGGTCCTTAGAAATTGGTTTCGGCTATGAATGAGTCTTTTTTTTTTGGACTTGTACAGGTGGGAAGTCCTCTCTCTTGGTCTCGATGCCTTGTTTTGTCCACCTCCACCAATGTGATTTTGTTTCTGATGTGTCTAATATTGGTATTGGTGGCTAAGACTGTTCCGCGAAAAAGTAAAAGAAAACGAAAAGAGGAGAGATAAATATTGGTTGCTATGCTGTGCTTTGATGTGGACTGCACCAATAGGGTAGGGGTCCATCTCCCAATCATATGGACTGTTGCCTCTTTTTCAACTCGTGTAATTGATCAGGTTGGGATGATCTGATATTCTGAGGTCGATATTCTATAAGATCTTTTGACAATACCAGTCAATAGAAATGGTTGATCTTGCTCTCCATATTCTGTGTTGGATGAGTGACAAATTTAGAATTTCACTTTTAGTGTGGGGGTAGTATGTGAAAAGATTAAATTGACTCAAGGTGGGCCCCATGACAAGAATGTGGGGGCGTTTTTGAGAATTACCCATCTAAGTCATCTAAGATGTTTGTAATTTCTAGCACATTAAATGAAACAACCAAAAGCCATACACTGAAACATATGAGAAGCAACTGGATCTATTCCTTGTCATTGGACTTCAAAAGCTAGCAATTTTCAGTCAGATGGTGCATATTTGGATTCAGGTCACAGATGGCCTGTTTGACAAAATCTTCATGTAAATTTGTGTTTGTTTGTAGTTGGACTTCTAAATGATTTGTACCCACCTGATGCAGTATGTTTTTATATGGGGCCTACTCGCGACTTTTCATATTTTCCTGTTGGGCCCAGCTGTGGCCACTTCAATCATGGGGGAGGTGAGGAATCGATAAATTTGGAGGGAGTTATTGGTGTGTTTTTACCAAATGTTACGTATTCTTTTTCTCTAATTAGATTGTGTAATGCGCACCCCTAGCCGATCTATGTAAGCTTGGGCCAAGCCCTAAGTCTACATTAGAGTTTGATTGCAGGCCAAGAAGCCCTCAAGCAGCTTGGGTCATTCATTCTAATAAAGAATAAATTAGTCAGTACCAAAATATTATAACACCAAACAGTTTAGATGCATTTAGATATGCAGGCTCGTGCGTGTTGACCGATCCATTTTAATGAGAAAAAGTTTTTGTGACCTGTGACTGACCTGACCGTATTTATTATGGGTCTGGTTTTTGTGTCAAATGCGGGTCGGATAATGGTAGAAACAGCAAATTTTGCCATTCGTACCAAGATGTATTATAGATGTTTACAAGAATAGTGGTGCTCATGGGCTACCCAGACTGAGCTTGACCTTAGCGCGGCCTGGTTGTGGATGTGGTTGTGTATTGGCCCTTGAGCTAGATCTGGGCCAAGTTTTCTGGCTTGATAGTAAAACAGTCTTTGACCTGAGCCTATATATATGCTCTTACTGTGCCTGCTCAGCTCAACAAATTTAATACTATTGTGCAGGTAGACATTGTCTGTGCAGGTAGACATTGTCGGTGTGGAAAGATTTCTAAAATGGGTAAAGGCCTATATATGCCTTACTTTAGGCCTTGGGTTGGGTCTAGGCCTGAATGTTAAGCCTAAAAACTAAATGGGCTGGATTTGATGAGATTTGTAAACCCCACCTGGACCACTTATGATCATTCAAAACTCTAATTCATATTTTTTTCTTGTGCTTACATTGGAGAAAATTGTAAACGATCCTATTCCTACACTAGCCTAATCTGTTGACCCAGGGTGCACCCCGGGGTCCTTTGTCCTATGTGCATTAGTTGCTCCGTGCCTGAGTACTCTTTTTTCTATTGTCCTCCATGCTGCCTAAGCATACCTCCACCTTGTCCTATGCCAGAGTACACTTGGGGCAGTACTATGGTTTGATCCTTGGGACCATGGGCGAGATGCCTTTTACGGGTCGTTTGTCTTTTACGCGTGGGACATGTAAATACAATTTACACAAGTGAATGATGAATATTCAAATTTTAAGTATGTAATGTTTATACATGCGTTTCTTTTTACGATGTTTGTCCAATAATACTATTTTCGCATCATTTACACATGTGATTCGTTTTTCTATGTTTGTTTCAATGATATGTATATATGTATTAAATGATTTTGTAATTGATACTTATTAATCATTAAATTATATTCTACTATAATGATATGAAAAGGAGACAAAACAAGTCTAATTTATATCAAAGTTTTCATTTGCATTTTAGAGTCTTAAAAAAGAACATGTCTTTCAACATGAAATATATTTTTCAAAAATACACATTTCTATCAATGATCACTTAAAAAAAAATGCATTCCAACATGTTTAGTTAAAAAAATATGAGTTTACAGTGTGATGGTTAAGAAAATAGGATTATGATTAATATTTTTATTAATTAATATTTAGTTTAATATTATCACATTGTTTTTGAATGTTACCATAATGCTATATAAAATACGTTCTTCCTTCTCTCTTATATTCATTTATACATGCTTAATTATTTTTAAAGTAATGCAATTATAAATAATTTTAGAAAAATTATTTAGATATTGGAAGAAAACTAAAACAATAAGGTAATTTTTCTGGTTAAAAGTTGATAGAAAAATTATTGAGATATTTATCTTATAGACCGTTCCTTAAAATTCTTACTAGCATCAACGTTTTTTTTTTTTTTTTTTTTTTTTTTTTTTTTTTTTTTTGTGTGTGTGTGTCTTGTGGATTTTGTTCTTTAAAAATCATTGGAGCCACTTTCAAGTCATCATCTTACACGTGAAAAAGAGAAAATCTAAAAGGAGAAGAGATGATGGAGACTCAAATTTTGAAAGAATAAACCTACATAGTAAATAGATTTTATAAAGGTTTTTTTTATATTATTATTTATAGCAAGGCACGAAAGAGAAATAGAGAGGCTACCTTCATAAGAAGGGATGATATTTATGGAGTGTTTTCATTCATAGGTTTCATCGGCTTTTATTATTATTTTATAAATGCGTTGCAGAGGGGTTTCGAACCCAAAACCTGTTTGATGAAAATGCCTCTTTTATTATTATTTTTTTAAATGCGTTGAGGGGGTTTCGAACTCGAATCTCTTGTACGGAATCTATCCCAAAACCAAACCGGCTGCCTCTAAAGGGGATTCTTTGAAATCACATGTGGTTTGGTATTATCTGTTTCCCATTCCCACCTGAACAGGTGTTCCAATCTTGCACATTTTCACACCATTTACATATCTGATTTATACACAAGATGCGTAAATACTTCTAGACAAACATGACCGACGTATAAATATTACGCACATTCACCATTTACATATGTAAATGAGTGTAGACAAATGACCCCTTAGCATAGGCATTTGAAGCTTCTCAAAAGAGAGCTTCTATTGGCACAACAGTTTTTGCTCTCCCCACCGCACATTTTTTTTTTTTTACCTAAACTATCGGTTCCCCCTCCTCCCTTGTTCCCCCTCTTCCCTCTCTCCCTTTGCCTCCACCCTCTTCCCTCATCCTCTCTTCCTCCCTCTCCCCCCTTTGTAGTCTCCGGAGGGTTTGGATCCCCGGTATGCCAACTGGCCTCCCTCCCCCCTCTCCCTATTTCTTCCTCCTTCCGCTTCTATTTTCTCTCCCTTCCCCTCCCAGTCGCCGGTAGGGAGGGAGTGCTGCCGCCACGGGCTACAGCAGACGGAAACTCATCTGCAACCCCGGCTAGCAGCCCCTGCTGTCGCCTGATCTCCGTCCCGCCCACTGACTGGAAGGGGGAGGTAGAGGGAGAGAAAATAGAGGGAGAGGGAGAAAGAAAGAGGAAGAGGGAGGCCGGCCGGAGATGCCTCCACGCTGGAGAAGAAGTGGGGGGGAAATTTTTTTTTTTTTAGTGTGGTGGGGAGAGCAAAAACGTGCCAACAGAAGCTAAATTCTATCATTTGTAATTCATACCAATCTTAACACCGATCCAACCATTATCCACACTATCGAAAAATGATAAAAGAAAATGCATTTGTAGAACTGTGAGAGTTAAAGCCCTAACATCATTGTAGAGGCTGATTGATTATAGTGATATTTGGCCAACATTGAACCCATATCATATCACTGTCATCTCCTGCCGTAAGGAAGGGTTTTCATCAGATCAATCCACCATTATTTGCAGTCCCATTTTTTCACTTTATATTTATTTAGTACAGTCCACCTTTGTGAAATTCAAATTATTCACTCTTACTCTCATGAATTTGTAATGCATTCGGTTCTTTGAAAATCCAGAAATCTTGATCATATGTTCCTTGTTTGAATTTTGAAAATCTAGGAATTCCAGCATGTGAATCTAAAATATCAACATACATGAGCATCTACAATAGCAAGAATAGATCTCAACGACACAAGACCCACATATACATGGACCATTGAAAAAAAACTGCAAGTGGACCTTCCCTGGTTTTGGCCGCATGATACTTGATGGTGACATGCTATATTAATTAGTTTCAAAGTATGACTCCCTCTTTGTTGACATTGAGAGTTGAGACCAAAGCAATCCTTTTGAGGTAGACTCGTGAGGGCCCAACAGACGCTGTAGTGCACCCGAACACATCCCAGCGAGAAGACTGCTTACACAAGTAGAGGAAACGGCTAAACGATCAAACCTTAAACAGTTTGGTGATAACAGAATACCCAATAACTAGGTTATTTTTGTATTCTTAAATTGCTATCATATATATTATCATATAAAAGAAATATCTTTGTCCTTCATTTTCTTATATAGAGGATTTTAACATAAAAATTCCATTAGATTCACTGTAGAGGAAAAATGACTTTAAAAATATGAAATGACCATAGTAGTCCAAGGAGCCCTTTTTTATTCTTTTTTGTTGTTTCGCCGAGCGGCAATATCCCCGCTCATGCATATATGAGCGGGGATATCTCCGCCTGTTTTTTTTTCTTCTTCACAGTTAAGCGGTGATATCCCCACTCAATCGCATATACAAGCGTGGATATCCCCGTTTGTTTATTCTTCTTCTTCCTTTTTGTACTTGACGCTTTTCAAAAGGAGAGTGTCCCTCATCAAAATTGTGAGGGATAGATGCACTTGAATATTTTCCTATATATAGAAAATCCTAAAACTATATTTAGAGAGTAATGAAATCATGCAAAAAAAAATGTAAAGTAGTAAAAACTAATTGCTCAATTTCAAGATAATTTAAAAACAAATCATTTTAAAGTTTCAAAGATGAAATGCTAATTTAAAGTTGGCCTCTCCTCTCCTCAGCTCACGCGGAGGGGGGCGTGCCCCCCCCCACCCCCCACTTTACTCACAATGTCAAATGGTTCTCTGTTTACTCAGTCGCTCGAAGGACTTCACCAGAAAAACCTACGTATTGACAATTTTCTTGGACACAAAATACCCAACTGATATTTGGGTTAGGATTCACATTCTGAGTCTGAATGCTTAAGCAGATAATATGCCTAGTGTAGAACAATGTACGACGAATATATGATACATGTCATATATCATTTTATATTATACCTTTCATAGCTTGCATAAGAGGTAAAAATCAAGCCCCTGGCATGTGCTAATTGGAGTCTTGGATGCATTTGACTTTGGACAAAAGAAATAAAATTCACACAATCAAATCATAACTACGATTGTTTAGGGGCCTTCCAGTTTCAGTACAATATTTTATATGAAACTCAATCTAATTGTGTGAATATTTAAATCAAAGTCAAATTAGAGTTAGTATCGACTGGGGGAGAATATTGAGCCTAAAAGTGAGCTCATCTGATTCTAAAATTTATTCTTTCTCAAGCAAACCGTAAACAAAACATACAATTTTATATAATAGTTACATACTTATGAGCCCATCGGAACTAGGTGAGATTGGACACATGGGCTCAGTCATTGGAATCATCCTCAATAGTTCCAAACGCACACGTAACAAACATAAGAAGAGGAAAAAAAATATAAAAAGAAGGCAGTCCTCTTTCAAACCCTTCTTTCACCTCATGGGCCACTCTGCTCATGCCTATCGATGGGTGGAGGGCAGAAGAAAAAGTCTCTAAAAATGAGTGTCGAAAAATTAGCTCTCTCTCACGTGGGTCAACTTTCAAAGGCCATATCACATGAAGGGTTTGGGCTCGTCCCCTAAACTCAACTACCAGCTGATTGGGCCTGCCCCCTTCATACACATGTCTTACGTCTTAAAAGTAGTTCCAAGTGAGCCACGTAAAGTTGGATTGGACATGCATTCCATCACTTGGGGAACATTTTCCCTCATAGTCATCCTATACCAGCTATGACTGACTCACATGGGCGCCACTTGGCACTTGGTCTTTCATTGGTCAAACTTCTGGCTGACTAACATGGGCCCGGACAGCAATGTCTCCCTTACCCTACTGAGTTTCCACACAGCAATTTCTTCTTCTCTCTTCCGAACGTCATGACTCGTTTATACTTCATACACACGCCATCGCAATAATAAATCTCTCTCTCTCTCTGACTCTTCTTTTTAAAGTCTCGTACGTTGTTGATCTTCACAACCTCACGTTCTCCATTAAATTCCAGCGTATATACAATGAGAAACGGTGTATCCACCATTCTCCTGCTATTCTGATATATGATTTGATGGTTTCTTTCCTTGTGCGTCAAGTGTGCAGGGCTGATGGGTTTTTGAATTGATAACCTACTAAGTTTATTGGATTACACTGACTGGAGTTGAAACGGGGGAGGCTCTGAGGTAGTAGTAGTATTAGCCAATTTTGACCTTCTTTATGTGGATTTTTGTCGTCCATGCTTTGATGTTTAATGAAGAATTTGAATTATTGATGATGGGGTGGTGGTTTTGTTCGGATTGTTAGGTTCTTGAAGTCTCTTCATTCATCTGTGAAACGAATTTTGCTTGCAATATGGATTGTGGAGGAGGAGAAACTTGTGAGGTAATGGCATTTTGTTGAGTTTGCTGTGTTTTTGTTATGTGTTTTGATCAGGTAAATTTTATGAGTTGAGGAGTTGAATTATGTGTTTATGGATTGTTTTGGGCTTGATATGTTTAGGTGATAAGAGTCCGTCTATTTTTCTGATATTGAATTTTGCTCACAACATGGGCTTTAAGAAGGAGAAAACTGTGAGGTAATTGCCATTGTTGTGTTTCTAGTGCTTTTTTGATATTGTTGCATGGTAACTTATATGGAGAACTAAGAGTTTGAAATATGGATTTATGGGTGGTTTCTTGGGTTGAATTACTAGGTTGTATTCGAATGGGAAAGTACACCATCAAGAAGACCCATGGGAAGGCACTGAAACTCCACAGCTAGAAAAACCATTGCCTTCTTTCCATGTCCCATCTCCAGTACTAAGGCCTGAAAGAGCTGGTCGATTATTTGGGGCACCGAAGATAGGAAATTGTCTGTTCCCTGAAGACCATGAGCCATGGAGGAAAATGATATTTAATCCAGATAGTGAGCTCATTTTGCAATGGAACCGGGTCTTCTTTATCTCTTGCTTGGTTGCTATTTATATCGACCCTTTCCATTTCTATCTGCCCTCGGTTTGGATCTTGGGGGATGGTTCTTTGTGCATGGGGACAGACTTGAATCTGAGAATTGTTGTCACAATTTTCAGAACCATTGTAGACATGTTCTATCTATTGCATATGGTGATAAAGTTCCGGACAGCATATGTGGCCCCGAGCTCAAGGATATTTGGGAGAGGTGAACTTGTCATGGATCCTAAGAAGATTGCAGTAAGATATCTACGGTCAAATTTCTTTATTGACCTTGCTGCCATGCTGCCTCTTCCTCAGGTATTATTGCCTAGGCTGCATTGCCTAGGCTTTCAACAACTGCCTCCTTTTGTTTTAGCTTTTTCTGCCTTGTTTTGTACTGCATCTGTTACATATAAGTTGTTGGGCTTAGTAGGTCCAGACCGAGTAGGTTCATGGTCATGGGTATTATGGTAATTGTACAGGGACTTTCTTGTTGACTAAGATAGGGTTTCTTGGGGAATAAGAAAGAGAACATTATATATATGATGTAATGTGTAACCCATGATATACACACAGACAAATAGACTGAAGAGTGAACCTAAAGGAGAGTCGAGTTTTCTTTCCCGTGGACGTAGGCAAGATTGCCGAACCACGTAATTCTCTTATGTGTGATTGTTTGTCTTGTGTGGTTGTTTGTCTGTTCGATAGCTGATCACGTTTCCGCATACACGCGCACAACAACTGGTAACAAAGCCTAGGGTTTACCAGGTTGGATTGTGCCGCGTTGTGATCGACAGATCGGATCAATTCCTTGATTTGGATTTCTGCACGTTGCTCTTCGTTGCAGGAACGAGA
Source organism: Litsea cubeba (assembly GCA_012931725.1). NCBI lineage: Eukaryota > Viridiplantae > Streptophyta > Magnoliopsida > Laurales > Lauraceae > Litsea > Litsea cubeba. The sequence goes on along the minus strand of CM022949.1, from coordinate 2,732,234 downwards.
CAGAGATCGGTTCCGATCTCTGCCACGCCACACGGATCACATAGTTTCGAATTCAGAGAGATCGGTGCCTCCACAGAAGGAGGGGCTGATCCGGATTTCTGCACGTTGCAGAAACAGGCAGAGAACGGAGAAGAAGTCTGAGAAACTGGGTTTCGTTGACTTTGATCATCGCTGGGCCACGGAGGAGGATCACTGCGCACTGGGCTGCCCTTTGCCTCCCTTTTTTTTTTTTTTTTCGCTGGAGAAGATCACCGTGCCGCTGCTGCACTGCTGTCGCCGCTGAGATTTCAGCAGTTTCGGCCTGCTGTCGCCGCTGAGAAAGACGTCCTGGCTTCAACCGTTGCTGCCGCCCTTCATCGATCAGGAGATCAGCGGGCCTTGTTAGGACAGTGGACCACCACAAACTCCACATTGATATGATATTGTCCACTTTGGGCCTAAGCCCTCATGTATTTGTTCTTGGGTTCTACCCAAAAGGCCTCATACCAATGGAGTACTTAGTCCAACTTATATGCCCATGATCTTTCCCAATTCTAGCCGATGTGGGACTTTGGTTGCACATCCCCAACAATCCTCCCCTCAAACAAAGGACCATATCTCTTTGGATATTTTTACCGGGCCTCCCCTCAAACGATCATCCATCCGTCCGCTCCATCGAGAAGAGCCAACTCGAGAGCTTCACCACGGATCCACCAATCGTGAGTACTGCGCTTTTCCTGCGCATCACTGGGCCACCACCTTTTGTTTTGGCAATCTGAGGATTCTCCGGGCTAAGTCTGGGCCTGGGCTTTGATACTACTTGTTAGGACAATGGACCACTACAAACTCCACATTGATATGATATTGTCCACTTTGGGCCTAAGCCCTCATGGATTTGTTCTTGGGTTCTACCCAAAAGGCCTCAGGCCAATGGAGTACTTAGTCCAACTTATATACCCATGATCTTTCCCAATTCTAGCCGATGTGGGACTTTGGTTGCACATCCCCAACAATATATAAATAACATCTTACAAATGCTCTGAAAAGGTCACATCTCTTGGTTCCTATGTGATATGGGCTCAGATATTCAGTGTGTATTTTGACAAGGCCCATATTACAGTTATTTTTAATATTTTGGTGAGACAGGAAGTTATCATTTCAATTTTTCAGCCAGAGCTACGACAAACATGGCATATTTTGGTGGGATAGACACACGCATGGAGCATTCCATGTGCGCCGCGCTCTTATAACTATTTTGGGATGGGGCTTGGGGTGGATTTGATGGTCTGGGTGGGCCCTCCTATGTATATTAAAATCAGCCTCATTTGATCATACAAATCCATTCATCCATGGATCACTTGTGTAGTCCATTCGCATGGGTGCAAACTCAAGGGTGTGGTTTTTTTTTTTTTTGGGGGGGGGGGGGGTCCGGTCGGATGGACCATCAAGTGGGAGAGCCCTCCGGTTAGGATATGAGATTTTGGGTGAGGTGAGGGGCCCTCAGATGAGGGAATGAGCCCTTGGGTGAGAGAAAGTGGCATATCCGGGGTTCGAACCTTGGGCAGCCAGGTGATAACTGACACCTTACCACTAGGGTAAGAGGTGGTTCTCAAAAAAGGGTGGGCACCAAGCTCTTTATCTTCAGTTCTTCTTTGTATTTATTTCATTTGTGTCCTATTTTAGTTGAATGTAATCTAGACTTTAAACTACAAACTTATTATGTAAGATAACTCCTTCTCATCCAATTTTGAGGTCCTTGGGGTGGGGAGAATAGCTTTCCCCTTTCCTCTTCCTCCCCTCTTGGCTGCTGCACTTTCTCAGTAGGATGGCTCCTTGGAGCTCTGTTTTTGGATGGCTGGGAGGGGCCCCTGGATGAAGGGCCAGTCATTGTAGAAGTTGGTCCACGCTTTGTTTTTGGCAGTTGGGCTCTATTTTTGGCAGTTGAGCTTTCTCTTAGTCCCCCCAATTGGGTTTGCCTGTGTTTGGTGGAGCTGCTCCTCATGTCTTGTCCCAAGCTGGGTTTGTTTCCATTTTGCAGGGATTTTGTTGCTTGACCCCCTCCTTTATAGGGGAGTCCTTTCTCCTTTTTTGCTTTCTTTTCTTTGGTGTATTCTTCTTAATTTCTCCTTATTCTAGGGGCTTCTGCCCTTTCTTTCTCTTAATATAATTTTACCAATTAGCAAAAAAAAAAAAAAAAACTACAAACTTATGATGAATGGTTGAGATTAGATTAGGTTTTAGGACCTAAATAGTATTTAAATGCTTTGTAAGGGGACTTTCTACCCTTTTCTTGGTTATCATTCTTATGTTTTAAGTAAAAGTTGTGTTGAGCGCGCACTTTATTCTTTTTCCTTCTCCCTTGATAGAGTATCTCCCCCTGGATTAAAGATATCAATGGTGGATTTTTGCTATCAATGGTAGGCGAATCTTTTCTTTATTCCTTGTTGAGAGGATTTTCTATTTGATTAAAAGAATCAAGGTCTATTTAGGTTCATCTATCACAATGGGGATTTGGCTTTCCTTGGCTGCATCAAGGTAGTAGTGTGAGGTGCTGGTTTGATCATAGATGTTACGTAGCTACATTTCATAGCCTCAAGGTGGTCCATGTGCAATGAGCAACCTCCATGTCCAAGTTACATAGCTGCATATTTGTGCAATTAATTACCTATTTAAAATATCATACAAGTTTGTGCACACATTAATTAGAATGATCTTATCAAGTAGTTCTTTGAGGGTTAACCCTGGCTTTCAAACTTTTTGTGCAGATTGTCATCTGGTTCATTATACCGACAGTTAGAAGTTTTCATCCTATTATTGCGCTGACCATTATGCTCCAATTTTCTGCTAGATTTTGTCTAATTTCTCCTTTAAGTTCACAAATTGTCAAAGCTAGTGGAGTTGTTACGATGACTGCTTGGGCAGGTGCTGCATACAATCTACTACTTTACACTTTAGCTAGCAATGTAAGTAATACTTCTCTCTCAATTATTATCATTTTTTCATATTTGATTGATTCAAAGAGAACTTGGCGACAATATTGTACGTGTCCATTTTTGGAATTATTCCTATTTCAAACATTTTAGAGATTTTGGTAGAAAGAAATGTCAATTCAGTCCACCATCTTTGGGGCAGCTCAGAGTAAAAAGACTATACCTCTATTGATACCACTCTATACCATCTATATATATGTATTGCGCCAAAACATTGAAAACTTCAGTATTAGTGTGATATTGAAAAGTACTCGTGTTTCTCAATTCTGGTTTCTTGATTTTTTTGAATAATAAGAATGATTTTATTTAAAAGGGGGGAAACCCAAATTACAATATGGAGTAAGGCAAAGGAAAGAGAACCCATTAAATGGAGAGATAACTAAAGAAAGCCCATATCAAGGCGACAAAAAAAAAAAGCCCACAGCCCGGGCAGGAACAATATCAAAACGAAAGACTAAATGATCAGCCAATTGAAGAATCTCCATCTCTGAAAAGAGATCTGGTTTCTTGAATTGCTTTCATGGGTTTTGAGAACTTCTATTAGAAATTATATAAACAAGATTACTGAAAGTCGTGTTTAAACCCTAATACGGGTTAAGGTCCCAAATCAGTTTCTCTTTTAGTTTTCATTTAAGCCAAATTATTAACCTAACTAGAATCAATATTTCAATCATAAGAGAAGGAGACACGGGATTTTTTTCGTCGAAAACCCTTCTCGGGAAAAACCACGGGTCTTATCATTTAGACCACGGACAACCAAGCACTATGTAATTGAAAGTTACAAGAAGTACTCATAGACCTTTCCCCGGTTGGAACTCAACCTATGGACTGCGATGATCTTGCCGACACCTCGCCGCACACCTTCACCGTGTTTGAACCAACCATCTTGAACCCCTCTTCAAGGTGAATCTACTACAAGAGAGTAGATGAACAGATCTCCAAGCTTTAACTTTTCGGCTCTGTAACAGTGGATGCTTTGAAAAAGATGATGGTTCTCTCAAAAGGTTCTAGTGTTTAGAATGGGAGAGAGAGATCCTTTGATTTGAGAGAGAATGTCCTTAAATAACTCTTGGTTCGTGTAGAAGATTTACGGCTGCAGTGGGAGAAGAATTGTGAAGTTTTGAATAAACAGGAAACAACTCGGGTTTAAAGTCGCCGCCCTTGACCGATCGATCGGATGAGGTACAGTCACGGAGTGAACCAAAATAACTGAGAGGTTTCCCAGGTTCGATTGATGATTAGAACACATCGCCAAACTTTGTGAATTTGCTTTTTTTCTCTTCCTTTGGCTTCACTTCATGCACGCAACGAACTGTTCATCTAAAAAATGAAAATCACAACTCAATGGACCCAAGTTTTGTCCATCCTAATGAATTTTCCAACACTCATATTCTGAGAATCTCTGCCTTAAGGAATTCAAGGACAAAACTTCCTAACACATTCAATCTACCAAAAAACTAAAATCCATTAAAATCATTAACATAAAAACAACTTCTATCTTTATGTCTTTCAATGTGTATATCCCTGTATCCTCCAAGACTTATTACGCAAACTTGACAACAGATCAAGTGAAATATCATGATATTGAAATTCAATCAACCCTTATACTCATACTACTCCCCCTTTTTGTTCAGAATTAACAAAGTTTATACTCCTCCTCATTTAGATAATTTTAACAAAAAAAAAAAAAAAAATAGAACAAAAGGCACAAACTCCAAAAGATTAATTAGGCAAAAAATGTGAAAACCCTCGATGATCAAGCACGATAATTTGCAAAATTTAAGAAACCAATGTTTAGGAATTTGACATGTGTGTACAATGTGTGTGAGGGATGATCTCAATTGGAAGAACACGAAGAAATCAATGATCTGTTTGAAATCAAAACTTATTAGATACAGAGTGAAATTCACACATTTCAAAATTAGACGACCCGATAAATTATGATGTAAGAAGCTCCCCCTTAATGTCCTATATATTTTTCTTATTTTTTAAACATCATTGACCCAATACAAAATCTTCTCATGAACTTTTTCACATGTAAAGAATGTACAAGTTCGAATGATATAAGAAAAGTTAAAATCAAGGGAGCATGCTCAGTTGTTAACTTTTTCACTTGCTCACTTTCTCGATGCATAAATTTTCGAAAAATATGATATAGGCAAAGTTAAGCCCTAGGGAGCAAACTAGTCATTATTCATTTCTGCACATACTCCCAACATAGACCTCTACACACATTGGGCCATATATATTCATATATTATCATTAAGAAGAGAGCAAGAAAAATCAAGGTCGATTTTTCAAAAAAATGTAAATCCACTAAGACCGTGAATCCTATCAATCATAGTGTCACATTCACCCTAAGTGAGTGTCCAAGTGAGTTATCATGTACTTGAAGACATGTTAAAAGAACTCAAACCGTGTACCAAGAGATTCAATTAAAAAAATAACCAAATCAAAGTGTATCACATGCCAGATAATCATAAAATCAGCCTGAGAAAACATGCATGTGCAAATCAGAATAAGAATTGATGATTAGGGATGTAGGCCTGGGGGGAATTAAACCTACCAGGCTCAATAGATTTTGTGAGTGCAATATGGACCACATTACTGCGAAGGTCTGACTTACGAACGCATATAAACTTTGTTTTGACCTATTGATGAGAATAACGCTTCTTTCTACGTTGATTTCTCAGAAGATTTTTCAACTTATTAGAATGTGGTCTGATGTGCCCTTTAATTCCACAAAAGTGACAAGTGGGGGTAAATTTATTGTGAGGCATATGCTTATACTTTGCATTCACAGATTTCATGGGTGGAGCATTATGAAAAGTGGGTGCCATGGAGAAAATAATATGTCCTTGAACAAAAAAAGATTTACCTTTGTCCTTAGATGTTGGAGCTCTTTGTAAGTAGCTAATGCCAGTTTTTGATAAATCATTTTTTTGGCTTCCAAGAATTTCACCCAGCTTCATGGACCCTGTATCCATTCTCTTTATCATAGCTTTGGTAAATTCCGACTCAGCATGAACCATCTTTAATTCTCCAATAAGATCATCCTTTTTAGCTTTACGAGTGCTTAATTCCATTTACAAAGCATCTAACTCCTTTGCAGCTTTCTCAACTTGGTTAGTCAGCAGTGCGTTCTTCTCTACATCAATCAAATTGTTAGATAAAATTAAACGTTGATCTTCCAACTGACTTACCTTTCACGTCTTCCATTTGTGCGGTCAAAGAAGAATTATGAGATGCCATTGCTTTCAACTTCAGTGCCCTTTTTTCATTGATCTTTGACATACGTATCGAATTTTGCAGCACTCTCCAATACTCAACTTCCAAGTCTTGTTCATTGTAAAAAAAATCATGTAGATCTAAATCTTCACCTAATTTGGAGTCATTGTCAGATGAACCCTGCAAAGAAGAAGCACTAGATATCGCCATAAAAGCTTTAAAATTTTCAAACTCATTAGTAGGAGAATCAGGCTCACTATTTAATTTCCTCGTCAAAATCGTCATCCCAAGAGACATTTAAAGTCTTGCCTTTCCTTTTCTCTTTCCGTTTGGCACACTTAGCAGCAGTGTGACCGTATCCTTGACATTCAAATAATTGATTCAAAGCATTGGATAGGCTTGGGGGATCCTTTTACTGGATTTTTATCAGACTTAGGCGCAAATTTAGATTTATTGGGTGCCTTGTTATTATGAAAGTCCTATTTCAAAGTGTTTTTCTTATTTTCCCACAACTTTATGAACTTTTTAAGAAAAAATGCTTCAAACTCTGCATCATCCGATTCACAATCCGATTCAAAATCATCCTACGCAGATTTGGAAGACATGAGGGTAATGTCCTTAGTCTTTTTTGTTGAACAATGATTGGCTTCAAAGGTTTGCAAGTTTCCAACAATTTTTTCAACTGTAAGGGAGTCTAGATTTTGATACTCCTTAATAGCCACCATTTTTGATTGAAACCTTTCGAGTAGAGACCATAAAATATTCTTAACAACTCTTAACTTCAGAAATTGGCTCTCCCAAATTCAATCTAGAGTTGACATTGTCACTTGGTTTTGCATAAAATTCATCAAAAGTTATATCTTTCATTCTCAAGGTTTCAGAAGCATTAGTCAGATTTTGGAGCTTTGTGTGCTTGACAGTGTCTATCCCCTCACGAACAGTCTGCAGGGTGTCACATGCAACTTTAGCGGTACTGTATGGAGAAATCCTGCGGAACTCTAAGGCAGTAAAACCATTGAATATGGCACTAATTGCCTTGTTGTTGCAATTAGAGGCCCGTTTTTCCACTAGAGTCCACTGGGCTTTAGGTTTTGGAATTGTCTGCCCATCCACAGCAAATGTAGGTCTGGTATAACCTTCAACAACATCCCAGACCTCATCATCTATAGCCCTAAGGAAAGCAATCATTCTTACCTTCCAGTAAGCATAATTGGTTCCATCAAGCGACGGAGCCTTTGTAGTCAATGTTTCTTCTCTATTGAATTCCGTAAGAGATAACTGATAAATCAATTACACAATAACTTAGTGCAAGCCGCTCTGACACCAATCAAATGTTGCGTTTAAACCCTAATACGGGTTAAGGTCCAAAATAAGTTTCTCTTTTAGATTTCAAATTATTAACCTAAACTAGAATCAAGCAATCAATCACAAGAGAATGAGAAACGAGATTCTTTACGCAGAAAACCCTACTCGGGAGAAACCACAGGTCTTATCTTCTAGACCACAGAGAACCAAGCACTATGTAATTGAAAGTTGCAAGAAGTACTCACAAACACTTCCCCAGTTGAAACTCAACCTAAGGATTGCGATGATCTTACTGACGCCTCACCATACACCTTCACCGTGCTTGAACTGATCGAAGCTAATATGTGCAACACTTAACATAAAGATTACTGTATCGTCAAGTAGTAAATGACTAAAGAGTCTGGATTATCGATCCCACTGAGAGAGGATGGAACAAGCAGTTAATCTAATTAAAGTAGAATTGAACTGAGATATAGCTAATATAGACAATTGAACTGAATAATTAAAACTACTAAACTATGCAATGTAAATAATTAATTGGACCTAACAAATAGGATTAACAAGTGATCAAGCTAGATTAACAAATTAGTGGGCTAATTTATGTGCAAACTTCATGGAAATGATGTGAAAAATGGAATTAAACTAAATGGTATGTATGTAATTTCTTTTTGCTAATGGTAAAATTGTATTGAAAATAAAGGAAGCGCGGAAGCCCCAAGGATAAGGAGAAAAAGAAATACAGCACGATATCAAGCCAAGAAAAAAAAATAGGCCACCTTGACAGAAGAGGGCCAGAAGCCAGCACCTGCTTACAAAAATTAAGAAAGGAAAACCAAAAGGAGAATGTAGAATAAAACTAAAATAGCAGCTAAACTATTCTAATTAAAAATCTAAAACATGAAATTAACAAGATCTAAGTGAATCTAACAAAGTGAGTGGATGAATGGTGGTGGAAGTAGAAGATTTAAGGTGAAGATGTGATGTAAATGTGTAGGATTTTAAAACAAGTGATGTGAAATGTAGATCTAACAGTTTAGAAGTGAAAACAACAAATCAAATAAGGATTCAAATTAACAATAATCAAAAGAAGAGATTAGGCAATCCAAAATCCGCTAAGTATGTAATTCATATCCAATCAATGCATGTTCTAACAACAAATCAAATAAGGATTCAAATTAACAATAATCGAAAGAAGAGATCAGGCAATCCAAAATCAGCTAAGTATGTAATTAATATCCAATCAATGCATGTTCTAATTCAACTCCCAAATCTACAATTCAATTAGTAATCTCTTGCCTAATTGGATTGGATGGTATAACAACGAAGATCAAAGTAAAAAAATCAAAAGCCAAGATCCTAGATCATCATCTAGCCACTCCAACAATTAAACATCAAAATCAATCTACAAAAGATCAAAGATAAGGTCTTTAGAGTATATTATGTGAGAGAATTTAATTAAATTACAAAAAATCAATTGATATTATTCAAGCATCAAGTGTAAAGATAAAGCATGAGAAATAAGAGAGATTAGTACAATTAGATCTAAAATTTACTAATCAATCATGACAGAATTAGGAAACATAAACTAAAACATGCATGGAATTAAATTAATTACATTACTTAGTTTCAAAAGGAGAGCCTAATCCAAGAGCTTTAACCACTAAACATCAAGAAAGAGCTCCAATTCTTCATTAATGATCTTCAATTAGAAGGTGTCTAGCTGTCATGTTCTGGAATGAGAAGGTCTTTGCTGGTGTTGTGCAGTGGTCTGGAGAGGAGAGGGTTCTATGTTTTGCCTTCTTTGTCTTCTGGTTGTTTCCCTGTGCAGGTTGTACTGCAATGTATAGCAGTGCCAAGTGTAGTGTAGTGGTGTTTCTATCTTTCTTGTCTCCCTTGCTCATCCTATTCTCCTTCTGTTCTCTGTTTGTCTCTTTTCTTTTCTGGGATGATTTTTTAGGGTTGCTATTATGTCCTTTTGGGATGGCTTTTTTGTAAGCACCCCCTTTCTTTTTTCCCTATATTTTGGGGGCTTCTTGCCCAGTTCTCTTCTTTCTTTCAATACAAATTAACCTTATAGCAAAAAAAAAAATCTTCAATTACACACTCTCCCTAGATTAGTTAGAAATAAGCTCCTAATTACAATATAAAAATATAAAGAAAGTAAAATAAAATTTTTAAAAAGATATCTCTCTCTACAAATACATTGCAATTTATAAAAATATTGAGGACATTTGATTGGCTCATTTCCTTTCACAAGGATTTCTTTTTTTTTTTTAATTGGTTGCAACAAACTTTCCTTATAAAAGCATGTGTGTTATGTGATCCTTCAATTTAGAGGCTTTTGGTTGGCTCATTTCCTTTTAAATGGATTGCTTCAATTTTATTGGTTGCAACAAACTTTCCTTGTAGAAGCATTTGTGTCATGTGGTCCTTCAATTTGGAGGCTTTTGATTGACCCATTTCCTTTTAAATGGATTGCTTCAATTTAATTGGTTGAAACTTGGAGGCTTTTGATTGGCGGAGAGGTTAGAGTTGGGGTAATGCGGGGTCCACCTACACAATAGAAATTACATAAAAATACGCTATAAAAAAAATCTATCGAATTTATGTATCCACTTCGTATCTCCCTCATCCGAACTCGTATGAATGCAAATAAGTAGACGATTTCATTCAAAATTCCACGTCCAATGCAATGATGCAAAGAAACGACATCATTTTATGAGTTTAAATGAAGTTATAAGGGATGATAATCCAATAATTCAATAGAATGATAAAATCTCTGTGTAAAGCAAATGATATACACATGAAATGCTGATAAAACTTGGAATAATGAGGGGTAAAATATGCAATATTTAACCTTTATCATGAACCAACCATGTTGAACGCCTCTTCAAGGTGAATCTACTACAAGACAGTAGATGAGCAGATCTCCAAGCTTTAACTCTTCAGCTCTGAAACAATAGATGCTTTGGAGAAGATTGAAATTCCGGGATCCGAACCTTAGAGGGGGTGAATAGGGTGAGCTCAAAACCTAGACCAATTTTTAAAACCCTTAGCCAATTATACTTTGAAGATTAATTGATTTGAATACAAGAGATGTCTCTAAGGAGTAACCAATCATAGGATCTGAACAAAACATATATCATAAACATTAATCACACCATATGTAAGCATCCACCATAAGACAATATTTATAGTGTTTCGGCAAACATTCCTACATCCACTCCCGATTTTCCTACCGGATTTTCCACTATCTTATCTTGAGGTTTAGGCTCACTTCTAACCTTACAAACACATATGCTTTTCAAAAGCTTAGCATTAACCTTCACAATCACTTATGCTTTTCTAAGGCTTAGTAATAACCTTTACAACAAGATAGCTTTTCTCTCAAATCTATGCCTAGGAATTCACTATGAGAGATGCAATTAAGTACGTATTAATGCCTCTTAACATATATAGGCTCATGTAAAAGTAAAAACACAGTTTAAGACATATGCATAATGAATGCAAAAACCTATAAATGATGCATATGCTTGAAACCCTCTATCTCTTTTTGAAATTGAATGCTTATAATTGATACAAAGGTAAAAGCCATAAATGAGAGATAGAGTGATCAAATGATGCACACATATTTTGAAATGATGAACAAAATAATTTTAGAAAAACCAACCTAGTTCTAGCATGTTTGTTCAAAACATAAATTTGATAACATGTGTAAATCTATTCAAATGTTGAAGTCTAATCACTAATCATGTTTAAAATCAAAGCAAATTAAGTAATCAACGTTTGAACATGTTAAGTAAGCACTAAATCATGCTATTAAATGAAAACAAAGGTTTAAAGAGAAGCATTAATTAATTTTGAGATAAAGGGAGTAAACCCATTTGAAGAATCAAAGGTTGAAATCCATAGATTTGCCCTTGTAGCCTTCCTCTAGCCTAGCCAAGCTCTCCCACCTTCCTAGGCCCTTAAAAGACTCAAAAGTATTGGCTCAAATCTCGAGGAAAGGCTCATTTATAAAGCAAAAAGGTCTCCAATGGCTCTCTGGTCGGTTAACCGACTTTTCGGTTCTGTTAACCAAACTCAACGGGTCGGTTAACCAACAGCGGACCGACATGTGACCGAAGTGTCAGACTTGAACTTTTCTTACATTTTGGAATTGAAGTCGAGAGCTGACCAAACTGAGGGCCGGTTAACTGAAATCTCCCTGAGAAAAATGAGTGAAAATGATTTTTTAAAAGGAAAATTTGGCCATGGAGAACTAGTCTTGAACAGAGGCTAACATGTTTGAAAAATGTGTTTCAAAATGCGATTCAAAACATGTTTATGCCTGACCGTTCAAAATACATTTGATAAAACATTTGATGCTAAATTAAAAAGCTCAAAACATGCATAAAGGTCAAGACTTAACTATATGATGCCACAAACTAAAAATGCATGAAGACTCCAAGATTAAAAAGTATAAGTGCATGAGAGATCAAGCTATGATTAAAAAGAATACATCCAATCAAATTGCAACAAAAATAACTCTAACAACGATGACGGTTCTCTCAAAAAATTATAGGGTTTAGAATGGGAGAGAGAGAAAGACCCTTTGGTTTGAGAGAAAATGTCCTTAAATAACTCTTGATTTGCGTCGAAGAGTTAGGGTTGCAGTGGGAGAGAAATTGTGAAACTTTGAATAAATTGGAAATAACTCGGGTTGAAAGTTACCACCATCCGATCGATCGGATAGGGTATAGTCATGGATAGAGCCAAAATAACTGAGAGGTCTCCTAGGTCCGATCAATTAGGAATATATCTGATCGATCAGATAGAGCACTTCGCCAAATTTTGTGAATTTGCTTCTTTTCTCTTCCTTTGACTTCACTTCATGCACACAACGAACAATCCATTTAAAGAATAAAAATTAAAACTCAATGGACCCAAGTTTTGTCCATCCCAATGAGTTTTCCAACACTCAAATCTTTACAATTACCATTCAAAATATATACAAGTAAATAAATAAATACATGAGATTTCTCTTCTATTCATTTTTGTACTATATATCATGTTCATTTCCTAATATGCTAGCATACCATCAAATGCCATTAAAAAGGAAAAAAGAATATCATACCACCAAATGAGGTGTTCATCTTAGGTGCCCTTTCTATGCAGTTGGTGGGGTCCTTATGGTATCTTCTATCAATTGAGCGCCAGGCCAATTGTTGGCTGAGTGAATGCAGTACGGAAACTGGCTCGATAAATGTAACAGCATGCAGTATCAGATATTTGGATTGTGAAAGTCAGAACCAAATAGTTCGACAGATTTGGGCGCAGAACACAAGTGTATTCCAAAATTGTGATCCTAATAATAGTAATAGTACTTTCAACTTTGGAATATTTCAAGCTGCGGTGGGCAAACAAGTTGTCTCCACCAAGTTCCTTGAAAAATACTTTTATTGCCTTTGGTGGGGTTTGCAGCAATTAAGGTACTTACACACACCATGAGTTTCATACATTCTTTTTAAAGTTTGAATTAATTTTGTGTTATTTACTCAATCTCAGCACTGTGCCAATGCTGGTCAAATTATAGAGAGGAAAAACAAAACTATTTGATATATAACTCTTTGGTTTGAGTACTTATGACAGTGTCCCTCACATGTATTGCCACATCCTAGTCATTGAACAATGGCCCCGATGGCTAGAATACCTAACCAAAAAATTAGCTAGTTCTGTCATCTGTACAGTGGGTCCATCCGAGTGTTTAATGTGGGTCCCAATGTCTAGCTGTATCAATAAGTCTAATTGGGATTGTTGAATTTCTCTGCCCTTAAATTGTTCATCTGGCTTTTACATGTGTGGGAGCTCACTTGATGAATGGAGCCACATCATTGTTGAGCCAGTCCCATCTGTGCAGTGGGGCCTTGCCCACCTTTTGCATGGCTTACAGGTGGTGTAGCAAAACACTAGGTTTGAATTGATGTGTGGCAGTGGCTGCATGGGATCCGGATCCCCTGTTTCATCCAAATAGGGGAGCCCTATTTGGACGAATTAGGGGGGCGACACCTGAGGGGGCGGAGGAGAGATAAACCTGTTTCTCTATCCTCCGCCTCCTTTTTCGCCCCCCTTGATTCGTCCAAATAGGGCCCTGTTTGGACGAAACAAGGGATCCGGATCCGGCTGCATGTGGGTATGGATATGGTTGACTTATGAGTTAAGAAATGGTCTCACTGTCCATTGTTTCTAGATTTTATTCTACTTTGCATTATGGGCTCGAGGACTTTTTTGAATAGTCTTCTTTAATCAAGGAGATGCACAATAGCTTGCAAGGCTTAAAGGAGCCAACAATGTTTCAAAGATTTTGTGTATTATATCACATATTTTCTTCACTTCTAATCATCAATTCACATATTTATTTATGTTCATATATTGCCTTCATCTTGTCATATATTGATAAAATAATGACAAAGATATAGTTTAGGAAAAAATAACGAAAAAGATGGGAAACAACTTCTTTCTCTGTACATTTGTTTTAGTTTATAAAACACTTGTTTGCTTGTTTCTTTTTCAGTTCATTTGCGCAAAATCTGGTAACAAGCCCATACATTGGGGAAACGACATTCACCTTATTCTTGGTTATTGTAGCTATCGTTTTGTTTGCACATTTGATCGGGAACATGCAGGTATGTTAAGCATAACTTCCTTTTCTTATCCCTGCAGTCACATTTCAAGTTTCCTTTTTTGTGATTATATAATTAGAAATGCTGCAATAGCAAATATTGGACCTTATAACTTCCTTTTTAAAGTTCTATTGGACCTAATATCCCAGAGTTCGGATCCCTGTTTCGTAGAAACAAGGTGAGTTTAGATCGGGTGAAAAAGTATCTCCCCATTTCATAGAAACAGGAGATCCGGACTCAATATCTCATAAAAGAGGCAGAACATGTACCACTTAAATAGCAATGTTAACAGTTTTCCAATTGTAACTTTCAAACAATCATTTAATTAATTATGTGATTAACATTACTCTTTTTTTTTTCTTCAAAACACACGCACACACACACGTTGATTATTGTTCAGGGTTCAGCCTTGATAGTTTTGTGTAAAGTCACAATTTGCTATTAGCTTCCTTTATCTTTTTCATCTTTAATCAAATATCCACACAATGTTCATCTTTGTCGGTAACTTCCATCAACCTCAGGAAGACATATTGGAGAGATGCGGAAGATTAAATGATCATTCCACCTCAAAACAAAAGAAGAGATGACTTACAAATAATCCTAAAGATATATCTAAAATCCGTACTTAATCATGATCACTGGGCCAATTTGGCGGCTATGCAGTCTACCAAAATTGTGATTTTAATTGTCTCATATAATAGCATCAAGTGTGATCTAATATGCCATTCATAGCCCACCAATAAAATCTTGAGTTATATAATTTAATCAAAGGTTTATGGCCCAATTGATAATAATCACGTATTTGTATCTTTGATTTGGGTCATTATCAATGTTGACAACCTAATGACATATCTCAAACAAATAGATATATCATACATGTATAGACTAGTTCTTCATAGGATCATAGGTCCTGTGCGGGGAGATTTCCGGAGCACAGGATTAAGCTAACCCCAGCCATCAGACTAAGCACTCTCACGTGCCATCCGCGTGCCGCCCACGTGACACCAAACTCACCTCGGCAAGCAAGGCAGAGGCCTCGGCCGAAGTCAAACAGCTCCATGCCACTAGCTCCGAGCTTGGCTACCCCACGTGTCCATCTCGGCTGAGAGCTCCACCTCGGCTGAAGGAGCCGAGAAGAAAGCCGAAGCATGAAAAGACCTCCACTCGCACCCCTCATCCCCCACGCCACCAGGCGCGTGAAGAAACAGGGGTGCGAACTAGTAAGACAGATGCGACATCCAGCCGTCCACAATCTTCGCTGGATCACTGACAAGACGGCATCAAGCGGCTGAAGCCACATCAGGGCAAGGCCCGAGGGCAGATCCGATGATGCTCCTACCGCCAAAAGCACCCGACGCGATCTGGCCCAACAAGACGGGCATTTAATGTATTGTGGGCTGATCCGACTGACATTAAATGCAGGGTGGGCTGGATTGGACCGCATTTATTACTTTGCGGGCTTATCATGACTCCCAGTCAAATCATGGGACACACACCAAGATGTCCTCCAAAAATACGAGCCAAGCTTCTATAAATATGATCCCATACCACATGCAAGGTACGCACAATACAACTCATAGAGCTGTTACTCTGCCTCTCTTCTTCCTCTCCTTCCATTGTTCCAGTTCCTTCACTGACTTTGGCATCGGAGAGCCTTGCGCCGCCCAGGCCAGGGTCCTCTGACCGTGTGTTCTTCCCTTTCAGGCTTTCGGACGGCACCCAGTCATCACCCTCGTTGGATAAGTCCTCTAAGGCTCCCCAGTTATTGTGGGTCATTATTTTCTGCACCTACAATTGGCGCCGTCTGTGGGAAAGTAATATCCCAACCTTCTCAACCTTCCCAACCTTCCCAACCTTCTTAACCTCAATCTCTCAGAAGCCATGCCTCCGAAAGCTAGGAAGGGCGTAGAGTCCTCGAGAGCAGCGCTCGAGCTGCCACCACCGTCGACGGACGTCCCTCCTCAAGGGCGCTCCCGCACGGTGCATGGCACGTCTGCAGGCGAGGGCCGCTTAGGCTCTCAGCTCTTTGTCGAGTTCCCCTTCCAAGAGGGACTCGAGGCCTCGATCTCAGCAGAAGAAGTCATGCCACCCAGACGCGATGAGCGTCGGCATGAGCGTCCTCGGAAGGACAAAGCTGTGGCCGTAGGAGAGACGCGCCACGTTCAACCCCCTGCCACTGGAGGAGTTCTCGAAGCCCAAACTGCTCTCCTCCAGAGGCAAGAGCAGCTGATTCGCGAGCTCCAGCAGCAGCTGAGGGCAGCGCAAACCGCCTCCTTGAGGCAGGTCTCTGAGCCTCAGGGGAAGAAGAGGGACGCCCCCAGCAGGGCAGCCCGGCCTCCCCGCGAAGGTCTCAGAAACCATCTGGACCAAAAGCGGAGCCAGATTCGTGACGAAGGCTCGAGCAACAGCCGGAGTCATCATAGCCGCGATGGCCGAACTCATAGCCATCGCAGCCCGAACCACTCCAAGCGAAAACCAAGGGCCCAGACTCCAGAGAAGGACGACGAGCAGGAGCGGTTCAACAAACGCGTCAGGCTAGCTCTGCAGCACAACCTGGACGTGCGGGACCAGAAGCAGATCTGTGGTCACACTGATCTGGGGGGCTCACCCTTTACAAAAAAGATCGAGCGCACCCCCTTGCCCAGAAAGTTCTCCGTCCCGCGGCTCGTCCCCTATGACGGACTGTCCGACCCATCCGCTCACCTTCGGCACTTCTCCCAGAAGATGTCCATTTGGGGGAATGAGGGTCACCTGAACTGCAAAATCTTCTCCTCCAGTCTGGGTGACCCCCCCTGAAATGGTTCTGTTCTCTCCCAGAGAAGTCAGTTTCCAGTTGGAAGGAGCTCCAGCTCTCCTTCTTAAAGAAGTTCCAAGCTTACACCGTCGTCCCCAAGAAAGAAGGGGACCTCCTCGCCCTGAGAATGAAGCAGGATGAGACCCTCGCCAAGTTCGCCCGACGATTCTGGGCGGTTTACAGCCAGATCGAGGGCACTAGGGAAGAGATAGCAATCTACCTTCCAGCATGCCCTGATTCCCGGCCACGACCTCCGGAAGGACTTAGTCGGAGACCCTCCGGAGTCCATGCCAGAGCTAATGGCCCGGATAAAGCGCTTCGTCGCCCGGGAGGAAGATGAAACCCAGGCCCGAGGAGAGGACGAAAGGCCAGAGCCCGAGCACAAGAGCAACCAGCCTCGGCAGAGAGGCGGGAGCCCTTCCAGAAGCAGGAGCCCAAGCAGGCTTGGGTCGCCAGTTCGGCGATGCCCACACCACCCAGGTCTGGGGGCACCAGGAGGCCAAGGCCTCACGCCAGCGCCTATCAAGGCATCAACGTCGTCTTCAGAGAGCTGATACACTAGATCATGAACAAAATAAAGGGTAAGCCGTTCTTCGAGTGGCCTCAGCCCTTGAGAGATGTGCCCACCAACGGCAGTCGAAGCAAGCTCTACTGTTCCTACCACCGAGGTAAAGGACACAAGACCGAGGAGTGCAACTCTCTGAAGTGGCACCTGGAGAGACTCGCCGGCGAAGGCCACCTCCCAGAGTTCATCAAGACAGAAGATGCCGGCGGCAGCAGGGGCCGAGTTCACCAGAGCACGGCTCGGGACCCAGACAGCGAGGACTCCGAAAAGATCATTAACGTGATCCACCTGACATCCTCGGTTCCCTCTCCCTCGTCTCGCGGAAGCTCGCATCGCACGGGAAGAAGGTGATGGAAGCCGAGCTCGGGCTGGCATCCAAAAAAAGCTCGCCGCGGCCGACCTGCGATCTCTTCTCTCGGATAAAGATCTCGGGGGAATCCAGCTCCCCCACGACGATTGAGGCCATGGCCGAGGCCAGGCTGAACTCGGCAGACCCAGACAGGCTCTCCCTGATCGCCGCCACCACTGGCCACGACCGGATGAGCTTCCTTGACGCCCACAGAGGCTGCCGCCGAGTTCCACTTCGCGAGCCTGACAAGGGTAACGTCATTCGCAACCCCCCGCGGCGCTAACTGCTACAAGGAGATGCCCTTCGGGCTAAAGAGCGCGGGGGCAACCTGTCGGCGCCTCGTGACGGGGACGTTCCATGCTCAGCTCGGCTGGACGGTAGAGGTGTACATCGACGACATGCTCGTCAAATCAGTGCACTCCGGCGACCATCTGGCGGATCTCGGCCAAGTCTTCGACATCCTTCGCGCGTACAAGCTCAAGCTAAACGCTTCCAAGTGCGCCTTCGGCGTAGCCTCTAGCAAGTTCCTCGGCAGCTTGGTAACGCGGAGGGGGATAGAGGCTAACCCGGACCAGATCACCGCGATCCAGAGCATTCAGAGCCCCTCCACCACAAAAGAAGTCCAGAAGCTCACGGAAATGGCTGCAGCACTCAAATCACTTTATTGGCCGGCCCCAACTGCGATCAAAGCCCAGATTCTGGCGAACTTCAACATCGTCTCGCCCGATTCGGCCCCGAACTGGCATGGCCCGTTCAGGGTGGTCTCACAGGCAACGAAATCAGCCTACAAGCTCGAAGACGGGGCAAGCCACTGCCGAGATCGTGGAATACGTCCCGCCTGAAGAAATTCTGTTTCTAAAAGATGTAGCAAGTCTCAATCAATGAAAGTGCCTTTTGCCCTGTCATCAAATCTGTGTCATCTCTCCTCACATGACTTCGACAGCTCCGGGTCCACCGCCCTGGAAAATGCCTCGAGTCCAAACTCGGTCGTTTCCTAAAGCTCCGGGTCCACCGCCCTGGAAAAGGCCTCGAGTCCAAACTCGGTCGTTTCCTAAAGCTCCGGGTCTACCGCCCTGGAAAAGGCCTCGAGTCCAAACTCGGTCGTTTCCTAAAGCTCCGGGTCCACCGCCCTGGAAAAGGCCTCGAGTCCAAACTCGGTCGTTTCCTAAAGCTCCGGGTCACCGCCCTGGAAAAGGCCTCGAGTCCAAACTCGGTCTTTTCCTAAAGCTCCGGGTCTACCGCCCGGGAAAAGGCCTCGAGTCCAAACTCGGTCGTTTCCTAAAGCTCCGGGTCCACCGCCCTGGAAAAGGCCTCGAGTCCAAACTCGGTCGTTTCCTAAAGCTCCGGGTCCACCGCCCTGGAAAAGGCCTCGAGTCCAAACTCGGTCGTTTCCTAAAGCTCCGGGTCCACCGCCCTGGAAAAGGCCTCGAGTCTAAACTTGGTCGTTTCCTAAAGCTCCGGGTCCACCGCCCTGGAAAAGGCCTCGAGTCCAAACTCGGTCGTTTCCTAAAGCTCCGGGTCTACCGCCCTGGAAAAGGCCTCGAGTCCAAACTCGGTCATTTCCTAAAGCTCCGGGACCACCGCCCTGGAAAAGGCCACGAGTCCAAACTCGGTCGTTGCCTAAAGCACCGCGTCCACCGCCCTGGAAAAGGCCTCGAGTCCAAACTCGGTCGTTTCCTAAAGCTCCGGGTCTACCGCCCTGGAAAAGGCCTCGAGTCTAAACTTGGTCGTTTCCTAAAAGCTCCGGGTCTACCGCCCTGGAAAAGGCCTCGAGTCCAAACTCGGTCGTTTCCTAAAGCTCCGGGTCTACCGCCCTGGAAAAGGCCTCGAGTCCAAACTCGGTCGTTTCCTAAAGCTCCGGGTCCACCGCCCTGGAAAAGGCCTCGAGTCCAAACTCGGTCGTTTCCTAAAGCTCCGGGTCCTGGACCCTAGAAAAGGCTCCGAGCTCCGACGCTCAGTCGCTTCCTAAACTCTGGGTTCGAACACCCTCGAGGTCCCGCCGAACTCAAACAGCCGAGGTCACGCCAAAACTCACTTCGGCTCAATCTCCCCATTTCGGCCAAGGTCAGCTTTCGAAAGAAGAGCAGTGCGAGCATGGAAATACAAAAATGCAAGTATACACGGATTGAGCGGACGCAAAACTCGTCCTTTCTTATTCATTGTAATTGCTTCATTACATGGATTACAAACATGAAACAAAATACACAGAAGAAGGCTTGTGGCCCTCTGAAGACCCAAAAGAAAGCAGGCTTTGAGACTACTCTTCACCGACACCGCCCGCCGACCGGAAACCTCCGGCGGAAAGGCTTGTTGCATCCTGCCCCGAGGTCTTGATATCCCACAAGAAGGAGGGTCTGCGGCATGATTCAGAACCGCCCTCTAGGACGAAGCAGGACCCCCAGGTGCCCGGTGCCAAGAGCTCTGCAACACGCTTTGGCTGGTCAGACCAAAGTTTGCAGAGAAGAGCCCCCTCCTAGGGCGTTTCTAGTCCTACCCTCCGCCCAGAACCTTGCGGAATGACAACAAGGCCGCCGAGCGCAGAGGGCGCCATCGACCCATAGCTGCAAAGATTCCCATGCAACCGCACCAGGGAAGGCTGGCCGTAGACCCGTGGTCGTGCTGTCGCAGGCACCCAAAAATAATAAAACCTTTACTCCTCAAAATATATGTAGTAGTGCGAGTAAGGATCGTTCCCACGGAGAGTGTTTAGCCAAATTTTATGCTATGTGATCAAAGATGGGGGTTTTGATTATAATGAAAAAAAAAATGAATAAAAGCAAATAAAGAATAATAAAGTAAAAAATTCAATCAAATTAACAAGCATTGGTCAAAGTTAACATCCACCATTGGAAATTAAATACTGATCATTGATGCAAAAATAAATCAACTAATACTTTGAATATTCATCATTGGAATTAAATTCCTACCTCCTTAATTAGTTAATTAGAAAACACGCGCTCTAATTATCCCTAATTACTAAACAATCCAAGACAAGCGCCAAAGATTTAATCTAGTAACAGCATTAAGACCTTGAGAGATTGATGAATCTAAACAACACAAGCACACGCGGTTGCATTTAATTTAGCCAGGTGTTCTTCCTAATATCTAATAATTTCCTAAGCAGCAAATTATTAAATACTAGTTACTTCGCAAATTAGAGGGATCAAACAATTACGGATTTGATTTCTAATTTAGCAGTAGATTGCAACGAAAAATAAACTAGTATGCATCCTAGCAATTAAACGAAACAATCATGATAACAAATTAAGCACAGAAGAACAACCCATATTCAAAGCATATATTGAATAATGAAAATAAATTAGATCTCACAGTATTTATTCCGAGGCTTCAGTCTTCTTCAACCAATTACATAAAATTAGCCACGCAGGGCCATACTAACTTGCAAAGAAAATAGTAGAAAAGA